>JARJEI010000013.1:5782672-5997672 GCA_029955415.1 Lottia scabra | reverse complement strand
CAGTGCTCCCAGACTGGTAGAGATTCTCGTCTCAGTTAATAACAGTTGGTAAGGAAAGTATTCCAGGAATGAAGCAAAAAACTTCATTTCTCCCGATGGTGCAGTAGAAACTCGACGCCTCCTGAAAGAGGCTGGATGGCCTTAGGTCTATTAGCGTAGCCTATCTTTGCTTCATACAGATAAGATAGGAAATTTCAAATGATTTTGCCCTTAGATAATTTAAAATGTTTTATTGTATCTTACTTGATTTTCCGACAATATACAATATATTATATTAATAGTTTTGTATCTTGAAATTTCTGGAAAAATGGAAAAATTTTTGATAAATTTAACGACGTATTCAGATCTGTCTGTGAAAATCAAACGTTTTATATAATGGAAAACCGTAGGCAACTTATCATTAAAAAATCTGTTATTTTTAGTTTCTAACAGGAATTGCAATCGGAAACACTTTTCTAAATCTTTTGACGAGAATGATAATTTAGCCTTAGATTCACTCCCACATGTTGTCCCACCGTAAAAAAAATTCAACCTGATAATAATCACAAGTTGTTTCTTGTTTTATCCAATTTATTCTAATATTTTTAATACTTTGTCAGTAAAGATTAATATCTCACGGCTTGGGTTTTTATTTTCATTTTCAATAAAAAAAAATTATTTTAACCGTTTTCATCTGTGTCTTTTTCATGTGTTCTTTTCACCTTGACCATTTGCAAAATTGGTGATTTTAATACTTCTCCAGCGTGTTGTGGTCATAGTGTAAGGAGCTATAGACAACAATCTAAGTGTGATAAATATGAGTGTAAAGGGTTTAGACATCGATCTAAGTGTAAAAGTGTTAGGTATCAACCTGAGTGTAAGAGGTTTAGGCACCAATCTGAGTTTAAGAGGGTTAGGCATCAATCTGAGTGAAAGAGGGTTTGACACCAACCTGAATGTAAAAGGGTTAGGCACCGATCTGAGTATAAGAGGTTTAGGCACCGATCTGAGTATAAGAGGTTTAGGCACCGATCTGAGTATAAGAGGTTTAGGCACCGATCTGAGTATAAGAGGTTTAGGCACCAATCTGAGTTTAAGAGGGTTAGGCATCAATCTGAGTGTAAGAGGGTTAGGCACCAATCTGAGTGTAAGAGGTTTAGGCACCGATCTGAGTATAAGAGGGTTAGGCATCAATCTGAGTATAAGAGGGTTTAGACATCAATCTGAGTGTAAGAGGGTTTAGACATCAATCTGAGTTGTTAAGGGTTTAGGCATCAATCTGAGTGTTAAAGTTCAAGACATCAATCTGAGTATAATGTGTTAAAACATCAATCTGAGTGTAAGAGGTACATCAATATGGTTGTAAGATGTTTTCGAAGTGCATAATGTATGCATTGTTCTTACGAGAGATATATTGCAATGTTACTTGTATATGTATTTGTCTAATGATTATGCTGTTATTTCCCAATTGAGTTAAATGGAAGAGTAATCAATGAAAATCCGGTAAAGTGATTACTAGTATACTATGGTGAAAATATACGATTATTTATCCAATTTCCTAATCATTGGTATAAACAAATTTATTAAAAAAACCTACTCAGCAAATTTGCTAAAGAATTATGTTAAATCACGTGGGACTCATCATCATGTTAACTAAGTATAGAAAATTTAATGGATAAGTTATTAATAAATATTATTCCTTTTATTAATTGATGCATTTCGCAAAATTCTAAAAATATAAAGATATTAATATATATAATTGTTGATACTATATTAGATATGATACACGAAGGCCATGTTACATTCGTTCAAAACAATTTATTTGTATTTTTATGATTGATAGCAATCTATTTTTTTTTATATAGGAAATAGACCTTCTGAAAAGATTCAGATTGATGTCTATCCTATCACACCCAGATTGATATCTATCCCATCACACTCACGTTTATGTCTATCCTATCACACTCAAATTGGTGTCCAAACCTCTTACACTCAGATTGATGTCTAACCCTCTTACACCCAGATTAGAATATATATTTGGTAATAAATTTTACTTGTGAATTGTTGTAAAATAATTTATGGACAATTTATAACATTTGCAGTATATAAACCAAGTGCTATTATTTACAAAATTACGTTTCTCAATACTTCGTAGAGAGCAACATTTACATATACGATCATCATATGGTATAATATACCAAGTGCCAATTTGGATTATTGCTGTGTAAATCTGTTATACCTAGATTGATGTCTAAACCTCTTTCACTCAGATTGCTGTGTAAATCTGTTATACCTAGATTGATGTCTAAACCTCTTTCACTCAGATTGGTGTGTAAATCTGTTATACCTAAATTGATGTCTAAACCTCTTTCACTCAGATTGCTGTGTAAATCTGTTATACCTAGATTGATGTCTAAACCCTCTTACACTCAGATTGATGCCTAAACCCTCTTACATTCAGATTGGTGCCTAACCCTCTTACACCCAGATTGGTGTCTAAACCTCTTACACTCAGATTGGTGTCTAAATCTCTTTCACTCAGATTGCTCTGTAAATCTGTTATACATAGATTGGTGTCTAACCCTCTTACACTCAGATTGGTGTCTAAACCTCTTACACTCAGATTGCTGTGTAAATCTGTTATACCTAGATTGGTGTCTAAACCCTCTTACACTCAGATTGATGCCTAAACCCTCTTACATTCAGATTGGTGCCTAACCCTCTTACACCCAGATTGGTGTCTAAACATCTTACACTCAGATTGGTGTCTAAATCTCTTTCACTCAGATTGCTCTGTAAATCTGTTATACATAGATTGGTGTCTAACCCTCTTACACTCAGATTGGTGTCTAAACCTCTTACACTCAGATTGCTGTGTAAATCTGTTATACCCAGATTTGTGTCTAAACCTCTTACACGCAGATTGCTGTGTAAATCTGTTATACCTAGATTGATGTCTAAACCTCTTACACTCAGATTGGTGTCTAACCCTCTTACACCCAGATTGGTGTCTAACCCTCTTACACTCAGATTGGTGTCTAAACCTCTTACACTCAGATTGCTGTGTAAATCTGTTATACCCAGATTGGTGTCTAAACCTCTTACACTCAGATTGGTGTCTAACCCTCTTACACCCAGATTGGTGTCTAACCCTCTTACACTCAGATTGGTGTCTAAAC
Organism: Lottia scabra; assembly: GCA_029955415.1. Lineage (NCBI taxonomy): Eukaryota > Metazoa > Mollusca > Gastropoda > Lottiidae > Lottia > Lottia scabra. Next base: position 5,994,514 of record JARJEI010000013.1, on the reverse strand, counting down.
CTCTTACACTCAGATTGATGTGTAAATCTGTTATACCCAGATTGGTGTCTAAACCTCTTACTCTCAGATTGATGTGTAAATCTATTATACCCACATTGGAATCTAAACCTTTTACAAAAATTTTGATGTCTTATCCATTATACTCAGATTGGTGTCTAACCCTCTTACACTCAGATTGGTGTCTAAACCTCTTACACTCAGATTGCTGTGTAAACCTCTTACACTCAGATTGCTGTCTAAACCTCTTACACTCAGATTGCTGTGTAAATCTGTTATACCTAGATTGATGTCTAAACCTCTTACACTCAGATTGGTGTCTAACCCTCTTACACCCAGATTGGTGTCTAACCCTCTTACACTCAGATTGGTGTCTAAACCTCTTACACTCAGATTGCTGTGTAAATCTGTTATACCCAGATTGGTGTCTAAACCTCTTACACTCAGATTGGTGTCTAACCCTCTTACACCCAGATTGGTGTCTAACCCTCTTACACTCAGATTGGTGTCTAAACCTCTTACACTCAGATTGATGTGTAAATCTGTTATACCCAGATTGGTGTCTAAACCTCTTACTCTCAGATTGATGTGTAAATCTATTATACCCACATTGGAATCTAAACCTTTTACAAAAATGTTGATGTCTTATCCATTATACTCAGATTGATGTCTGTTAAACACAGATTGATGTCTAAACTTCTTACACTAAGATTGATGTCTAAACTACTTTCACTCATACAGATGTCTACGCCTCATATTTTTATTTATATTTCTATACAAGAGACAAAATGTGGACAAGAACTAAAAATCCACCCAACAAAACATCTTTAAATTTAAACTGAACACAGATTTGATCAAATGAATCTATCAACTAGTCCAATCCAATTTTCATTGACATCAAGTAAGTAATCAATGATTTTGATTAACCAATATGGTACTAACAACTCATGATTACAACATAATTATACTTATACACTGATATGATTATCTGGACCTATTATTCTATCTTCAGCCTTAATCAGATCAATGCAGTATATAGATATTTACCAATGTAACTATATTACGAAATGCAATCCTTTAGGGAATTAAAGGATTTGACAATTAATATTATCATTAATATACAACAATCTATTGCTAATTATTGCTATTGCTATTGTTGTTCTTCTTTTTTTGAAATATGTTGAGATGGTACGTTTTTAGAAAGGACGGGTTTTAAAGTCATATTGATCTTGTTTTGACATGGGTGAATTCTGGGTTAAGATAAATGTAATGTATTAGAAATGGGTTCATAATCCTGTTGTCGATGTGTATGTCCAAGTGCAATGAATCGAGTCAATTGAATGTAAGTGAAATCATTGAAATGTTTCAAAGGTTAGAATATTTATTAAGAAACAATGGTTTTATTCATAAGATGTTTTATTTCGATATTTTGAAAGGTTACTTTGAATTCACTGCGCAACATGGGAGAATCAATGACAGCTAAATAACGCTAAACATTTGTCACGAGGTAACTCAAATGATACAAGCACTTATTTTAACATTAATAAGCATGGATACACATGTCTGTCAATAGGTTACCTTTTTTCTAAGAATTTCCGATACTGAAATTACGATAGATTTCGGTTTCTATTACCTTACCGGAGATTGCTGAATCAATTTGTGTTGTTTAATTTGTACTTGCGAAATAACTGATAGAATTTGAATATTAGGCTTACTAAACATGTAAAAAATAAAATCATTATATATATATATAACAATGGTCTTTTCTTATGTACCATTCTTTAAAACAAAAGGAATGACATATTACGCGAGTTATTTTTGACTAAGAGGCATGTATATTACCCTTTTTCAGCCATTTAAAGGATGTCTCTATAGTGTATTTATATCAAGATATTACTATATTCTATTTGCCTAATATTTTTTTCTCCTCAACAGATTGTGACATTGCCATTATCATAATTATCAATTGTGTTAATGGTGCAGAACGGGTGCGGAACGGGAAATTGGAATTGTGCAGTTAGAAATGTTATACATACAAAGGTCTAATTTGAATCTATATATTGGCAGTGTTGCAAAATTGTCCTATAAATCCACATGATCCGCATACATTTTTACATACAAGCATTTTATGAAAGTTATCTGCTAAACACTTATTTAAAACGATTTTTTTTCTGTAAGATGTAAGACAAATATCGTTTTCATACTGACGATTACATGTGTAATTAGTAAAAAAAAATATGAATGAAATATATCGTGATACAAAGTGTACTCGAATTACTTTTATCAATCACTCTTTGGTAGAAATAAATGCGTTTAAGAGATCATATATGAAAAAGTATATCTATTTTTTTTCTGAAGCTATTTCTAGCAACTGCTATTTTTTCATCAAATAAGCAGGGATTTAAAAAATCTCTACTAATTTTAATATGAAATTAGTAGAATGGCTCAACTGTCTATAAACTCATTAATGTGCCAGTTTATGCTAATGACAAACTTTGTTCTTGTAGAATCATTTGCATACAAATTATATATTTTCAGAGAAGTCTGAAGTCCTTGGAGAGAACATCACATTCTTGAATAGGCCTAATACATTACCACAATTCAATCACAGCTCTACAAAAACCTGTCGTTTCTATTTTGTGCACAAATTAATATGGTGTCACATGGCCACGAGCCATGGGTAATTAATAATCGCATACAAATATCCGTCAAAAAAATTACATAAATAAAATTTCCAATTCTTAATAGAAAATAAAGTTCAACTCGACTGTCGACTTTATCGTTTTAACGTAACAATGTTGACGACCAACAAATTACCCGGTACAACAGCCATATACATTAGTATTATACATGTTATAGTTACTAGTAATATAGATTAGTTTGCTTTAAGTAAAGATTATTATTTTAAACTCTCAAGGAATGACCTCAAGAAAGTAAGCATTCCAAAATGTGCTGAAAGCTCGGGGATACCCGATATATAAATTTGTATTAAATTTTAATAGATAGATAAGGAAGTTCGACTATAGGCTTTTTCATTCTGCCAGCTATCTTCCTTGTTATACAATTAACCTTGAGGTATACATTATGTTGTCATTTGTCGGTTTGTAAATGAATACAGTATTTTTGTTATTTGGTTAAAAATACACGACGTTATACAATCATTTATGATCAAAATGTTTACTCTGGAATTGATTTAGACATACAAATGTAAAAAAAAAGTCGAACTTTTAGAAGTCAGTTGCTTAAGTTGAATTGTTTTTGAAAAAAAAAAAATCCTTGGTTATTTTTAAGTAAACAATTGAATAAATCAAGTTTCATCCTCAACACGATGAAGGGTTATAATATTGATACCACTGATATCAAAAGAAACGATGATATGAAACAATTATTATTTAAAAGAATGAAGATGTGAAATATCATATGAAAATGCGTGCCGTTGAATGCATGCATTTACATTCTCAGAGAACAGAGTCAGTACTGGTAATCAAATAACCCACATCACGACGGCACTCTACAACAGTATTGTATACAGTGAATGTAATATCATTGTTGAGCTATTAAATATCAGCCTCAATCAACTATGCTTCATATTTTTCTCGGGTAAAAACGATTATTCGGAATTTTTTTCCATCAAAATCTATAAGAATCAATGCAATATCGACGCGTTTTTTTTTCTAATACGTGTAGGCCTATATAGTTAGTATCAATTTAAGGAAGAAGTAATATTGATATCTTATTAAAGAATCGATCAAATTAATCTTAAATAGCCTTGTTTATTTATTCTCAACAAGTTTTGCCTACATAAACCCTCTTTTAGGGAAACCTCTCCGATAATACATCGATTTTTTTAATCCCACGCATGAAATACTCCTTGTGTTTGGTCACAATAAATAAATAACCCGTGTTGTTGGCATTGAATTACTTTATCAGACCATCCTTTTTCTTTCCAGATTCAATGTGGAATCTAGAGAAAACAAGCTGGCGGTGAAACGCAGAAAAGCTCGAGAAAAAGTGACTGTGAAGTAGACAGAGATTGGAACGATTGGTGCAGTAGTGTGAGATGGAAAGATATGGTGGACTGGTTAAAACTTTATTTCTTGTCATTTTTTTATATTTTATAAGTGTCAGCTGTGTTGATTCATTTGTTTGGTACGGTGGTCACCAACATGTGTTTAGTGAGTTCCATGACCAAGCAAAACAGACGTTACCGCAATTAGAGGATACTGATCCAACTCCGTTTCCGTTTACATTCTGGCGAAAGAGGAAGAGAACATCATTTAAATCACATATTTTTCCTAGTACGAAACCAAAATTACGAAAAGTGTATATTAAAGATGGTCGTTTAACGAAACTTTCGAAAATTGAAAAATTGTTGGAAAGCAAAGTGAAGTCACGTTCAAGAAAAATTGGTGAAAGTTCTCCTCCTGTGCCTTACTTTAAAAAATATTTTAAATCAAAGCATACTGTACCAGAAATATTACACCAAAAATACCACAAAACAAATATTCCTCATTTAGCTAATGGACTCCTCATAGACGGGACGTTTTATGAAATAGACCGTCAGACTGAAAGTTTACCAAAATTGTCATTTTTCTCCGATCTCTCTGAAAATTCCAATTCCAAAGACGAGCAACGTGTGATAGAAAATTTTCAATTTCCGAATATGAAATCTTCACAAAGTGCCGCACTGAGAAACACTGAGCCAGTTGTAGTGGTAAAATCTGAACCAGAGTTTGAAGTTTCAGACAATTCTAAATGGTCAAACAATTTTAACAGGAATGCTCCCGAAAAGTTAGATTCAGCATTTCATGTAGATAAGGGAAGTCATCAACTATTTGCAGACGGTTTTAGGACTTTAAATTCGTATGCTCCGTCAGTTGAGGCTCACTCAAGCACAGGCCACTTTGGGTCTGATAATACTAGGAGTTCTTCACACGATGTTGCCTTTGGTGATTCCAACTCATTTCTTCAAGATCAGAGCTCCCAAGACGTTTCTGGCTTTTCAGATTCAGCATTTGATGGTGTTGGATCCAGTGGTAATACGGGTTTCATTGGTGGTGGTTTTGACATGGATGGGGTAAGTTTGTTCCATAATTTGCCCCAATAACTTTTTATGAACAGTAAATTGTTACCACTTCTCTCTTAACTTAATAGTAGGTGTCAGAGACAGCAAATAAGGTAACTATTCGGTAGATCAGTTATATCTATAATTCAATTTTTATTTTTGTTGTAAATTTAAAAACGACACACGATTTAAATAATAATGAATTTTAAAACGAAAAGCCGGATTCTGCATTCATAAGATGCTTTATTCATTATCAAAGTTGAAACATTCATTACTTAAAAGCGTATAATGATTAGCCATGCAATGATCCATGAAAAATTATCATTTGTTGATTAGAAATATTCATGTACGTGCAATATTATACATAGGAAAGGATTATATTAGAGTTCATAGCTAGTAGGCTTTATCACTTATTACCCTATCTTAATTTGAACATTAAAGGGAAATGCAATGCAATTATTATATAATTTCATGTGCGTGACTACGTTTCTCCTACCGATATGCCCAAGGTAGCATAAGGTACTGTACACACTGACAACGTTTTCGACAGCATGTTGCAGAAATGCCATGTTGTCGAAAAAGTTGGTAGTTCGGAAACATTCGGCAACAAATTGCCCCAACATGTTGTCGAACTCTTGTCGTGTGTGTACAGGACAAAATTATTGTTTCCCAGGTGTTTCGGCAACACGTTGGCCAACATGTTGTCGAAAATGTTGTCAGTGTGTACTTAAAGGACCCCATTCCCATTAGGATTTATTTTATTGCAGTCATGTTTTATAGAAATTAAGAAAAAAGAGCTTAGCATATATACAGGCTTGATTTGTAGCCTATTATGAAATGTCTATGCTATGTACGGGGAATGCGAGGAGGTATAACAATACAATGAGATTTACAAATAGAATACAATTCAATCTATAGTAGTATTTACTTATTTTACACAATTTAATAAACCACAATCCTGATATTCGGAAAACGTGATGATTGAAACTGATTAGTATGCTCAATCAATCGATTATTCCTTTAAGAATCGTCTTTCATGAACAATACCAATGTTTGAACAGCGATTTATTCTTACAGATGAAAAGACAATAGACGTGTCTTAATTAATAGACATTAAAATATTATGTTCTATATGGAGGCTGACAATTTTCTTGGACGCTGAATCGACATTTTCTGAAGGAAACACAAGAAAATTAAACGCCTCCAAGGCAGACGAAACTAATTTAATTTAAAAAACTTAAAGTTAGCGGAAGTGTATCATGATGAAGCTAGTAGTTTCGGTTTAATCTGAAATTTTTGAAAGCTCTGTCCTCTCGGTTTTCCAGGACAAGTAAAATTAAATCAATATCTGAGCTAAAGCTACAACCCCAACCCCCAGATGTTTTTCAGGAGACCTCATTTTCATTCTGTGTAAATGATGTCCGGAATGGTCTCAGTGCGAGGAAATAAATCATAATTTTCTGAGTGTGGGTGTTGTCAACAAGAGAGCTGTTAAAAAGGTCTCGTATGCAGGAAATCAACTTTAATTTTAACAGGGTGCAAACCCCTCCCTCAGATGCTGGGAAATCAGCTCTTATTTTGAAAATTTTCTTATTATCAGCATTTTCCTTAACATGAATGACAACCTGAACCATAACCGTAGGGGGCAGGGGGGGCAAAAATTATGTTTTCGGGCAAAAAATCCAGAAAATCGGGCAAAATATCATTAAAATTCGGGCAATAAGTCAACGAGAGAGCTAGTCAAGAAAGATTTATATTTCATCTTTAATCTTCGGGTGTAATTCCTTCAACCGCTTGGTGTTCGGAAAGGCCTGAGATACAATGCCTCATGCAAAGAAATGAATTATATCTTCATAATTGTCTGAGGATGGATGTCGTCAATGAGTTACGAGAGAGTTGTCAGGAAAGGTCTCGGATGCAAGGACACGTAAACAAATATCGGCAAATAAATTTGAGTTAGCACTCGAATCGACAATAGATAATCATCATCCTTGCAATATAAAAAACCAAAAAAGACAACAATGTGTAGTCTATAAAGTAAGAGCGGCATGGTAGGCTACCAGTTTAGGTCAAGTGATAAAACCGGTAAAAAAAATATGCTTTGGTGCACCCTCACTCCAATAAATAAAAAGAAATCTTCAGATTTATGATGACAGACGTTTAGAAAATCAGAAAGCCCTAAGAGGGTGTTTATTTTTTATATCATTATCATAAAAGATAAATGGAGGTTCTATCGCAGGTTTCAACCATCGTCGTTGAGCAAAAACAGTCAGTTCACCTTATCTGGGTTAATGCTTCTCTGCTACTTATGATAGCCTACATAGAGAAGGGTGGTATTTTCTTCAAAATATTTTGTTATTGCTCAGTTTCACAAGAATCTACAAGACGACTTATTCTATATTATACTTAATATATTAGTAACAATATTTAAACGTATATAATGGCTACAATAATGGTTGTATTTAATGTATTCAGATAGAGTAAAACGCAGAATGATAGTTGTTTGCTTTCCGTATTTTATTCCGATCAGGGTAGGGTAGAATGAAATAGGAGTAGGAACCATTTTGACGTTCCCACGGCAGGATAGGTTAACAAACAACTACCGCTCCCAACTAAGCTTATTAGACGCCTTTCGCACTATATGACCCACAGTAAGACACTTTATAGATAATGAATACATTATTTTTGTCCAATTGCTGTGAGTTTTAACATAAGTCTAAAGTACATACATATTATGAATACGTATCTGATAAATTAGTAGGCAAATAGCATCCTTTATATAAGTTAAATCCCACCGATCAGAGGATGGACCTTGTTGAAAAAATATATATCTAACGTTAATAATATACAACGTAATAAACTTGATATTTATAGGTAACATACTATAGAAGGCACCATTCTTGGCAACAAATTGTTTTAAAAAATATAGTTTAGCTTTCCTGTAATATGATAGGTGTGTGTATAATCATTTTTCGTTGTGCTTTTACACTATTTTTGCCGATCATATCGTAGAACATCAACATATATTATTATGTGTGTATACGAAGGTTATTACATCAGACCAGATCGAAGAGGATGTAAATCTTTAAGTGTAAATTGCATGTGTCAATCCATACCCATTAATTAGACCTCATTTAGAATTAAGAAATTTTAATGTTTCGTCGATATATTGTTTATAACACTGATATTTATATACATGTAATACTAAAATCTTTTAAAAAGCTTTTAAGTCTGATGTAAATTGCACAGAAAATGTTTGTATAATCTCTATTTATGGCAGTGCTTAACACCATAAACCACGGTTCAGCAATAAGAAACCTCTAGCTCTTTCAAACCAATTAACGTTACAGAGTTATAGGTGTTATAGAGGAAATCTCTCATAGAAGCACTAGCCTACGTCACAAGTAGAGACTATGGATTTAAACATGAAAACTAATTTAAATAGAATATTTTTTACAAAAGATTATTCATAGATTATTACTTCTGAAAAGATTACAAGAAAAACTATTTAACTCAAATTCCAATGCAATTGTTTCAGTTGATGAAAGAGGTTCTAATCTACCATGAACCAGTGCATTACTAAAAATTTTATTTCTTTTGACCAAACGTTTAGTATAAAGGTTTAGAAATTCATCTTAGAGTTCATTATAAAAGTGTTTGACAATGATAAAATGCATTTTTAACGATAGAATTGTAAATTGCAATGAAAGGTATGATTTGGTTGTCAAGCTAGATATAACGACCCTAATACTTCTATGCCCTAAACAAGTCAGGATAGACGGGAGGTGTTTTCTTTTTGTTCAGACATTCGACTTCAGATGATCAGGTCACACTAACTTATTTGAGAACATTTTTAGTGGTGTAGTTAAATCAATAATTTACTCTTGCCTAAATGTACTCTTATGTGATAATGATATATATTTTTGGTATTCTATATCCTAAGGGTATTTTAGAAATGACTGATCAATTTCCCTTCTCAAATTGCAACGTCCTTTCGAATTAACGTTGATATTAATGACTGGTTGGGCTTGCTTTTAGCTTTTTGAAACCAGGAATAGTGGCACTTTTTATTTTGAATTTAAGGAATTGTTTAAAGTCATAAACGCCATACATCCCTTTTTTATACGCCCACATTAAAATGTGGTCGTATATTGCCGTCGCCCCTGTCCGTCCGTCCGTCCGTCCGTCCGTCGGTCCGTCCGTCTGTCCACAATTGGCTTGTGAACGCAATAGAGACCACAGTTTTGCTTGAATTTGAATACAATTTTGTGTGTAGGATTATATTTAAAAGATCTCGGACAAGTTCGAATTTGGGTTCGATTCGACAAAAATTCACGGAGTTTTACACCCAAAATACGTTAAAAATGGCTTGTGAACACGATAGAGACCACAGTTTTGGTTGGATTTGAATAAAATGTTGTATGTAGGATTATATTCATAAGATCTCAGACAAGTTCGAATTTGGGTTCAATTCGATGAAAATTCACGGAGTTTTACACCCAAAATACGTTAAAAATGGCTTGTGAACGCGATAGAGACCACAGTTTTGATTGGATTTGAATAAAATTTAGTATGTAGGATTATATTCATAAGATCTCGGACAAGTTCGAATTTGGGTTCGATTCGACAAAAATTCACGGAGTTTTACACCCAAAATATGTTAAAAATGGCTTGTGAACGCGATAGAGACCACAGTTTTGGTTGGATTTGAATAAAATTTAGTATGTAGGATTATATTCATAAGATCTCAAACAAGTTCGAATTTGGGTTCGATTCGACAAAAATTCACGGAGTTTTACACCCAAAATGTGTTAAAAATGGCTTGTGAACGCAATAGCGACCACAGTTTTGGTTTGATTTGAATAAGATTTTGTGTGTAGGATTATATCCATAAGATCATGGACATGTTCGAATTCTGGATCGATTCAACAGAGTTTTACACCTAAAATATGTTAAAAATGACTTGTGAATGTGATAGAGACCACAGTTGTGGTAGGAATTTAATAAACTTTTGTGTGTAGGATAAAATCTTAGACAAGTTTGAATTCTGGATCAATTCGACAAATATTTACAGAGTTTTACACCTAAAATATGTTATAAATGACTTGTGAACGCGAAAGATATAAACTATATTTTTGACAGGTTATATTTTTGATACGATTTGACACCATTTGGGGAATGCTCTTGATATACTAAAAAAATTTATAAGGAAGGTGGGCGTATATTGCTAGGCAACCACTTGTTTCATTTCCAGTAAAATCCCGAACTTGATTCTTTTAAAAGAGCTCTGCAAGTCTAATTAGGATAGTCTTTAACTATTATTGTCGATTTTCAGTAAGATATTATCTATTGTACATTTCAGTCCCACTGTTATGATATAGAAACAAGAACCTGTACAACAGATCGTGATTGCAGTTGTTATGGATTTTATCACTGTTCAACAAATAAGTGCCACTTACTAGAAAATTTGGATGCAGAGTCAGGTTTGTACATGAATGATATATTAACTTTGATTTGAACAAGGATTTATGTTATTCTCTTTAAATGTTCTTATCTTGCTATTGCAGGATTTGTATGATTGTGAGAGTATATTTTTTGATATAGAAAAGGGTAATTTTGAACGTAATAAATTCGATACATAGATATTTGTATTTAACTTGATTGATAACTTAGGTTTGTTTAAATGTACGAAATTTGATATGTTTGACTGGGTTGTATGGTTAAATTTAGCTTGATTGATAACTTAGGTTTGTTTAAATGTACTTAATTTGATATGTTTGACTGGGTTGTATGGTTAAATTTAGCTTGATTGATAACTTAGGTTCGTTTAAATGTACTAAATTTGATATGGTTGACTAGGTTATATTTAGCTTGATTGATAACTTGGGTTTGTTTAAATGTACATGTACTTAATTTGATATGTTTGACTGGGTTGTATGGTTAAATTTAGCTTGATTGATAACTTAGGTTCGTTTAAATGTACTAAATTTGATATGTTTGACTAGGTTGTATGGTTAAATTTAGCTTGATTGATAACTTGGGTTTGTTTAAATGTACTTAATTTGATAATATGTTTGACTGGGTTGTATGGTTAAATTTAGCTTGATTGAAAACTTAGGTTTGTTTAAATGTACTAAATTTGATATGTTTGACTAGGTTGTATTTAGCTTGATTGATAACTTAGGTTTGTTTAAATGTACTTAATTTGATATGTTTGACTGGGTTGGGTTGTATGGTTAAATTTAGCTTGATTGATAACTTAGGTTCGTTTAAATGTACTAAATTTGATATGTTTGACTAGGTTGTATGGTTAAATTTAGCTTGATTGATAACTTAGGTTTACTAAATTTGATATGTTTGACTAGGTTGTATGGTTAAATTTAGCTTGATTGATAACTTAGGTTTGTTTAAATGTACTAAATTTGATATGTTTGACTAGGTTGTATTTAGCTTGATTGATAACTTAGGTTTGTTTAAATGTACTTAATTTGATATGTTTGACTGGGTTGGGTTGTATGGTTAAATTTAGCTTGATTGATAACTTAGGTTCGTTTAAATGTACTAAATTTGATATGTTTGACTAGGTTGTATGGTTAAATTTAGCTTGATTGATAACTTAGGTTTGTTTAAATGTACTAAATTTGATATGTTTGACTAGGTTGTATGGTTAAATTTAGCTTGATTGATAACTTAGGTTTGTTTAAATGTAATTAATTTGATATGTTTGACTTGGTTGTATGGTTATATTTAACTTGATTCAGTCGAGTGATAACTTAGGTTTGTTTAAATGTGCTAAATTTGATATGTTTGACTAGGTTGTATGGTTAAATTTAGCTTGATTGATAACTTAGGTTTGTTTAAATGTACTTAATTTGATATGTTTGACTGGGTTGTATGGTTATATTTAACTTAATTCAGTCGAGTGATAACTTAGGTTTGTTTAAATGTACTTAATTTTATATGTTTGACTGGGTTGTATGGTTATATTTAACTTAATTCAGTAGATTGATAACTTAAGTTTGTTTATGTACCAAATTAAATTTGATATGTTTGACTAGGATGTATTTAACTTGATTCAGTCGAGTGATAACTTAGGTTTGTTTAAATGTGCTTAATTTGATATGTTTGACTAGGTTGTATGGTTATATTTAACTTGATTCAGTTGATTGATAATTTGATATGTTTGACTAGGTTGTATTTAACTCGATCGATATCCTAGGTTTGTTTAAATGGGCTTAATTTGATATGTTTGACTAGGTTGTATGGTTATATTTAACTTGATTCAGTTGATCGATAATTTGATATGTTTGACTAGGTTGTATTTAACTCGATCGATATCCTAGGTTTGTTTAAACGAAACTTTGTTTGATGGTATTAAACTGGATATAATAGACTAGGATTTGTATTTAACTTGAATGATAACCTTGAATGATGTTAATTTGATCAACTTGGGCCAACAGACTCGTTTGTTTTATTGTATTAACTTGGCCACATTACCGTATTTTATTTTGATGTATTCTAATTATCAAGGTTGATTCAGGCGTTGACTAATTTCACATGTTAATTTAAGCGTGTAATTGATTATGTAAACTTTATACTTTACTGTCATGTCTGTAGTTTTTAGACCATAATTTGGTTCTTATCAAATGGTTTCGCAAATTTCGGTTCATTAACTTCGTCACTCTTTGAAAACATTAGACACAAACCAGAAGTTAAAGACACATACTAATAGGTAGAAGAAATACCCGAGGCGTATGTAGGTAAAGTAATGGACTATAATTGTCTGTGATTGAAAGATTACATTAAGACTATAATTTAGAAATCCCCGGTAATCCGGTGTATCATTTATTCTTCTTTGATACACAATTAACCATATATATATATATAATGAGTCTGAAACTAACTTACCCTGGATGAAAATCTGTAAGTCAAGGCGTCAGCCACATATTGTCATAATCCCGATCGTCCACTCGCAAACAATTGTTTTAGATAAGTCGTTCCTAACCTGGGGCTCATGGGGTAGCCTGTTTGTCAGTGGTTCAATAAAGTTTTGAGATACTTTTGACGAAATACAATATGCTTATGTATTATAACGCGATCTCGTTTTAAATGTTAATCTCTTAAACCAAACTGAGCAATTGGCTGTTCTTTTTCAATTTGAAATTCACATTTCTTGACGACATAACATAAAGTAAAAAATAACGCCACTTCACGCCCTTCCTTAGCGAATGGCTCTTAATTTTTATTTTATTTTCCAGTAACATAATTATTTTCTGTCAGGAAATATCATTTGGGATGTTGAAACTTAGTAGGCTATTGTTGGAACGTGTTATCTTTCATTGTGAAAATATATTTTGTAGAATATTTCAGTTTGGAAACATACAAGATGACAGTTACGTGTGGTATAATGACTGCCAATATATTTTTCTGGTCGGGAATTCTAGTCTATTACCCGACAGTAAATAGTACGTTTGTCAGTTGTAAATCATCATAATTATATCATTTATTTAAAAAAAAAACAAAAAAACTTTGGAATAAGAAAAGAATTGATTTAATTTTGTGAAAGTGTAAAAAAAGGATGTTGAAGGCACTGTTTTGTCGTATGCCTACATGATAAAACAAAACCATGGTATACACCATGTTCCCTTAGCAACGGCTTTCATTTCATTTCATATAATGCCAATGTCTAACGTTGCTGAAGGAACATGGGTATACACCTACCGGATCTCGTTTTTTTTTAAATCTGCCAAGATACCGAAGTAAAGATAACGTGAGTCTTATCATTTATCAAAAATAAGAATCAGAAAGAACTAACTTTCTCTACACCTACTGGTGGATCTCGGTTGTTTTTACATGACTTTTTACGTAATATTACTATTTTCCATTCAATTACTTATATATAGAGTGAATAAAATTCATTACGTGAGTCTTACATTAATAAGAATTCAAAAATCAGATGTAACTAACAAACTGAATGAAAATTCGACGACAATGAATTTACGTGGAAAGTACATTTTATTAGATACCTAATTGTAATACAGATTCAATGATGAGGAAGCTGTGAGTGCCTATGTCGATGCAATCAATGCCGTGGTTGAAGTGTGGGCTGAAGCATCTTATCTAAATTGTAATTTTCTGACAAAACTACTGACAAAGAAGATTTAATGAACTCAATAAACATCAAGTGCCATGCATGATCTGATTTGGCTGAGATTTGAAATCAATATGTGTAGGTGATCGTTTTAACAGAATTCAACCCTATAATACACGCCTACATCAAATCTTCAGTGTACATGGTCGAAACCCAAGTCCGACGATCGACATTTATTCGCAGATATGGACTAAGATATCACGACACTTGAAGCAATCGTATATTGTTAGTATTTGTTACCTTTCATCACATAGAAATCCTCCTAAATTAACCTGAATCTATCTCAATTGACAAGTAACAACTGAACCTATAGAACTAACTAACGACAGCTTTTCGTTTCCAAATAATAATATATAGAACTATATGTTTAATAAAAATAAAAATGTGTAATAAAATACATCCGTATGACAGATATTTATTTTTTTACAGATTCAGACTCGACGCCAATAGGAACATGGTATGATGAACCAAGAGCATCCAAGTAACAGGGTTGGAAATTAAATTATACTTAAGATTATGGTGATGGAGAATTAAGTTGTCCACTGTAGGAGACAGCTAATGAAATAATTGAGAAAAGTTGTTGGTATATGAGAACGTTAATGTACGTTCGTGTAGTGAGTGTGATAGCTTGAGAATTAACGATAGATTTCTGCGTTGTTTTATTTCTGTGCAGGTTGTGTTGGATGGTTTTTGGTGATGATATACCGAGCGAGTTCAGTGAAAAATGTATATCATTTGGCGATATATAGATAAAGATTATTTGTAAAGAATGTTCTGATATCCTTTGGAGTGGACAAAAACAATGAAAAATGGGATATTTATTGTGAATATATAATATGTATTTTATTGTTATTTAATTTATTTTTGTTGATATATACCATTTGAACCTAGGTGACCTAAACCGTGTTTTTTCATGTACAGGTAATCAAAATAAAAGATATAGGCTACGATACATGTATAAATATCATATATACTTAAAACGATCTGACACGTACACAATAATGTCATACATCATTCGACTAAATTTTACTTTTTTATAACAGTATCACATGTTTCAGTGTCCGACATTTATTGTCAAATTTATATTCAAGTGTCTATCAATTATAGAAGGTATAAGGTTTAAAGAAATATCAGTATCAGTAACTGCTATATAACCTTAGCATGTAGATCAGATGAATATGAATTATAAATATATTTATCCATTATTGCTTGAATTTTATAGCTATTTTTAACATTTATTGTTGAATCTTTGAGATGACTATGTGTTTCGGTTTTTTGCAAATAATGTAAGGATAAGTGTGACTGTTAAAATTATTTTTGTGATATTGTACTGTTTAATATTGTATTTGATTATATTTTTGTTGAATTGCAGTATTGCAATATTTCACATTGTATTTTCTTGCGGTTTCTTCCCGTATCACCCTCCCATTTCACTCTTTTCGCTGCATATCGCCCCTTTTTACCTTCAGCCCATTCCTAATTCGCCACTTACCATCTCGCTCCCTTTAATTTAAAGATTATTCGTGACTATAGTCTTATGGAGGAGAATTTGGAAAAGGCGAATTGGGAAAGGACGAAGAGAGTAGGAAGCAAAATGGAAAAGGGTCGAATTGTTAAGGGGTAAAGAAGAAAGTGACATATAGGCCTAGCTTGTGGGCAATCCGTATATTTATAGCACATCAGTTACCATGCAAGAGCTGGGGTTGGGAATTTAATTTGACTGAATGATTCTCAACATTAAAGAACACCCATCTGACAACTGAGATTTGTTTCACATTGCAAACAGAAAATCAACATATCAAATATAATTCACCTATGAATATAAATGTCCGACATTTCTCCAAATGACTTACAATTGATTCTAACACTTAGCCGTGCCAGCCTTCTGTTCAGGGTGTAATTTTCTAATAGCTAATGATCTGAGAGCTGAAAAACAAATGAAAGGTAATGATTAAGTCGTCAAACTACACAGAAATCATTTCCAGACTGGTTTTACATTTCACTTGTTAGAAAACATAATGAGAGCTTGCCTGATACATTGTGACCCTGTTGTATGAACTTGGTGTTTAGTGAACAAATTAAAAACTAGGTCATCTGGTAACTTAACAGCAGCTCGAATACCACAGAGAACCAAGTCCACAGACAACTTGTCTTGAGGTGGCCCCAATAATTAAAAATAGCATGTCACTGAACCCCAACGGACCCCTGTCATGTACTCAAGTAATAAACACCTAAAAAAAATTCCATTGCTACAATGTACATAACAAAAAGGCCCAAAATATACTTTATTTAAAGTAAAATCAATTCTTAACTGATACAATCTATAGTTGTGATACACACTTATTGAAATTACAAAGGGCGAGTGAGGGACGAAAGGGTCTCGGTTACCCACATAATTTGTTTGATAAAAAAGTTTTTTGGAAATATTAAACTTCAACATCCAAATATTGTTCAGACTGATCCAAAAAAACGCATCATTTTTTTCTCAACGGGAAGAAGTTCGTGTTGGGTCTCGCGCCTGTGGCGATGTGCGATGTACTTGGACTCTACAACGTTTTGGACCAATCCACGCCCTTGGAAATAACACAGTTCAGAGAAAATTATAAACCATACCGGCTACTGCGCCTTGGAAAGCAGCATTGTAATCTGTAGCTACTTCATTATTGATGTAGTTTCCTCTCTCATCTTTGTATTGATCATCAGAACCTGGACCTCCTACTAGAGCACCATACAGAGTGTGTACACTGGCTTCAGGTCTGTGAACTACATTGGGTGAACATGGAGCTGGTGGCCACGGACATGATCTGCAGTAATAAGATTCTTTCAAATTACGAAAGTTATCAAAGACAGTTGCAGACATTAAAAACAAGTGGTTGCCTAGCAATATACGCCCACTTATACTACATAAATTGTCAATATATCAAGGAATGTTACTATCTTAATTTTTTGTTGGATGGTGTTCAGATTTGAATTCATCCAATATCTTGTTAATATAAAGCATCTAATTTCATAACTAATAAAACTCCGTAAATATTTGTCGAATCGATCCAGAATTCAAACTTGTCCAAGATTTTATGGATATTATCCTACACACATAAGTTTATTAAATTCCTACCACAACTTTAGTCTCTTTCATGTTCACAAGTCATTTTTAACATATTTTAGGTGTAAAACTCCGTGAATTTTTGTCAAATCGAACTTAAATTCGAATTTGTCCGAGATCTTATGAATATAATCCTACTTACAAAATTTTATTCAAATCGAACCAAAACTGTGGTCTCTATCGCATTCACAAGCTATTTTTAACATATTTTGGGCGTAAAACTCCGTGAATTTTTGTCAAATCAAACCCAAATTCGAACTTGTCCGAGATCTTATGAATATAATCCTACATACAAAATTTTATTCAAATCCAACCAAAACTGTGGACTCTATTGCATTCACAAGCCATTTTTAACGTATTTTGGGTGTAAAACTCCATGAATTTTTATCGAATCGAACCCAAATTCGAACTTGTCCGAGATCTTTTGAATATAATCCTACACATAAAATTGTATTCAAATTCAAGTAAAACTGTGGTCTCTATTGCGTTTACAAGCCATTTTTAACATATTTTGGGTGTAAAACTCCGTTAATTTTTGTCGAATTGAATTCAAATTCGAACTTGTCCGAGATCTTATGAATATAATACTACATACAAAATTTTATTCAAATCCAACCAAAACTGTGGTCTCTATTGCGTTCACAAGCCAATTGTGGACAGACGGACCGACGGACCGACGGACGGACAGGGGCGACGGCAATATACGACCACATTTTAATGTGGGCGTATAAAAACCCAGATAAATCGCATTTTAAATATACATTTGTAGAATATATACGTCATTAAAAAAGTAAATATTTCATAATGAAAAGTTATATCATGTGTCTAGATTAGTAAGCATACCAAGCCTTGCGCCACTGCAGAATAATATTACTTTACGATAATAAGTCAATTTGAAAAGTTCAAGGGAGGCAATTTTATATTTTTTAAATCATAAAATTTACACATTGACATTACGGGAGAGAACTCTTTCAAAATTTGGTAAATGAAATGAATGGTATAATTATATAAGAAATAGGTCAGATTATCTTGAAAACACATCATGTTCAGTTAATCTACAGCCTGATAGGAGTCGCACACGTATCCGTTTCTGCCCAAAAAAGCTCGCCCGGTCACTTTTTGGGGGTCCGTGAGGGGTCCGCTGGAGATCCTCAAGAGGTCCGCAAGCGGTCATTAGCCTAATTTTCGCGCGAGTTTTAAACATGTTCAAAAAACTGGGGCGGTCGAAGCTACGCGAGAGGTCCCCATGAGCGTGGCGCCAAGTCCGCTTCAAATCCGTTCCTGACGTCACGCGGACCTTGGACCGCTCCGGATGTCTTCCGGTCTTTGCTCGGATCTCGCTCGGATCTCGTCCGTTTATAAGAAACCGGGCGAACCTCGCCCGGACGTGGCCATGAAGTCTCCCGGATGTGTCACGGAAACAGCCGAGCGGGAGAGCGTCCAACGAGCTCCGGGCATATAAAAGGCCGGTTTTGGTGCGGCGAGTCATTTCTATTCCGGGTGACTTCCTGGCCAAAGACGGGCAACCTACGGGAGAACTATACATATTTTTTCAACAAACGGAAGCGTCCGCGACACTCCGGGCCAACAGATGACCGGGCCAGAGACGTTGCTAATAAACGGATACGTGTGCGACTCCTATTAACTATAACCTCGACGAGTGTCTGTAGGCCTTTCCATGGGGAAGAAGATGATTACGACAGTACATGTGACAAATGTAATCTTATAAACTCCCGATATTAAGTAAAATTAAAAGAATATGGCAAATCACAACGTCCTAGCAAGTGATGTGCTCTCTCATTCGTCAGAAATCTATGATAATGGAAGTTGTAAAGAGGTGTAAGTTGTAAAAATGATAAACTCAGCTGGCGACCAGTGAGTTGAGGGCTAAAAGCAGAGTGAATCTTATTATGAAATAATAGTCAAGGGACACAACTCATTAAATACATTTTTAGTCTTGATTTGACTCTATTGAAGTGGTAAATACTCTATGAGAATGACTCTCTTACTTACGCTGATCTATGATGCGGTCTCAAAGGATAATTATCACCAAAACCAATGACGTAACTAAACCCAGTATCACCTAATGCATAATGTATCTGAGACATGGCCCATTCCCTATATTTCTCAGGGTTTATACCATTTTCAGCCGCCATCAAAGCAACCATTGCCATATTAGCTATATAAAAATTAAGTTATGGATTTACACCAAAATCCATCTTTCGATATAAAAACCTAAATGATAACTTTGACTCAATCTTATGCCTCCATATGAATATTTGTTAAAGTACGTTTCCATTGACTAAAAATAGCGATGCCCCATCGTAATACGCCCACTTTTGTAATGGCAGCCAAGTCATCCGGGAGGTCGACAAGAACTATCAGTAAATGAAACATCTGTCGAAAACCGTGCCATCAAGAATGTTTACAACATTGAACGATTTTTTAGTGTTTACAACTACAAGTTAACAAGGGCAATAACCCATGAAATATTTTTCAATTCTTCTAATTTTCAATAGGGTTCATTCTTGGGTGATTATGAACAATCATACTAAGTTTTGTCAAAATCCACCAAGAAACAAGCCCTCTATCGTATCCACAACTTTGTTCAGGGCTGAAAAATTAACGTGTTTTAAAAAACAAGGGCAATAACTCATCAAATATTTTTTGATTAGTATGAAGTTCGATAGGGTTCAACCTTGAGTGACTATGAACATTCACAACAAGTTTCATTAATATCAATAAATCAAGAAACCATCTCTCTATTGTGTCCACAAATTTGTTGAGAGCTAAAAAATTAACGTGTTTTAGAGAACAAGGGCAATAACTCAAATATTTTTTATGTTTTTTGATTTTCACTAGGGTTTATCCCAAGGTCAATACAAACACCCATACCAAGTTTCATGAAAATCCATCAAGAAACCAGCTCTGAGAATGACATTTTCTCTTTTTACAAGAGAAAAACCACAGGTTAAAGTTTCCTGGAAAAAACAAATATGTCACTGAAATATGCATAAAACAAGGGCAACCAACGTTTAGGTTCCATCCTAAAATGATTAAGAGCAGTCACATAGTTGATGATGTTTCTGATTTTCAATAAGTTGTATCCCAAGGTCAATACATACCCTCACACAAGAAACAAGCTCTCTATTGTTTCCACAACACATTTACAAAAACAAGGGCAATAACCAATCAAATATATTAAGATTTGTCTGATTTTCAATATGTTTCATCCTCACAACAAGTTTCATTAAAATCAATCAAGAAGCCAGCCCTCTATCGTGTCCACATCTTTGAGAGTGTACGGCTGAAAAATTAACGTGTTTTAAAGAACAAGGGCAATAACTCATAAAATATTTTTGATATTCAATAGGGTTTATCCTAATGTCAATACAAACACTCATACCAAGTTTCATCAAAATCCATCAAGAAACCAGCTCTCTATGGTGTCCACAACATATTTTCAAAAGCAAGGGCAATAACCCAGGAAATATTTTTTGATTCGTCTGATTTTCAATAGGGTTCATCCTTGGGTGATTACAAACACTCACAGCAAGTTTCATAAAAATCCACCAAGAAACAAGCTCTCTATCGTGTCCACAACTCTGAGAGTGTAACGGCTGAAAAATTAACGTGTTTTAAAGAACAAGGGCAATAACTCATAAAATATTTTTCAATGTTTCTGATATTCAATAGGGTTTATCCTAATGTCAATACAAACACTCATACCAAGTTTCATCAAAATCCATCAAGAAACAAGCTCTCTATGGTGTCCACAACATATTTTCAAAAGCAAGGGCAATAACCCAGGAAATATTTGTCGATTTGTCTGATTTTCAATAGGGTTCATCCTTGGGTGATTACAAACACTCACAGCAAGTTTCATCAAAATCCACCAAGAAACCAGCTCTCTAACGTGTCCACAACTTTGTTAAAGGCTGAAAAAAATAACGCGTTTTAAAGAACAAGGGCAATAACTCAAATATTTTTTCGATGTTTCTGATTTTCAATAGGGTTTATCCTAATGTCAATACAAACACTCATACCAAGTTTCATCAAAATCCATCGAGAAACGAGCTCTCTATGGTGTCCACAAGATATTTTCAAAAGCAAGGGCAATAACCCATGAAATATTTTTCGATTCGTCTGATTTTCAATAGGATTCATCCTTGGGTGATAACAAACACTCACAGCAATTTTCTTATTAAAATCCATCAAGAAACCAGCTCTCTATTGTGTCCACAAGATATTTTCAAAAGCAAGGGCAATAACTTATGAAATATTTTTCGATTAGTCTGATTTTCAATAGGGTTCATCCTTGGGTGATAACAAACACTCACAGCAAGTTTCATAAAAATCCACCAAGAAACCAGCTCTCTAACGTGTCCACAACTTTGTTAAAGGCTGAAAAATTAACGCGTTTTAAAGAACAAGGGCAATAACTCATCAAATATTTTTTCGATGTTTCTGATTTTCAATAGGGTTTATCCTAATGTCAATACAAACACTCATACTAAGTTTCATCAAAATCCACCAAGAAACGAGCTCTCTATGGTGTCCACAAGATATTTTCAAAAGCAAGAGCAATAACCCCTGAAATATTTTTCGATTCGTCTGATTTTCAATAGGATTCATCCTTGGGTGATAACAAACACTCACAGCAAGTTTCATCAAAATCCATCCAGAAACCAGCTCTCTATCGTGTCCACAACAATTGTGAACAGACAGGCAGGCAGACAGACGGACAGACAGACAGACAGGGGCGACTACAATATACGCCCACATTAATGTGTGGGCGTATAAAAAGGCAATTCTTACATGAGTAACGTAAAGAACCCCATTCTGATCTCCAAGCTAAGCCTTTAGGTGTATATTTTATAGTTCCACCAGGCATCCAATAGTTAAAAGTATCAATAACCGCTTGTTTGTATACATCTTTCTTAGTATATTTATACAACAGCACCTGTATTAGAAATATAGACCACAGAAATGTAAAGTTCGTCATTACAGGAAGAGAATCGGCGTTAGAATGAAAAGAAGTGAGAAAAGCAGTTTACAGTAGGGCCTAAGTAATTCTTATTTCAATTAGGCTGGGAAGGGACTAATATGATCAAAGGCAATCATTAAAAATAGGTTAGAAAATATAAATAATGACCTACCTGATTAATTGCTTGAGTATCATCCCAAGACATTCCCCAAGCAGGACCCGGTTGGAACCATTTTTCAGCTTCAGTCAGATACTTAGTTTCATTAGTGATAGCATACATCCACAGTGACGACCAACAAAGTTCATCTGTCGTGTTGCCAGATCTAGTCGGAAATATCAAAGGAGATTCATCAGACAGGACAATTGTAAGCCCTATCAAGAATAAATAAGTTAATCACATGTGTTCTTATTATGTTTTATAATATTCTTTGTTTTCTTTTTTATATGGATGCAGCTAGGATCAAGTTCCGAAACCAAACGGTAGCAAAATAAAATAAATAAACCGTAGGCTATACTTTACTTATAATAGTCCGAAGCAGCGGGAATGGTATCAGTATAACGTCCTTGATGGTTCATTCCAAAATCATACATGCTCTTAGCATGGTCTTTCAATTGAGCCGCATATATTGGGTCTGAAAATATTAACAATCGCAAAGGTTGTAAAAGCAAATACAAGTAGGCCTACTTCGCTCTGTATTTCATTTCCTTCAGAATGTCATCTTCAAATTAAAAAAGAAGTATATGATCAAACTTACTCTTACTATCTCAGTTAGCAAGAAAGTTATACCAAGGAATCTTTATTATTGTTGGTGGATAAGTTTCCATAAGCTATTTACCTCTATCTTTAAAAGCAAGATAACCAGCGGCAAATGCAGCACAGGTTTCTCCAACTACGTCGCTTCCAGGATGACTATCATCAATCTTATAAGAAGGTCTATTCATTGTCATTTCCTCTGGTCGGCCCCAGTATCCATGATCTGCACCACCATCTCCGACCTACACGTGTTAGTAAATATTGCCAATAAAACCTTCTCAAAAACCATTTGTTTTTCAATGCAACAAAACAGTTGCACTAAAAACATTCATCTTTAGTGCAACCATAATATATATTAATAGATGTTTTGAGCACATGTATTAAAATCTTATGCTATAATTAAACCTGATATTTTCAACAAGAAAAGTAAGTTAATTATGGTGTAGAACGTGATCTGATGCTAAAAGGCGTACCAGACGACGAAATTACACTGATAACCTGATATAACTGTATTTTCTTTATGATTATAATTGGATGTGCATCACAAGGAAAAAAGTAAAAAATATTGAATTCCGTCATGATTGCTGTTATTTTTGTTCGCCCCACATCTGAATTAATTTGATCACGTCTACGTTATTTAAAAAGAAACAAATAAACGCATTCAGTATTTCATCTTTCAATAAGTGTAGAAAATTATTACCTGAACATAAAGCTCATAATTACTGACTTGAGCCTTGATAAAATAATCTAAAGGCCATTTAATACAGTCATACATGTGATCTTCTTGTTTACTAACTTTATAAGCATCACCCCATTGCAGTAATCCTAATCCCAATATAGCAGTAGAATAGGCCATGGGAAATCCAAACTTGACATGATCACCAGCTAAAAATTATAAAAATAGACTGGAACCGTGAAGACGGTAGGCTACCAAGGCAGTGTGCATCCCACCTGATACAAGTCGCATTTTCAATCAATGATAAGAGTTTTACAAATGAAATAAAACATTCCAATAACTTTCATAATTCCTAGCCCACTTGTCAAATTACTTACTCAATTTCAGATTTGTCTCAGTAGAGAGTGCACTGCAAGATATGTTTGCAGGGATAATCAAAGGGATGTAGAACTACCAACAGGCTAAAAGGAATGCAGAACTACCAGCAGTCAGACTAAATAAAAGGGGTGAAGGACTACCAGTATTCAGACAGATTTAGGTCTAGTGTTATATAATAAAAGTTCCAAATGGAACAAATATATAACATAACATTTTTGTTCAAGTCACAAAGTCACTGAAGGTCAAGGTCAAAAGATACGAGCCTTAAATGTTTTAACTATTATTGAAAATTTTAAACCGGAAATAAAAAAAAATCCTGAATCGAAATTCAAAAATCGTCTTCCCATGTTTTGTTAGCAATTGATTGATGATTCCGTCATAGACATCATTTTTATCAGTCTAATTAAAATCAGACCCTAATTTCATTCGTTCGTTTTTTTTTAAATCCGGTTTTTTAACCACTACATTTGGGTCTGAGAACGTCGCGCTTTGCCAGCCGTTCAGATTAACTTTGACCTTACCTTGATAAACATGACCTGATAAACTAGTCTACAGCACTTAGGAATCCTAGAATGCACCTATTGTTCGCGAACAAAATCCCAGCGCGGGAGAGGGCAAAGATCTGATTGGTTAAAACAAAGGTCATTAAGGTTAGGTCAAAGTTAACCTGAACGGCTGGCAAAGCGCGACGTTCTCAGACCCAAATGTAGTGGTTAAAAAACCGGATTTAAAAAAAAAAAACGAACGAACGAAATTAGGGTCTGATTTTAATTAGACTACATTTTTATTCAAATCAAATCGGATGATTCCCTGATTCAAAGATATATTAATCATTTCAAGATGGCGGCTGGTATTTCAAATTTACAAGCGAATGAAAACCGGAAGTGATATACAAATTACCATCAAAATCGTACGAAAAACAGAGATGAAAATGGTAAAAACATTAAAATGAGTTTTTCTGTCATAGGCCTACGTCATTTCCGGTTGGACGAAAATGCGTCATTTTACATTTTCACGCAACACTGTGCAGTTAGGTATTGTAAAAAAACATCTGAGGTTATATGTGACATGTCCCCTTCATACCGAAATAGCGTGACTAGAAGTAGACACAAAAAAAGTCATTATGCAAACCAAAGCAGTGCGTTCGCTAGAAAAATCTCATTCATGAAGATCAATAACTTATTTTGGGATGTAAACGCACAAAGTGATAATCGATTAACCTACCGTCATACCATCCACCAGTCAAATCCACACCAAACTCATCACCGTCTTTTAATCCTGAATCACCACGCCATGGTATTCTATTATTAGCTGGCAGTTTTCCAGAACGCTGAGCTTCATAGAACAATATTGACTTCCTCAAAACATCATCATAGTTATATTTTGTACAGTTTTGTTTAGCTGTAATATAAAAACTTTCGTTCAGGACGAAATGTTTGAAAGAAAAAAGGTTGAAGGGAGGTAACCAACGTATTGGTTTTTGAAACCTCAGTCGTTTTCTGGTATCTTGATAATCATTTTTTCCAAAATGGTGTCCTTTTTGGGAAATATTTATAGCACTCGATTTTGCCACGACTTGGATGCGATTTGACAATTGAATTGTTTTGCTTGTACGGATTTGTATTTGATATTATATAAGGAATGACTAGTAATTTTTGGTGGTACAAAATATAAATTAACTGATCTAGTATAATTATGTCACAATTTCTTACGATCGTTTATTAATGGTAAATTTTGATGATCTATTTTCCCCATATCTTTTAACACGGCAGTAGCAGTAGGTGCTTCATTTACACCGACATAATCAGCAAAGAACCTCATTTTCAGTGTCTGTCCTTTATTCCATAAGCCTTTATCTAATTTATTAACAATAGTCCATGTTGTACCATCGCCACTGTACTCTACCACATCACCAAACGATACCTACAGTATAATGTTAAGGATAAGATGTAAAATTATGTTCAGTTCTGCTGGATAAAAAGGAAACGCATTCATAACATGTCCCTAGTTAAGGGCCTGTAGGTTTGTGGGGTAACATTTTGAAAGGAGTAACTTTTATCTAGCACCACCTTTTCGCTCGTATTTAGATTAACAACTGTTGTGATTGTTCAATTATTCTCTACATTCTGATTGAAATCAAAACCTTAAAGGAAGTAACGTGTCTTACCCTTCTAATTAGAGGTGATTGTACTGTCCAAGAAAGATAGAACATTATAACAGCACTGTGATACTTACTTCCATAGATTTGACCCTGGCACTGAATGTCACTTTTACTTCCCAACCATTAAAAGGTCCATCAAACTGGAATTCACCTTCAACTCTATGTCTGTCTTTAAAATCATTAAATACTTGCATTGGACCATTTGCCTTAATAACAAACCCTCCAGGTGGTGGTGTGACTTAAATACGAAATTACATAGTAAGTATAAACATTGCTTTCAAACGTAATTATGTATAACAGTTCCATTGTGTACATAACACTTGTTAATTAAAAAAATGAGTAATTCTTACAAAATAACTGCAATTACCTTGGCCAGTATATACAGCTTGTGTTGGGTATGATGGTGCTGAAAGGTAAAACAGATTCAAATGAGTGTATGGCATAAACAAGACGATATATCATTTCATTATTGTATGTAAAATTAGACAAATGACAGTGTATATAACGAATTTAAAAAACTGAAATTTATAGGTAAAAACTAACTTGTTCCGGTATAGTCTGGGCCGAACGTTGGTGGCTGTGTGACAACGATTCCTTCAATAGTTACAGTTGCTGATGGTGTGATGTCACCCTCATCATGTCCCATAAACGGTACACATATCTTATCACCAACATGTTCTACTCCATTCCATGGTTTATTAGCCAATACAAACTCTTTACCACCCTGTTTAGTTTCCACTACATCAGCTACCCAAACCTACATTCGGAAATTAAAATAATTCTAATAGTTCAATAACGAATGGACATTCCTTTGTTTTCCATACCATTTATTTTAACAATTAAGGTCTTATTAGAACAGTCAATGCTGTTTTTACATTGATTTTAGGAATATGGATCACATTAAATAACGGACGCATTTTCATGGTATCCTACTTCGAATTAAATACATTTGTTCAAACATTTACAAATTTCATCTGATAACTGTGTCTTTTTTTTCCTAATTCAATAAGCGTGAAAGGTCGGTAAGATATTTATATATTGTTGTAGGAAGTATTTCCATAGCCTACCTCTAAAGTACTTAAAGACACATCAAAAACTAAATGAGCTTTCCATGACGTTAGTTCTTGTGAAAAGGGAATACAAAATTCCCCTTGGAAACCACCGCTCCAATGTTGATCAATAGTTACTTTGATTCCATCATTGACGACAGCTGGTGTACTTGTGGTAGATAAAGTATTGCTCAAAGTCACGAGACTGAGGGCCCAAAGAAGAATTTTCATCTGGAAATTGTAAATAAATATTTAATTTATAATGCTACATAGACAGTTTCTGTGTTCATAATAAATTGCTGTATACAGCTGATCAAACAGAAACAAAGGGAAGTTAAAATTGTTATTGTAAATTAGTGAGTCATAGAAAAAGTTCAAAATACTTACCTTTGCTGTCCTTGTTTTCTATCTAATGCTGATAATAACAGATCAGTCGAATGTTTTATTTTCAGTCTTATCTGACCTTGTATTCCTTTAAAACATCCAAGGTCGCTGTTTGAGGTGGTCGTGATGAGCAAGGCCATATAATATCTCCCAAATTGAAACATTCTTGGTAAAGCTGTATCCTGTCCTGTCCTATCAAATAGAAAATAAGAATAGCCACCCAACGGATTGTTTTATATGGAGATGTATGTGTAAAGCTGTACCTTACAATGTAATGTCTTTTATACATAAGTATAAGCAAAGCAAGCTCCATAGATTGTTAATTGGAAAATAAGTACATGTATAGCAAACTCAGTGATTTGTTATTAAATATATTTGTATGTGTTAAAGCTGTATACCTTGCTGGTAGGTTGTTAGAGCCAGTAACATCAAAAATTGCTTTAAATAGGCAGAAGGAGTCTTGTATTCTGCAACCTCACCCTTGAGAATGATTTTTTGCACAATTTGCAAAAATTAGCATCGATCACGGACAGTATAATTTCAACGATTCCAGTTGAAAACGTATCAGATACTCACATTTAAAATCGATTCACCCATGTTTAAGAATTGAAATTAATAACTTTAATAACTGAGACTATGATATATAGCTATATGAATTACTATAAGAACTCGTGTTGTTATAATTATGATATGCTATAAAAGCCACTTTTCTTGTAAGTTATCATACTTTAATAATGTTTGAGAAAATTATTCCAATTTTCTTGTCAAATTTAATCTATGCTCAGGAATAGAAGTTGAAAATTACTCGCTGTTGAATATGTAACTGTCAGTTTTTATTAAAAATCAGAACCAATAAATAATCCTTGCATCATCCATCCTGCGACTTACAACTGATATCCATCGATTTGTGAGGTGCTATTCTGTAATATAGTAAAATAAATCTTAATAGAAAAGCTTGATTCAAGGTGTATTTAAAGCCTATATGTTCGTAAACATTCTAAATCAGAGAATTCAATCTAAATTTGACCCATTGACAAAATATTTGGGTCAATCCTCAAAAAAATTAAACGGTAGACAACTTGAGATAAAGCCTGATAGAGAAAATGATAGAGAAAGGTGGCAATATCTCAGATGTATACGAACAATAAGGGTATATTATAGGAATGAGATAACGTATTACAGATATAATATTATTACAGATAACCATCTATTCATCAATATTCTTACTTTCTTTATTCTAATGATCATATGACAATATAACCTAATTATTTACCATGACCAATCTTATCAAAACATTCTTCTACATAATATAATATATTTTCTTCTTAAAGGAGGAATAGACTATGATTCCTCAAATCTCTATCCCAACCAACTACCAAATTGAATGCTATATATTCATTGACGGTTTTTGGAATCATCCCACCAAAGAGTAAGAGTAAAATATTTCTCTTTCTTTCTGTACCATAACATTTTCTGACTAAAACCTATTCATTTTACTAGTTTGTTTATCGGATTTAACATTATGTATGACAGAACATCACAAGAAAACAAGAATATGCAATTAAGTTTTACACAGCTTATAGCGTCGATCATACCACAACAGAGAGAAACTTGCCCTGTTGGATGTATAGGACCTGAGTAGTATTAATTACGATATTCTTTCAAATATAGTATGGATCATAGTTGTCGAATTCAGCTGCTTCTAATTGTTATTACAGTAGTTGTAGTTGTAGTTGATAACCCTTAACCATAGTAAAAGTAGTTTCAATAGTTTCAGTATGTCTGTAGTATACAAGTTCTTGTCTAATTCCTTACATACCGCATTTATCAGTTTATGTTAGGGAGAACATCAGCAAGTAGCCGGGTAAAAAGTGAAGTTTAAGATTTTTTGGCTGTAAAATAATAATGTTCTGTTTATATATTAATTGATTTATGACATCTTAAATCTGTCATCTTCTAACAATTTCCCACTTGAAAATAGTCTGTTGTTTGTTGAATTTGTTACCTAATTACTAACTAACTCTCTAATAACCTTTCAAGTAGTTTTCACTCCTCACACAAGTGGATGATTCATAAGTTGAGAACTAAAATGTAGAGTAAGTCTTATTACCTTCATTGAATGACTGGAACTAACAGACTTCGATGAGAAGAAAATAAGCACAAAAAAATAGGGAAATAGCATTCTTACTGATCAGTTTATATCATTCTTAATTGACAGTAGTAGTACTTGAGATTATAGATCGAACGCATGGATCCGCCTGTCGTTTCACTCTATGAGGGATCCATGCATTCGATCTATAATCTCCCAAAAAGACATCTATACCCTACATTCCATCAAGTCCCTACCTATCATAATATACCTCAAATTCCACCATACTCTCATATACACCATACATTACCTTCAAATTACATATTATCTTTATTTGAAAATGATTTATTTATCTTAGAAATCCATTGTGGTCTGGCTTTTATTAAGATTGACAGACTTGTGTTCCTTTAACCATGTTACATTATCAAAGATTCATAATTGGTTCTGATATACAATACTAGTATCCAATTAGTATATATTAACAACAGCGTCAAAAATCAATATAATCATATTGTAAGGTCTATAGTATGAACAATACATACCGTATAAACGTCATTACATTGAGTACTAGGAGCTCACTGCAGGTAAATGGAACAAAGATTGTGTATTTGTCTCCATGGTGATTAGATCAACAAGCTATTTTTAGGAATAATATTCAGTTTGCGTTCTTTGTTTGAGACAGACACATCTACAGGGGGAAATATGTCAGTGAGATCTCAAACTTCAGACACAGGTAAGTACATTTTAGAGTCTTTTTAATATGTAATTATCTGTAATTTTTATAGCTGGGTGGCGTACGACAGTGCCAAATAGTTTTCCTCGTTAAAACACTATGTTTTTTTTATTTTCAGTTCAAGATGATGTTTCAACTTGATTGATACAGTAAAAGTTGTTACCTCCCTTTACACATTGTTGAACTTATTTATATAATAATACTTGAAACCACGGAGCGATTCTGCCATGATCGCCACTTAGTTACCAGTGTTTATGCTGTAGTCAAGGGGTTTGATAATACTTCAACTTGATTGTACAGTAAAAGTTGTTTCCTCCCTTTACACATTGTTGAACTTATTTATATGTATTATGTTGTTATTTTGTTCTAATAAAAGTGTCTTATATTTACAGTGTTTAAATATTATATATGCATATAGTGAAAAAACTAATATATTTCCCTTAAAAATGGCAGATAAAAATTACAGAATAGACCCAATCTTTCAATTATATGATCCAATTCGTTATTCATTTAATAAGAAAAAAGAGGATTATATTATTGTAAGTCCCAGTGTTGGGTCTAAATCACAATTGAATGATGGTCACTTTCGAGATCAATAGTCTGTCAAATTGGTTGCTACTATCTGAGGCCTATTTCAGATGTGATTTCAAAATCAAAGACGGAACCGCAAATGAGAATCGAGTTCCCCAAACTAACACGACATTAGAAAATAATTTCTTCCCTTCTTTATTTAGCGAAATGGTTTTGGAAGCGGGTT
This sequence comes from Lottia scabra, assembly GCA_029955415.1. NCBI lineage: Eukaryota > Metazoa > Mollusca > Gastropoda > Lottiidae > Lottia > Lottia scabra. Next base: position 5,963,230 of record JARJEI010000013.1, on the reverse strand, counting down.
CAAATCCCATAGAAACCATCAAACACCCTGGAGAATTTGATACAATGTTGAAAACAGTCCTTTACCCCCAAAACTACGATTCTGTTTCCGGATGGATGCCTGATGTTGGTGTAGGAAACGTTTTAAAAGAACCAGTAAGGACTGTTGCGAATGATGCCGATGATGCTAGAATGAGACTTATTGCTCGGAATACAATAGAACGCGTTGGACGTGCAGTTAACCATGGATTTGACAAACGAGTAAATCAGTACAACAATGTTGTTGAGGATAATAGGTGGGGTAATTACGTAAATTGGAAGTTATATCCTTTATTCGGTCTTTTAGAACATCGAAAAGTGTCATTTACCATAAAAAATTCATTTACAAAGAGAAATTAATGATGATAAGATATTCTTTATAGAAATATAAGTTTGTATCTTTCTTACTGATCAGTTTGTATCATTCTTACTGATCAGTTTGTATCATGCTTACTGATAAGTTTGTATCATTCTTACTGATCAATTTATATCATTCTTACTGATCATTTTGTATCATTCTTAATGATCAGTTTGTATCATTCGTACTGATCAGTTTGTGTCATTCTTACTGACCAGTTTGTATCATTCTTACTGACCAGTTTGTATCATTCTTAATGACCAGTTTGTATCATTCTTAATGGTCAGTTTGTAACATTCTTACTGACCAGTTTGTATCATTCTTACTGATCAGTTTGTATCATTCTTACTGGTCGGTTTGTATCATTTTTACTGATCAGTTTGTATCATTCTTACTGATCAGTTTGTATCATTCTTACTGATCAGTTTGTATCATTCTTACTGATCAGTTTGTATCATTCTTACTAATCAGTTTGTGTCATTCTTACTGATCAGTTTGTATAATTCTTACTGACCAGTTTGTATCATTCTTAATGATCAGTTTGTGTCATTCTTAATGATCAGTTTGTATCTTTCTTACTGACCAGTTTATATCATTCTTACTGATCAGTTTGTATCATTCTTACTGCTCAGTTTGTATCATTCTTACTGCTCAGTTTGTATCAATTTTACTGATCAGTTTGTATCATTCTTACTGACCAGTTTATATCATTCTTACTGATCAGTTTGTATCATTCTTACTGATCAGTTTGTATCATTCTTAATGATCAGTTTGTGTCATTCTTACTGATCAGTTTGTATAATTCTTTATGACCAGTTTGTATCATTCTTAATGATAAGTTTGTATCATTCTTACTGATCAGTTTCTATCATTCTTACTGGTCAGTTTCTATCATTCTTACTGGTCAGTTTGTATCAATTTTACTGATAAGTTTGTATCATTCTTACTGGTCAGTTTGTATCATTCTTACAGATCAGTTTGTGTCATTCTTACTGGTCAGTTTGTATCATTCTTACTGATCAGTTTGTATCATTCTTAATGATCAGTTTGTGTCATTCTTACTGATCAGTTTGTATAATTCTTTATGACCAGTTTGTATCATTCTTAATGATAAGTTTGTATCATTCTTACTGATCAGTTTCTATCATTCTTACTGGTCAGTTTCTATCATTCTTACTGGTCAGTTTGTATCAATTTTACTGATAAGTTTGTATCATTCTTACTGGTCAGTTTGTATCATTCTTACTGGTCAGTTTGTATCATTCTTACAGATCAGTTTGTGTCATTCTTACTGGTCAGTTTGTATCATTCTTACTGATCGGTTTGTATCATTCTTACTGGTCAGTTTGTGTCATTCCTACTGATCATTTTGTGTCATTCTTACTGGTCAGTTTGTATCATTCTTACTGGTCAGTTTGTATCATTCTTACTGATCGGTTTGTATCATTTTTACTGATCGGTATCATTTTTGATGACCAGTTTGTATCATCCTTACTGATCAGTATTATTTTTTATGACCAGTTTGTATCATTCTTAATGATCAGTTTGTGTCATTCTTAATGATAAGTTTGTATCAGTCTTACTGATCATTTTGTATCATTCTTACTGACCAGTTTGTATCATTCATACTGATCAGTTTTTATCATTCTTACTGACCAGTTTGTATCATTCTTACTGATCAGTTTTTATCATTCTTACTGATCAGTTTGTATCATTCTTATTGATCATTTTGTATCATTCTTAATGACCAGTTTGTATCATTCTTACTGACCAGTTTGTATCTTTCTTACTGACCAGTTTGTATCATTCTTACTGACCAGTTTATATCATTCTTACTGATCATTTTGTATCATTCTTACAAATCAGTTTGTATCAATTTTACTGATCAGTTTGTATCATTCTTACTGACCAGTTTATATCATTCTTACTGATCATGTTGTATCTTTCTTACTGACCATGTTGTATCTTTCTTACTGATCAGTTTGTATTATTCTTAATGATCAGTTTGTATCTTTCTTACTGATCAGTTTGTATCATTCTTACTGATCAGTTTGTATACATCTTACTGATCAGTTTGTATCCTTCTTACTGATCAATTAATATCATTCTTACTGATCATTTTGTATCAATTTTACTGATCAGTTTGTATCAATTTTACTGATCAGTTTGTATCATTATTAATGATCAGTTTGTATCATTCTTACTGATCAGTTTGTATCATTCTTACTGATCATTTTGTATCATTCTTAATGATCAGTTTGTATCATTCGTACTGATCAGTTTGTGTCATTCTTACTGACCAGTTTGTATCATTCATAATGACCAGTTTGTATCATTCTTACTGACCAGTTTGTATCATTCTTACTGATCAGTTTGTATAATTCTTACTGATCGGTTTGTATCATTCTTACTGGTCGGCTTGTATCATTCTTACTGGTCGGTTTGTATCATTCGTAATGATCAGTTTGTATAATTCTTACTGATTAGTTTGTATCATTCTTACTGATTAGTTTGTATCATTCTTACTGATCAGTTTATTTCATTCTTATTGATCAGTTTGTATCAATTTTACTGATCAGTTTGTATCAATTTTACTGATCAGTTTGTATCATTCTGACTAATCAATTTTACTTATCAGTTTGTAACATCCTTACTGATCAGTTTGTATCATTCTTACTGACCAGTTTGTATCATTCTTAATGACCAGTTTGTATCATTCTTACTGATCAGTTTGTGTCATTCTTACTGATCATTTTGTATCATTCTTACTGGTGAGTTTGTATCATTCTTACTGACCAGTTTATATCATTCTTACTGATCATTTTGTAACATTCTTACTGATCAGTTTGTATCATTCTTACTGATCATTTTGTATCATTCTTACTGATCAGATTGTGTCATTCTTACTGATCAGTTTGTATCATTCTTAATGATCAGTTTGTATCATTCTTACTGGTCAGTTTGTATCATTCTTACAGATCAGTTTGTATCATTCTTACTGGTCAGTTTGTATCATTCTTACAGATCAGTTTGTAGCATTATTACTGATCATTTTGTGTCATTCTTACTGGTCAGTTTGTATCATTCTTACTGATCAGTATCATTCTTACTGATCAGTTTGTATCATTCTTATTGATCAATTTGTATAATTCTTTATGTCCAGTTTGTATCATTCTTACTGATCAGTTTGTATCATTCTTACTGATCATTTTGTATCATTCTTACTGATCAGATTGTGTCATTCTTACTGATCAGTTTGTATCATTCTTAATGATCAGTTTGTATCATTCTTACTGGTCATTTTGTATCATTCTTACAGATCAGTTTGTATCATTCTTACTGGTCAGTTTGTATCATTCTTACAGATCAGTTTGTATCATTCTTACTGGTCAGTTTGTATCATTCTTACAGATCAGTTTGTAGCATTATTACTGATCATTTTGTGTCATTCTTACTGGTCAGTTTGTATCATTCTTACTGGTCAGTTTGTATCATTCTTACTGATCAGTATCATTTTTGATCACCAGTTTGTATCATTCTTATTGATCAATTTGTATAATTCTTTATGTCCAGTTTGTATCATTCTTAAGGATCAGTTTGTATCATTCTTACTGATCATTTTGTGTTATTCTTACTGGTCAAGTTGTATCATTCTTACTGGTCAGTTTGTATCATTCTTACTGATCAGTATCATTTTTGATTTCCAGTTTGTATCATTCTTACTGATCAGTATCATTTTTGATGACCAGTTTGTATCATTCTTAATGACCAGTTTGTATCATTCTTACTGATCAGTTTGTGTCATATTTACTGATCATTTTGTATCATTCTTACTGACAAGTTTGTATCATTCTTACTGATCAGTTTATATCATTCTTACTGATCATTTTGTATCATTATTACTGACCAGTTTGTATCATTCTTACTGATAAGTTTGTATCATTCTTACTGATCATTTTGTATCATTCTTAATGATCAGTTTGTATCTTTCTTACTGATCAGTTTGTATCATTCTTACTGATTAGTTTGTATCATACTGATCAGTATCATTTTTGATTACCAGTTTGTATCATTCTTATTGATCAGTTTGTATAATTCTTTATGTCCAGTTTGTATCATTCTTAATGATCAGTTTGTATCATTCTTACTGATCAGTTTATATCATTCTTACTGATCATTTTGTGTCATTCTTACTGGTCAAGTTGTATCATTCTTACTGGTCAGTTTGTATCATTCTTACTGATCAGTATCATTTTTGATGACCAGTTTGTATCATTCTTAATGACCAGTTTGTATCATTCTTACTGATCAGTTTGTGTCATTCTTACTGATCATTTTGTATCATTCTTACTGATCATTTTGTATCCTTCTTACTGATCAGTTTGTATCATTCTTACTGATCATTTTGTATCATTCTTACTGACCAGTTTGTATCATTCTTAATGATCAGTTTGTGTCATTCTTAATGATCAGTTTGTATCTTTCTTACTGACCAGTTTCTATCATTCTTACTGATCATTTTGTGTCATTCTTACTGGTCAAGTTGTATCATTCTTACTGGTCAGTTTTTATCATTCTTACCGATCAGTATCATTTTTGATGACCAGTTTGTATCATTCTTACTGATCAGTATCATTTTTGATGACCAGTTTGTATCATTCTTAATGACCAGTTTGTATCATTCTTACTGATCAGTTTGTGTCATTTTTACTGATCATTTTGTATCATTCTTGCTGACAAGTTTGTATCATTCTTACTGATCAATTTATATCATTCTTATTGATCATTTTGTATCATTCTTACTGATCATTTTGTATCATTCTTACTGGTCAGTTTGTATCATTCTTACTGACCAGTTTGTGTCATTCTTACTGACCAGTTTGTATCATTCTTAATGACCAGTTTGTATCATTCTTACTGATCAGTTTGTATCATTCCTACTGATCAGTTTGTATCATTCTTACTGGTCGGTTTGTATAATTCTTACTGGTCGGTTTGTATCATTTTTAATGACCAGTTTGTATCATGTATAAAAGCCAAGGCGTCAGCCAAATATTGTCATCATCCCGATCGTCTACCCGGAAACAATTGTTTTAGATAAGTCGTTCCTAACCTGGGGCTCATGTGGTATTTGTCAGTGGTCCAATGAAGTTTTGAGATAATTTTGACGAAATATAATATGCTTATGTATTATAACGCGATCTCGTTTTAAATGTTAATCTCTTAAACATAACTGAGCAATAGGCTGGTCTTTTTCAATTTAAATAGCACATTTTTTGACAACATAACATAAAGTAAAAAATAACGCCACTTCACACCCTTCCTTAGCGAATGGGTCTTAAGTTAGATGGCTCTTAATTTTTATTTTATTTTCCAGTTACATAATTATTTTCTGTCAGGAAATATCTTTTGGGATGTTGAAATTTAGTATTGTTGGAACGTGTTATCTTTTATTGTGAAAATATATTTTGTAGAATATTTCAGTTTGGAAACATACGAGATGACAGTTACGTGTGGTATAATGACTGCCAATATATTTTTTCTGGTCGGGAATTCTAGTCTATTACCAGACATAGTACTACCGGTGAGTGAGAAAAAGTCGATTTTTCGTAGGTCGTATCGAAAAGCAATGAGATTTTGTGATGAATAGCTAATTTGTATAAGAACAGGTATTCTCGCAATAGTTCGAATTGTTCATACTTACAGTTTTGGTGTAATATCCAAATAAAATTGGGACTCTTTGATGTCTCACGCGTAGGGGGAAAACGAAGTAATAGGGCCATATTCCAATGATAACGTCAATATACGACGCCTTCCACGGCTAATAATAAACACCAAATCATTTGATTGGTTGACCTCTTGGGTTTCCCAAGCGTTTCCACCAATCAACGACGATCACGCGGGAAATTTTGGAGATCTTGGAGTCTTATCATTAATCAAAAATAAGAATCAGAAAGAACTAACTTTCTCTACACCTACTGGTGGATCTCGGTTGTTTTTACATGACTTCTTACGTAATAATACTACTTTCCATTCAATTACTTATACTTATATTTAGAGTGAATAAAATTCATTACGTGAGTCTTACATTAATAAGAAATCAGAACTGAATGAAAATCGACGACAATGAATTTACGTGGAAAGTACATTTTATTAGATACCCAATTGTAATACAGATTCAATGAAAGCTGTGAGTGCCTATGTCGATGCAATCAAAGCCGTGGCTGAAGTGTGGGCTGAAACATCTTATCTAAATTGTAATTTTCTGACAAAACTACTGACAAGGAAGATTTAATGAACTCAATGAACACCAAGTGCAATGCATGATCTGCTTTGGCTGAGATTTGAAATCAAATCTTCAGTGTACATGGTCGAAACCTAAGTCCGACGATCGACATTTATTTCATTTATTCGCCGATATGTTAGTATTTGGTACCTTTCATCACATAGAAATCCCCCTTAATTAACCTGAATCTATCTCAATTGACGATGGGTTCGTTGGTGCAGTTGGTCACGATGCGGCGAGTTGGGCAATGCGGCAAAACGAACCCACCCCTCAATTGACAAGTAACAACTGAACCTATAGAACTAACTAACGACAGCTTTTCGTTTCCAAATAATATTATATTAGAAGCAGGTAAAACTATATGTTTAATAAAAACAGAAAATGTGTAATAAAATAAACCCGTATGACAGATATTTATGTTTTTACAGATTCAGACTCGACGCCAATAGGCAGGGGCCGCGGACCGGGGAGGGCTGGGGGGTGGGGGTGGACATGGCCCCCCACTTTTTGGCAGTTAATTTTTTTTTTCTTTTTTCATCAATATATTTTTGTCATTTTTATAATTTTTTTTATAATTTCCGAAATCTGAAAATCAAGTGGCCGAAATCCGAGGAGCTTTTTGTTGGGAGGGTGAGAGGTGGATTTTGAAAATGTTCATCCATCCATTTATTTCGGTGCAGGTTGTGTTGGATGGTTTTTGGTGATGATATACCGAGCGAGTTCAGTGATAAATGAATATCATTTGGCGCTAAAGATTATTTGTAATGAATGTTCTTTGGAGTGGACAGAAACATGAAAAATGCGATATTTATTGTGAATATATAATATGTATTTTATTGTTATTTAATTTATTTTTGTTGATATATACCATTTGAACCTAGGTGACCTAAACCGTACAGGTAATCAATATAAAAGATATAGGCTATGATACATGTATAAATATCATAATACTTAAAACGATCTGACACGTACACAATAATGTCATACATCATTCGACTAAATTTTACTTTTTTATAACAGTATCACATGTTTCAGTGTCCGACATTTATTGTCAAATATATATTCAAGTGTCTATCAATTATAGAAGGTATAAGGTTTAAAGAAATATCAGTATCAGTAACTGCTATATAACCTTAGCATGTAGATCAGATGAATATGAATTATAAATATATTTATCCATTATTGCTTGAATTTTATAGCTATTTTTAACATTTATTGTTGAATCTTTGAGATGACTATGTGTTTCGGTTTTTTGCAAATAATGTAAGGATAAGTGTGACTGTTAAAATTATTTTTGTGATATTGTACTGTTTAATATTGTATTTGATTATATTTTTGTTGAATTGCAGTATTGCAATATTTCACATTTTATTTTCTTGCGGTTTCTTCCCGTATCACCCTCCCATTTCACTCTTTTCGCTGCATATCGCCCCTTTTAACCTTCAGCCCATTCATAATTCGCCACTTACCATCTCGCTCCCTTTAATTTAAAGATTATTCGTTCGAACTCTGAATTTCGGTCTCATAAGTTGTGACTATAGCCTTATGGAGGAGAATTTGGAAAAGGCGAATTGGGAAAGGACGAAGAGAGTAGGAAGCAAAATGGAAAAGGGTCGAATTGTTAAGGGGTAAAGAAGAAAGTGACATATAGGCCTAGCTTGTGGGCGAACTGCGAAGGGACGATACAATCCATGCAGTTATAGCACATCAGTTACCATGCAAGAGCTGGGATTGGGAATTTAGTTTGACTGAATGATTCTCCACATTAAAGAGCACCCATCTGACAACTGAGATTTGTTTCACATTGCAAACAGAAAATCAACACATCAATTATAATTCACCTATGAATATAAATGTCCGACATTTCTCCAAATGACTTTCAATTGATTCTAACACTTAGCCGTGCCAGCCTTCTGTTCAGGGTGTAATTTTCTAATAGCTAATGATCTGAGAGCTGAAAAACAAATGAAAGGTAATGATTAAGTCGTCAAACTACACAGAAATCATTTCCAGACTGGTTTTACATTTCACTTGTTAGAAAACATAATGAGAGCTTGCCTGATACATTGTGACCCTGTTGTATGAACTTGGTGTTTAGTGAACAAATTAAAAACTAGGTCATCTGGTAACTTAACATCAGCTCGAATACCACAGAGAACCAAGTCCACAGACAACTTGTCTTAAGGTGGCCCCAATAATTAAAAATAGCATGTCACTGAACCCCAACGGACCCCTGTCATGTACTCAAGTAATAAACACCTAAAAAAAAGTTCCATTGCTACAATGTACATAACAAAAAGGCCCAAAATATACTTTATTTAAAGTAAAATCAATTCTTCACTGATACAATCTATAGTTGTGATACACAAAATTACAAAGGGCGAGTGAGGGACGAAAGGTTCTCGGTTACCCACATAATTATCCAAATATTGTTCAGTCTGATCCAACAAAACCAACATTTTTTCTCAACGGGAAGAAGTTCGTTGGGGCTCGCGCCTGTAGCGATGTGCGATGTATAACGTTTTGGACCAATCCACGCCCTAGGAAATAACATAAAATAGAAAATTATAAACCATACCGGCTACTGCGCCTTGGAAAGCAGCATTGTAATCTGTAGCTACTTCATTATTGATGTAGTTTCCTCTCTCATCTTTGTATTGATCATCAGAACCTGGACCTCCTACTAGAGCACCATACAGAGTGTGTACACTGGCTTCAGGTCTGTGAACTACATTGGGTGAACATGGAGCTGGTGGCCACGGACATGATCTGCAGTAATAAGATTCTTTCAAATTACGAAAGTTATCAAAGACAGTTGCAGACATTAAAAAAAAACCTGATAAATCGCATTTTAAATATTTGTAGAATATATATACGTCAGTAAATAAGTAAATATTTCATAATGAATAGTTATATCATGTGTCTAGATTAGTAAGCATACCAAGCCTTGCGACACTGCAGAATAATATTACTTCACTATAATAAGTCAATTTGAAAAGTTCAAGGGAGGCAATTTTATATTTTTTAAATCATAAAATTTACACATTGACATTACGGGAGAGAACTCTTTCAAAATTTGGTAAATGAAATGAATGGTATAATTATTTAAGACATAGGTCAGATTATCTTGAAAACGCGTCATGTTCAGTTAATCTACAGCCTTAATTATAACCTCCACGAGTGTCTGTAGGCCTTTCCATGGGGAAGAAGATGATCACGACAGTACATGTAACAAATGTAATCTTATAAACTCCCGATATTAATAAGTAAAATTAAAAGAATATGGCAAATCACAACGCCCTAGCAAGTGATGTACTCTCTCATTCGTCAAAAATCTATGATAATGGAAGTTGTAAAGAGGTGCAAGTTGTAAAAATGATAAACTCAGCTGGCGACCAGTGAGTTGAGGGCTAAAAGCAGAGTGAATCTTATGAAATAATAGTCAAGGGACACAACTCATTAAATAAATTTTTAGTCTTGATTTGACTCTATTGAAGTGGTAAATACTCTATGAGAATGAATCTCTTACTTACGCTGATCTATGATGCGGTCTCAAAGGATAATTATCACCAAATCCAATGACGTAACTAAACCCAGTATCACCTAATGCATAATGTATCTGAGACATGGCCCATTTCCTATATTTCTCAGGGTTTATACCATTTTCAGCCGCCATCAAAGCAACCATTGCCATATTAGCTATATAAAAATTAAGTTGTGGATTTACACCAAAATCCATCTTTCAATATAAAACCTAAATGATAACTTTGACACAATCGTATGCCTCCATTTGAATATTTGTTAAAGTACGTTTCCATTGACTAAAAAAAATTCTTACATGAATATCGTAAAGAACCCCATTCTAATCTCCAAGCTAAGCCTTTAGGCGTATATTTTATAGTTCCACCAGGCATCCAATAGTTAAAAGTATCAATAACCGCTTGTTTGTATACATCTTTCTTAGTATATTTATACAACAGCACCTGTATTAGAAATATGGACCAAAGAAATGTAAAGTTCGTCATTGATACAGGAAGAGAATCGGCGTCAAAATGAAAAGAAGTGAAAAAAGCAGTTTACAGTAAGTAATTCTTGGATATTTCAATTAGGTTGGGAAGGGACTAATATGATCAAAGGCAGTCATTAAAAATAAGTTAGAAAATATAAATAATGACCTACCTGATTAATTGCTTGAGTATCATCCCAAGACATTCCCCAAGCAGGACCCGGTTGGAACCATTTTTCAGCTTCAGTCAGATACTTAGTTTCATTAGTGATAGCATACATCCACAGTGACGACCAACAAAGTTCATCTGTCATGTTGCCAGATCTAGTCGGAAATATCAAAGGAGATTCATCAGACAGGACAATTGTAAGCCCTATCAAGAATAAATAAGTTAATCATATCTGTTCTTATTTTTTTTTTATAATATTCTTTGTTTTGTTTTTCATATGGATGGTAGCAAAATAAAATAAATAAACGGTAGGCTATACTTTACCTATAATATCCCGAAGCAGCGGAAATGGTATCAGTATAACGTCCTTGATTTTTCATTCCAAAATCATACAAGCTCTTAGCATGTTGTTTCAATTGAGCCGCATATTTTGGGTCTGAAAATATTAACAATCGCAAAGGTTGTAAAAGCAAATACTTCGCTCTGTATTTCATTTCCTTCAGAATGTCATCTTCAAATTAAAAAAGAAGTATGATCAAACTTTCTCTTACTATCTCAGTTAGCAAAAAAGTTATACCAAGGAATCTTTATTATTGTTGGTGGATAAGTTTCAATAAGCTATTTACCTCTATCTTTAAAAGCAAGATAACCAGCGGCAAATGCAGCACAGGTTTCTTCAGCTACGTCGCTTCCAGGATGACTATCATCAATCTTATAAGAAGGTCTATTCATTGTCATTTCCTCTGGTCGGCCCCAGTATCCATGATCTGCACCACCATCTCCGACCTACACATGTTAGTAAATATTGCCAATAAAACAAATCTTTTCTTAAAAATACATCAGTGTACATCTCCAAATCCAACAAATATAGTTTTTGATGAATTTTGTAAATACTTTTGATTGATGTAGTTTCTACTCAATTCTTTCTGACAAGAGTGGTCAGTAAATGAAAGATTCTGAGAATGACATTTTCTCTTTTTTACAAGAGTAAAACCATGGGTAAAAGTTTCCTGGAAAAAAACAAATTTGTCACTGAAATATGCATAAAACAAGGGCAACCAACATTTAGGTTCCATCCTAAAATATTAAGAGCATTCATATAGTTGTTGATGTTTCTGATTTTCAATAAGGTGTATCCCAAGGTCAATACAAACACTTACACCAAGTTTCATCAAAATCCACCAAGAAACAAGCTCTCTATTGTTTCCACAACACATTTACAAAAACAAGGTCGATAACCAATTAAATATATTAAGATTTGTCTGATTTTCAATATGTTTCATCCTCACTACAAGTTTCATTAAAATCTATCAAGAAGCCAGCTCTCTATCCTGTGAGAGTGTAACGGGCTGAAATTAACATGTCTTAAAGAACAAGGGGCGATAACTCATGAAATATGTTTTCGATGTTTCTGATATTCAATAGGGTTTATCGTCAGTACAAACACTCATACCAAGTTTCAACAAAATCCATCAAGGAACAAGCTCACTAGTGTTTTCACAACATATTTTCAAAAGCAAGGGCAATAACCCATGAAATAGTTTGCGATTTGTCTGATTTTCAATAGGGTTAATTCTTGGGTGATTACAAACACTCACAGCAACCAGCTTTCTATCGTGTCCACAACTTTAGGAGTGAAACAGGCTGAAAAATTAACGTGTTTTAAAGAACAAGGGCAATAACTCATCAAATATTTTTTCGATATTTCTGACATTCAATAGGGATTATCCTAATGTCAATACAAACACTCATACCAAGTTTCATCAAAATCCATCAAGAAATCAGCTCTCTATGGTGTCCACAACATATTTTCAAAAGCAAGGGCAATAAACCATGAAATATTTTTCGATTCGTCTGATTTTCAATAGGGTTCATCCTTGGGTGATTTCAAATACTCACAGCAAGTTTCATAAAAATCCATTAAGAAACCAGCTCTCTATCGTGTCCACAACTATAAGAGTGTAACGGCTGAAAAATTAACGTGTTTTAAAGAACAAGGGCATTTTTCAATGCAACAAGACAGTTGCACTAAAAACATTCATCTTTAGTGCAACCATAATATATATATTTTTTTAAATACATATGTATTAAAATATTATCCTATAATTACACCTGATACTGTCAAGAAGAAAAATAAGTTAATTATGGTGTAGAACGTGATCTGATGCTAAAAGGCGTACCAGACGACAAAATTACACTGATAACCTGATATAACTGTATTTTCTTTATGATTATAATTGGATGTGCATTACAAGGAAAAAAGTAAAAAATATTGAATTCCATCATGATTGCTGTTATTTTTGTTCGCCCCACATCTGAATTAATTTGATCACGTCTACGTTATTTAAAAAGAAAAAAATACACGCATTTAGTATTTCATCTTTCAATAAGTGTAGAAAATTATTACCTGAACATAAAGCTCATAATTACTGACATGAGCCTTGATAAAATAGTCTAAAGGCCATTTAATACAGTCATACATGTGATCTTCTTGTTTACTAACTTTATAAGCATCACCCCATTGCAGTAATCCTAATCCCAATATAGCAGTAGAATAAGCCATGGGAAATCCAAACTTGACATGATCACCAGCTGAAAATTATAAAAATAGACTGGAACCGTGAAGACGGTACCGAGGCAGTGCGCATCCCACCTGATGCATGGATGAAAATTCGCATTTACAAATAAAATAAAACATTCCAATAACTTTCCTAGTTCCTAGCACGCGTGTCAAAATACTTACTCAATTTCATATTTGAGTCAGTAGAGAGTGCACTGCAAGATATGTTTGCAGGAATAATAAAAGGGATGTAAAACTACAAGAAGTCAGACAGACTCAAAGGGATGCAGAACTACCAGCAGTCAAACTAAATAAAGGGGCTGCAGGACTACCAGTAGACAGGAAGGTTAACTTAAAGGGAAATACCAGCAGACAGACAAATGAAACACGCACAGTTACAATGGAATTTGGCAAAATATTTTCAAATTCTAAAACGCGGAATTGTGATTCAAATACATTGGAAAGCGTAGATCGAGCATAATTAGAATCAAAAATAATTTGTGTCGTATGTGAATTAGGTCACGTGACAGAGTTCTTAAAAATAAAAAAATGCAATTTTCAAACAGCCATAAACCCGGAAGTAAACATTGGGCATCTAAAATGATTATACCATTAGTTAGATCTCGTCAAGGGCAACAACTTTTGTTTAAGTCACAAGGTCACTGAAGGTCAAGGTCAAAAGATATGAGCCTTTAATGTTTTGACTATTATTGAAAATGTTCAACCGGAAATAAAAAAAAATCTGAATCGAAATTTCCATCAAAATCGGACGAAAAACAGAGGTGAAAATGGTAAAAACATTAAAGTGAGTTTTTCTGTCATAGGCCTGCGTCATTTCCGGTTGGACGAAAATACGTCATTTTACATTCACACAACCACTTGCAGTTAGGTATTGTTAAAAATCAGTTTATGTGTGGCATGTTCCCTTCATACCAAAATAGCGTGACCAGAAGTAGACAAAAAAAAAAAACCCCAAAACAGTCAGTATGAAAATAAAGCAGTGCGTTCGCTTGAATAATCTCATCCATGAAGATCAATACGCACACAAAACTTATTTTGGGATGTAAACGCACAAAGTGATAATCGATTAACCTACCGTCATACCATCCACCAGTCAAATCCACACCAACCTCACTACCGTCTTTTAATCCTGAATCACCACGCCATGGTATTCTATTATTAGCTGGCAGTTTTCCAGAACGCTGAGCTTCATAGAACAATATTGACTTCCTCAAAACATCATCATAGTTATATTTTGTACAGTCTTGTTTAGCTGTAATATAAAAACTTTCGTTCAGGAAGAAATGTTTGAAAGACAACAGGTTAAAGGGAGGTAACCAACGTATTGGTTTTTGAAACCTCAGTCGTTTTCTGGTATCTTGATAATCTTTTTTTCCAAAATGGTGTCCTTTTTGGGAAATATTTATAGCACTCGATTTTGCCATGACTTGGATGCGATTTGACAATTGAATTGTTTTGCTTGTACGGATTTGTATTTGATATTATATAAGGAATGCATAGTAATTTTTGGTGGTACAAACTATAACTGATCTAGTATAATTATGTCACAATTTCTTACGATCTTTTACTAATGGTAAATTTTGATGATCTATTTTCCCCATATCTTTTAACACGGCAGTAGCAGTAGGTGCTTCATTTACACCGACATAATCAGCAAAGAACCTCATTTTCAGTGTCTGTCCTTTATTCCATAAGCCTTTATCTAATTTATTAACAATAGTCCATGTTGTACCATCGTCACTGTACTCTACCACATCACCAAAAGATATCTACAGTATAATGTAAGGCCGTGGTCACACATACGTACGTAAGTGTGCGTAAATGTCCGTGCTTTCTTCTCTCCGTCAGTTGAATACGTACTTAATCAAATAAAACCTGTTTCGCATTCGTTTAACGTACACAATTCTGACGTACGTATGTGTGATCACGGCCTTAAGGATAAGATGTAAAATTATGTTCAGTTCTGCTGGATGAAAAGGAAACGCATTCATAATATGTCCCTAGTAAAGGGCCTGTAGGGTTTCTGGTGTAACAAAAGGAGTATTTTTTTTATCTAGCACCACCTTTTCGCTCGCATTTAGATTGTGATTGTTCAATTATTCTCTACATTCTGATTGAAATCAAAACCTTAAAGGAAGTAACGTGTCTTACCCTTCTAATTAGAGGTGATTGTACTGTCCAAGAAAGATAGAACAATATAGAAGCACTGAGATACTTACTTCCATAGATTTGACCCTGGCACTGAATGTCACTTTTACTTCCCAACCATTAAAAGGTCCATCAAACTGGAATTCACCTTCAACTCTATGTCTGTCTTTAAAATCATTAAATACTTGCATTGGACCATTTGCCTTAATAACAAACCCTCCAGTTGGTGGTGTGACTTAAATACGAAATTACATAGTAAGTATAAACATTGCTTTTAAACGTAATTATGTATAACAGTTCCATAGTGTACATAACACTTATTAATTAAAAAAATGAGTAATTCTTACAAAATAACTGCAATTACCTTGGTCAGGATTACCAGTATATACAGCTTGTGTTGGGTATGATGGTGCTGAAAGGTAAAACAGATTCAAATGAGCGTATGACATAAAAAAGACGATATATCGTTTCATTATTGAATGTAAAATTAGACAAATGACAGTGTATATATAACGAATTTAAAAACCTGGATCTTATAGGTAAAAACTAACTTGTTCCGGTATAGTCTGGGCCGAACGTTGGTGGCTGTGTGATAACCATTCCTTCAACAGTTACAGTAGCTGATGGTGTGATGTCACCCTCACCATGTCCCATAAACGGTACACATAACTTATCACCAACATGTTCTACTCCATTCCATGGTTTATTAGCCAATACAAACTCTTTACCACCCTGTTTAGTTTCCACTACATCAGCTACCCAAACCTACATTCGGAAATTAAAATAATTCTAATAGTTCAATAACGAATGGACATTCTTTTGCTTACCATACCACATTTTTATCAATTAAGGTCTTATTAGAGCAATCAATGCTTGGATTTTAGGAATATGGATCATATTAAATAACGGTATGGTGTGGTAGGCCTATCCTACTTCTAATTAAATACATTTTTTCAAACATTTACAATTTTCACCTGATGATGACAAACTTTATATAACTGTGTCTTTTTTTTCCCTAATTTAATAAGCGTGAACGGTCGGTAAGATATTTATAATTTGTTGTGGGAAGTATTTCCATAGCCTACCTCTAAAGTACTTAAAGACACATCAAAAACTAAATGAGCTTTCCATGACGTTAGTTCTTGTGAAAAGGGAATACAAAATTCCCCTTTGAAACCACCACTCCAATGTTGATCAATAGTTATTTTGATTCCATCATTGACGACAGCTGGTGTACTTGTGGTAAATAAAGTCACGAGACTGAGGGCCCAAAGAAGAATTTTCATCTGGAAACGTGTAAATAAATATTTAATTTATAATGCTACATAGACAGTTTCTGTGTTCATAATAAATTGCTGTATACAGCTGATCAAACAGAAACAAAGGAAAGTTAAAATTGTTATTGTAAATTAGCAAGTCATAGAAAACGTAGAAAATACTTACCTTTGCTGCCCTTGTTTTCTATCTAATGCTGATAAGAACAGATCAGTCGAATGTTTTATTCTCAGTCTTATCTGACCTTGTATTCCTTTAAAACATCCAAGTTCGCTGTTTGAGGTGGTCGTGATGAGCAAGGCCATATAATATCTCCCAAATTGAAACATTCTTGATATTACTTGGATTTCATGCAATGTTTATGTTTAAAAATTGTTGGACATTTCAAGCGAATTCAATGGTTCATATACCTAGTACTATAGCTAGACTATACATCTCTAAGGATTACAAACGCACCCGCCTTATTAGGGTGGTCAGGTATTTCTTAAAATAGTTCGTTAATGGAGCATAGTAAGCTCCATGGTTTGCTATTAAATAGTCATACATGTATATATGTGGGTAAACTCCGTGGATTGCTATTAAATATATTTGCATGTGGTAAAGCTGTATTCCCTGCCCTATCTAAAAAATATAAAATAAGTAAGTAAGTTCCTGGGATTGTTTTTAAATAGAGATGTATTAGGTACTAGAAAAAATACTTTTAGAAACGGGTGATAAATTGATTTAAAAAAATTAGCATCGATCACGGGCAGTATAATTTCAACGATTCCAGTTGAAAACGTATCAGATACTCACATTTAAAATCGATTCACCCATGTTTAAGAATTGAAATTATTTTCTCAGACTTTAATAACCGAGACTATGATATATAGCTATATGAATTACTATAAGAACTCGTGTTGTTATAATTATGATATGCTATAAAAGCCACTTTTCTTGTAAGTTATCATACTTTAATAATGTTTGAGAAAATTATTCCAATTTTCTTGTCAAATTTAATCTATGCTCAGGAATAGAAGTGGAAAATTACTCGCTGTTGAATATGTAACTGTCAGTTTTTATTAAAAATCAGAACCAATAAATAATCCTTGCATCATTCATCTTGCGACTTACAACTGATGTCCATCGATTTGTGAGGTGCTATTCTTTAATATAGTAAAATAAATTTTAATAGAAAAGCTTGATTCAAGGTGTATTTAAAGCCTATATGTTCGTAAACATTCTAAATCAGAGAATTCAATCTAAATTTGACCCATGACAAGATATTTGGGTCAATCCTCAAAAAGATTAAACGGTAGAAACTTGAGATAAAGCCTGATAGAGAAAATGATAGAGAAAGGTGACAATATCTCAGATGTATACGAACAATAAGGATATATTATAGGAATCAGATAACGTATTATATTATTACAGATAACCATCTATTCATTTATATTCTTACTTTCTTTATTCTAATGATCATATGTCAATATAACCTAATTATTTACCATGACCAATCTTATTTATTTTTTCTGTACCATAACATTTTCTGACTTAACCCTGTATGACAGAACATCACAAGAAAA
Organism: Lottia scabra; assembly: GCA_029955415.1. Taxonomy (NCBI): domain Eukaryota; kingdom Metazoa; phylum Mollusca; class Gastropoda; family Lottiidae; genus Lottia; species Lottia scabra. The sequence continues at coordinate 5,944,825 of JARJEI010000013.1, read as the reverse complement.
ATGTGTGAATATAGTCATAGTTGTCGCATTCAGTTGCTTTTAATTGTTATTAGTTGATAACATAGAGAAAGTAGTTCCAATAGTTTCAGTATGTCTGTAGTATATTAGTTCTCGTCTTCAACGATAATTCCTTACATACTTAGGGAGAACATCAGCAAGTAGCAGGGTAAAAAGTGAATTGAAGATTTTTTCACTGTAAAATAATAATGTTCTGTTTATATATTAATTGATTTATGACATCTTAAATCTGTCATCTTCAAACAATTTCCCACTTGAAAATAGTCTGTTGTTTGTTGAATTTGTTACCTAATTACTAACTAACTCTCTAATAACCTTTCAAGTAGTTTTCACTCCTCACACAAGTGGATGATTCATAAGTTGTGAACTAAAATGTAGAGTAAGTCTTATTACCTTCATTGAATGACTAGAACTAACAGACTTCGATGAGAAGAAAATAAGCTATCGCCACAAATAGGGAAATATCATTCTTACTGATCAGTTTATATCATTCTTAATGATCAGTTTGTATCATTCTTACTGATCATTTTGTATCCATTTTACTGATCAGTTTGTATCATTCTTAATGGCCAGTTTGTATCAATTTTTCTGATCAGTTTGTATCATTCTAAATGATTAGTTTGTATCATTCTTACTGATCAGTTTGTATCATTCTTAATGATCAGTTTGTATCATTCTTAATGGTCAGTTTGTATCATTCTTACAGATCAGTTTGTATCATTCTTACTGATCAGTTTGTATCATTCTTAATGACCAGTTTGTATCATTCTTACTGACCAATTTGAATCATTCTAAATGACCAGTTTGTATCATTCTTACTGATCAGTTTGTATCATTCTTAATGACCAGTTGGTCTCATTCTTAATGGTCAGTTTGTATCATTCTTACTGGTCAGTTTGTATCATTCTTACTGATCAGTTTGTATCATTCTTACTGGTCAGTTGGTATCATTCTTACTGGTCAGTTTGTGTCATTCTTAATGACCAGTTTGTATCATTCTTAATGATCAGTTTGTATCATTCTTACCAGTCAGTTGGTATCATTCTTACTAATCAGTTTGTATCATTCTTACAGATCAGTTTGTATCATTCTTAATGACCAGTTGGTCTCATTCTTAATGATCAGTTTGTATCATTCTTACTGACCATTTTGTATCATTCTTACTGGTCAGTTTGTATCATTCTTACTGATCAGTTTGTATCATTCTTACTGATCAGTTTGTATCATTCTTAATGATCAGTTTGTATCATTCTTACTGGTCAGTTGGTATCATTCTTACTGATCAGTTTGTATCATTCTTACTGATCAGTTTGTGTCATTCTTAATGATCAGTTTGTTTCATTCTTACTGACTAGTTTGCATTATTGTAACGGATCAATTTATATTATCCTTATTATTCTTACTGAGCATTACCATACCATCATTGTTACTGATCATGTTAAGATGTTGTATCACCTACTAATCATGTACAATCCTTATCTTTTTTACTCATACCTGCCTTTCTAAGGATTAAATTAAATACTTTATGACATATTCTGAAGTTTTATGAAAACTCGAGAGAGGAAACACTATTTCAATGTATAATGTGAGACAAGCAATTGTATTCCATTTTGTGGAATTAATGTTGAAATCAATTGATCAAACCTTATTCCATTGAAGCGATAATTACAGCTTCTTTTTTCTCTTTGAGCTTCCATTCATTTCCAAATCTCAGCAAGTACAGTAATAGAATAAATATTTTACTGATGATATTTAATTCGATATATAGATCTTTTGCTATATTCAATAATTAATTTATTGACTCAAACACTTGTCTTCTAATAAAGACCACTTTATAAAGATGCATTATTACATTTACGTGGTATTAGTTAGTGAGGACAAACACAAGTAGTATAGGTTGGTTGGTTGGTTGGTTGGTAGATGCCAAGATATTGCAAACTAGGTAGTAGATGGTAGTTGGATGGTACTGCATATGCTTGGTAATTTGAGACAGAGTACCAGGGTTCGCAACCGGTACCAGTACCGGTACCGCCGGTACTGACGCCTCAGTACCGGTACCGGTACCGGGTTCCAGTACCGGCGGTACCGGTACCGGAATTTGTGAAAACACGGAGGTTTATTCCTCACATTGCACGTGTATTATTTCAGTCGCTTGACATATTCTCACGCTAACCTGACCATATATGAAATGAAATGAATGGAGTTTTACGTCCTACCTTCTGCACCTATATGGGCTAATTGAGGACGGGCAAACGCCATGCAGTGTGCAATGAGGGAAATTTTGCCAGGACAGCGGCATTAGCCTGCTCTTATTTTCGATTTCCAACTGTCGAGGGATCTTTAACGTGCACAGCCAATAGCACACGGGGCCTCGGTTTATTGTCCCATCCGAACGACTAGACGCTTTTCCATGTCAGCCCCTCCGACCTGCATCACTGACAGGGGGAAACCGGGTTGAAAAATCCGAAGGTATCATCTCGACCCATGCCGGGATTGAACCCTGGACCTCCAGGTTAGCGAGCAAGCGTCTAACTCACTGAGCCACCGCGGCTCCCCTGACCATATATGGTCATGGGCATGACTCATGGGACCATAATAATATGCTCATTCGTCAAGCAGCAAGAAACTATTTTCTAGAAAACTGCTTCTCCGAAAATTGTCTCTTACGCTTGACTTTTTCCGGGAAAACCATCAAATGACCGCGAAATAGTTGAGATCGAATAAAGACTATCCGTATTATTGACTCTCAGTTGCCATCCAACTGTTGGTGTTGTGTATAAGTGTTAGATTTCTATCTCAATTTTTTCAGTTCCTAATAAAGTAATATTCATTTCGGTAATGAAAGAAATTTGCTAGTTGTGAGTATAATAATCTGATAGAAGTAGCAATAAAGGGAATATAGGGTTATACAGCAGTGAGCAGTTACATAGTCCGGTTTGTTATACATGATTTGGTCTCAAATTCATTGTACCATTGTAGTACCGGTATCGGTACCGGTACCGTCGGTACCAGCCTCGTACCGGTACCGGTACCGGTCACCTGGTACCGCCGGTACTCCTGCGAACCCTGCAGAGTACCATATTAATTACACGATAAGTACGTATAGGTAAGAAAAAGAATTTCTGGATTAAGCCCACTTCGAATGATAACTCTGCTATAAATTAAACGATTTGTATTTAAAGTCATTTTCATAGAAGAATATTTGGTATAACACTTTACCTTTCTACTACAAACTATAGACTATGTGGTGAATTAATACAAGTCATCAATTTCTTTTAATAAGACTATAGTTATTTCCCTTTGCACACAGATAGAACTTTGTGTACTATCAATAGACTGTAATTATTGTGGCAGCAATAGAAAAGCTCAACAAGTCTTCTTTCTGAATCAACAACTGCAACACTACGTCTAAGGACTAAGGTTTTAGCCCATCTAATACTGATTTGAGAGATTAGGACAGTAAATAATGTTAATACACTAACTGTATTTTTATCTTGGACTAGACGAGATTAGATTGTACTAGTTATAGAAGTAACTCAACACGTTATAATTAGAATATGTCAATGTCCATTACCTATCTTTCAATTTGACTCCAAAAAACTTTTACCTGTTTTCATACAGCATCATATCAAACATGATCATTCATACATAACTGGGCTCACTAAATGATGTTCTATGAAAGACAATTGTGATGTAATAGGCTACCTTGGGAAAAATTTTGAAATCAACAGCTTAAATCCTACATCTTATAGCAATTGGACCTGACGGTTTATTGAGGTGGCCATGAAGCCTTCAATGATTCAATGGGCACATTACGATCAGCATTATGTAATATATATCTTATATATACAATATTTGATCGCCTGCAGAGATAGGAATAGATTTGGAATTCAGTTTTTCAAAATCACGTTAAAACATATCTATATTATTTAAGAATAAAGTATTTATGTTAAGATTACTACCTACTGTGACCAACCACTCATATTATCTTATACCTCTAATATCTTACATATTATATCCTTAAAGTTGAATAATCTTTCTTTATAGATTGAAAGTAAAATTATCATTTCTGAATAAGCATTCTTACATAACTACATGAAATGTTTTTACAGTTTTTTTTTTCATGAACTTGTGTCTTACAACTGTGTTGGAATTTTTACGTTAAAGAAACTACCCGATTAGCTTATCACAGCCTCTGTAACACCCACTATACTGAGAACTGATTACCAATAATCTGTGGTACAAGACAGTATTTTTTTAAGTTTTGCTTGTAAACAGTGTTGAATTAGATTAGATTAGATTGCTTGTCTAGCAATATGTTATGGACAGTTCTTGGTAGACTTGGTAGACACCAATAGTAAACTTCCTTTAAGAGTCTTCAAACAATGACTTATTCCTGAAAAAGGAGCGCAAAATCGTCCAGACCAATTGAGAGGTGATTTCATATGAACCAGAATAAGTTCAATATAAAATGTTATTAAGTGAGCCCTGTATTTTATGGTTAATTAAAGTTAGGATTAATTAGAGACTAGACTAGAAAGATAATCAATTTATGAATAGCTTCATTTAGAACAATATTGATCTTTTAGGTTATATTTCTATCGTTTACAGTGGTCATCATGAAAATATTTCTGAAAATTGATTTTAAAGCAAGAATAGCTTTTGCCTGTTAATTAAACTTCTTCTGACCTGTATCAAGTTTAATGAACTAACTTTTTACTTTATTAATAAAACTTTCTGTTCTCTAAGAATCTTTGAAGATGAAATATTTTAAAAGGTTGATATATCATAGATTACGGCTATGTATTTATTTGTCTTGAGCGCATTGGATGTAGCCACAATAATCATTTTACAGAAGATATGAAGTTTATTTTACAAACTGATAAACTTTGTTATTCTGTAAATCTATATAGTATCCCATTATTCGCTAAATACAAACACAATAATTATATATTTCTAGATAATGCGCTCTAGATGTTGCTGATAGGTCACTAGACAATGATATTACTCAAGTCCGTTAGAAGTTTGTATCTGTCTGAGATATGTAGCAAGATTTTCCATTCTGTAACCGCATCGGAATACTGTTGTGTATTAGAAGTGCGGACATCCCTCTTACAACAAGGTATCTAGTTATTAGGGGGAGGAGGAGGTGGGAGTCACTGGAATGAAGTTAGTCTCCACATTTACACAATGGGTAGGTCCGATTACATTCCGATAAATAGTTCTTGTTTTGTTGTAACACGGACGATGCATATTATAGCAGTGTAAGTATACGCAAGACCATGTATACCTTTCATTTTAATATACATACCCCCAAACTATAACTTATCAATGTCATTGTTAATTAATGATTTTTATCAAACATGGTAACACAAGCTGAAGGTATGTTGCCACATCACTTATCATTATTATTGTACATTGTTATGTAATGCATTGACTATATATATTGCATGTATTTGTATTGTAATAAAAAAAGTTTTGGATACCGACTTTCTCTGTGTGTACGTTTAAATCTGGTCAGCCGATTTACCTGAATGTCTCCATGTTTGGTTGATTAAACTTCGGATGCAGAGTTACCGGTTTTATCGATAGTGCTAATACGTTTACGACAAGAGCTATACAACACCCCCAGAAAATAGCACTTCGATAATTGGTGGAGTGATGCCGGGTAACGTTTCCAATTTAAGAACAACCAGCAACATGGACATAACTTGTTTGCTTCCTGAATCAGCTTTAGCTGTCATTAACAGTATGGACAGAAAACCTACGTGTTGGAAGATCAAACAAGACCAAGATACGACAACCATAGTCTTCACTTGGGGTGAGTTAAATACATACAGTAACCATCACCAAAAGAAGCAGAAATCGAAGGCAAAACAAGAACGTGACTACCGCCGACAACAGATGTACATGAAAAAGATATCCGACAAATCAAAACATGATTTTACAGCTGAATATCCTGTACAACCTAGATCGGGGAAAAACAGTCCAACAGTTCCATTGTCTACAAGCAATAGTTTAGCCAAATCGGTATCAGTGGGATGTCACATTTTGGGCACAGACAGAAGCTGCCAAACTGAGAATGCAACAGCACCGAAAGAAGAAAAGAAGATTTTCGACAGAACTTTGGAGATACCAAAGTCCAGCTCTAACTTGTGTGGAATACCGACAAAACGTATTTGTGAAAGTGTTTTGAGAAGGAGAGTCCAGGGAAATAGACAAGAATATCTAGTTCGATGGAAAGACAGACCTAAAACAGAAAATTCATGGGTTTCAAAAATCGATCTAGATGTAAAGGCACAACAATATATACAGGCATACCAACACACGATTCAAGGACCATCATTAGGCATTCCACCAGTACCTAAATCAAATTGGAATCAACCAAATGACCACAAGAATAAATGGACTGTTTATAATCGTCATTGAAAGTGCAAAATATTTTACCTTTTCCTCATCACACTATCCTTGGATTCTTTTTGTATGTTTTACGTAAGTTAAAGACAAATTTATATGGACGTGAATGAGATTATGACTGGTGAAAATCTGTTATCTTTTAAGACACTGATTTCATAATTTCAATTCATATTTATTATCAATTTTGTTTTTATTTTTTGCGTGGCAAATCTATCGATTTGTCACGCTTTGTTTTCGTTATGATTATTTTTTTTTTTTTTTTTTTTTTTTTTTTTTTTCCAAATTCTGGTCAGCGTCTGTAGAGAAAACTGAAAATGCTATAGAAATTCTGGTTTCATCAGCTAGTTTCACTCGAGGGAAATTTTCCCTTAAATATAAAACGGCACATTTTTGCGGAACCAGAAGTGGGCTATTACATAATGTGCAATATTTTTTCATCGAGTCTGTAGGACTTATTTATGAACCGATTTACCTGAAATTTCCTTTATTACGTTAATTGTTAAAAGAAGTATCTGGTACATTTTCAAAATTTTCAATTTTTAAATATTTTTGTAAAAAAAATTTGAAACCAAAATTTTCAAAAAAAATCTAAATTTTTTTCTCAGCCGCTAATTATCCGATTGATCTGAAATTCACAGGACATAAACAGAATGTCGATACAAATAATACAAGATAATTAAAATATTTCTATCACTTCCGGTGTAAATTTCAGATGTTGGCTAAAACCATATATATTGTATGTCAGGCATAATTAGAAGGTACTTAGCAGAAAAAATCCAAACCGGAAGTGATACATAAGCTGTCGTCACAGACTGACACATTTCAGCAAAAAATTAATTAGTCCTCCATTTTTTATCCGATTTTTATGATTTTGATGTCTATCAAAACATTGTAACTTTATCTAAAACTTTTAGGCACAGAATTTTGAATTTCGAATTTGAAGTGTTTTTATTTTGGTTTGAATTTTTTGAAAATTCAAAAGGCCATACCATGTGACCTTGACCTTCAATGACCCTGAAATTTTCAATGTAGAATGTCCTTGACCTGAGCTATCCATAGGTGTTTTGATTTTAGTTTAAAAATATTAACTTCCGGTTTAATAGACATTCAAAAATTGACATTTTTGAAAACTTTGGACGGCTGTATCACCTTCTCTAATTAACACAAAGAATTAATCATTTCAATTTTGTAATGCTGATTTAATTATCTTTTTAACGATATATGACGATCATGCCTTAAAATATGTTTTCAAAATATTGCGTTTTTTTCGACTGAGAGTTCTAACTTACAATGTAATTATCTAATAGCAATATCGATTGTTTAATGATGATGTACACAATTTTCTCTTTTCAACGATATATGACATGATTAGTTTAATACAAAATCCATTAAAGTGAAAATAGGCATAGAGTACCCTGAGTAATCTGAGAAAAATACAAAATAGAGAGGATTAAAATGATTGACAAGGGTTATAGCAGGTTATATAATACAGTAATAAAACTATCCATGTGAACTTTTCACATGGAGGTGTGAAGTATTTTAGGTCATAAACAGATTAATCTGATTATGTAATCTTTTAACACTCTAAAAAATATATAAAATTTATTCATTTTTTTTGCAAAATTTTCACTTACATTAATTCTACATACAATCATTTAGAGCAGTGAATTTTTGATACATTAACCTGTTCGAATTTTTTTTCTACCATTGACAGAACTCTTTCTACAAGATACACACCAATTTTCTTTTTGTCGTCTGCTAAGGTTATTAAAGGTCATAAACAAATTAGTCAGACTACATAATCTTTTAACTCTAGAGCTGGACTCTAGCAGACTGCAATTTAACTGTTTACGCGTCTGCGCTAATCCGTTGCAATAAAAAGTAAGTGCTCAAACTGTTTTTTATCGTCTGCTAAGATTATTATAGGTCAAAGATAAATTAATCTCATTACATATTGTTTTAACTTTATAAAAATTAACATGTTTTTACGAGTGTTTGCTATGTTTGATATAATATCAGATTTTTTCTTATTTTGAGGGTAATTCTTACCCACGGCACTTAATTGACTAACATACATCAATTCAACTGGCTACTGTCTGCTCCAATCCATTGAAACAAAAGACAGTATTTCAACTCAGCTTTAAAGGAAAATATTGACGTTTACACAGTTCGAATGTTGGGGAAGGAGGCATATCCCCTATACAAAATGGCCCCTAGTTCTAATTGTTATCATTTGAATTGATAATTGAAATGTATGCTCTCTTCTTGTGACCTTGACTAGTGCTTCTATAGGAGAGTATCTTCTGTAACACCCAATTCCAATTTTGTTTTTGTCGTCTGCTAAGCTTATTATATGTCATAAACAAATTAGTCAGAGTACATAATCTGTAGTGATGGACTATCTAGCAGACAGCAATAAATTATTTAACTGGCAACGCGTCTGCGCTAATCCGTTGCAATAAAAAGTAAATGTTTAATCTTGTCATAGTTAATTGGGCCCCTATCCAAATCGGCTATTAGTCAAAATGGTTTGGTCACCATGGCCCCTATTTTGGTCAAAATGGCCTCTGAATTTCTCTTTTGATTTCAACCAATTCATTGGTTAAAATGGCCACAAAAATAAAGTCAAGATGTTCCCTGATTTTTTTTTATAAATTGTAGCTTATATGATGATAATCAAAGGAATAATTGGAAGCTATTTTAACCCTAAAAAAGGTCACTAATTTTGACTGAAAATTGTACTTTGTTACAACAAATTTTGAAGACATAAATTGTGTTCCAATTTATATTTTCATCAAAGCAAAGACATTCTAAGACTTACAATATTAATTTGAAGTTCCAGTTCCAGTTCTCAAAAAGATTATATAAAAAATATATTATGTAGCCCGTTATGTTTTGTTAATTTGTGACATCATAAATAAAAATATTATTTTGAGACCATTTTGACTTTTTGGAAGGACCATTTTGACTTTTTTTGAAGACCATTTTGACCATTTATCAGGGACCATTTTGACCAAACGAGGGGCCATTTTGGATGGAGGCCCAATTGACTATAACCTGTTTTTATCTGCTAAGCTTATTATTTGTTCGTGATTGTTGAATGTATTTGTAATGTATTTGTAATGTATCGTCTATGCAGTCACTGTTCACAAAGTAGTCGTTATTAGCCGATTTCCAACTGTCAAGGGATCTTTAACGTACACAGCCAACACACGGGGCCTCGGTTTATTGTCCCATCCAAAGGACTAGACACTTTTCCATGTCAGCCCCTCCGACCTGCATCACTGACAGGGGGAAACCGGGTTGAAAAATCCGAAGGTGTCATCTCGACCCATGCCGGGATTGAACCCTGGACCTTCAGGTTAGCGAGCAAGCGTCTAACTCGCTGAGCCACTCTTAAATTTGGGAGTTTTAAAAATAGAACACATTACTTTGAATATTCTGGATGAGAATATTAACGTAATTTTTATCTATAGACCACCTGCTTATCGATTAGAATTATTTCTCCCAATGTTACAAAGATCACTAGTTGAATAACAAGAATCTGGTGTATGTTATTATGGGAGATTTCAATCAAAATATCTTGGGGGGTCATTTGTCTATACTTAATTGTTTTCAAAAATTTGGTTTTCAACAACTTGTTCAGCATTACACTAATGAAGGTGAAACACTTATAGATCATATTTATATCAGTAAAGGAATTCTGTCACATAATGTTCACATTTCACACATACCTGTGTATTGTAGCTACCATGAAGCTATAAAAATTACCATACTATAAGTTATATTGATATAATATTGAATCTACCCTTTCACAAAACTTTTTACTAAAATGAGGGAGTGAACACCAGACTTTAGGGGTTTGAAGTTCAAAAAGTCTTACGGCTATCAGGCAAAGTATCACGGGCCACGCTCAGTGCTGTTCACAGCTCTAGTCTATTTTTTTTATGTTAATATTATTTTCAATTTCAATCCCATATGATATAGACTCGGGGACGAGTCTTTTTCAAAGCGGAACCGATCTATAGCAGTGTAAGTATACGCAAGACCATGTATACCTTTCATTTTAATATACATACCCCCAAACTATAACTTATCAATGTCATTGTTAATTAATGATTTTTATCAAACATGGTAACACAAGCTGAAGGTATGTTGCCACATCACTTATCATTATTATTGTACATTGTTATGTAATGCATTGACTATATATATTGCATGTATTTGTATTGTAATAAAAAAAGTTTTGGATACCGACTTTCTCTGTGTGTACGTTTAAATCTGGTCAGCCGATTTACCTGAATGTCTCCATGTTTGGTTGATTAAACTTCGGATGCAGAGTTACCGGTTTTATCGATAGTGCTAATACGTTTACGACAAGAGCTATACAACACCCCCAGAAAATAGCACTTCGATAATATAGTGGTACCCAATCATGTTTATTTTTTAGCCTTTGAAAAATAAAAATCAACAGAAAAGTAAAATTAAAATCTATATATAGCGCACTTCAGTGGTCGTCAAAACATTTGAGTTTATTAAAGGTAACATTCATATTTTGTTATCAAGGCGGAGACATTACAGTCGCGCATGACAGCTCGCTCCACTCACAATACATAGAGTTCCCAACACTCTCCCAATGGCTCGTGCATTTATACAGTAAAAGTTCTTCGTAACAAAGTTTACATGGGACAGACGTCGTATGTAACCGGCGTGTGGTTAATAACCGGTGTTTATTAGTTAGTTATCAAAGTGTTCAGGATTATCCTTAGTTTTAACACCGATTATATCCAGTTTATATACATAATGCTTACATCAAAATCTCTTACTTATAGCTAGCAAATAATATACACTGATTTCAAATAAACTTTATTGTGTATCTGGTGAAGCAGTGCGTGAAGTTTTTAAACAGAGAACTAAAAATGTAAAATTTTGCAAAGTTTTTAGTGTTGTTGGATTATTATATTTCGTATTTGCAAATAATTGATGGATTTGTGTTGAGATTATTTATTAGTGTTTTAAAATGGAACTTTTAATATTTATACGTGGCCTAGCCTTATTTTTATTTATGGATATAATATTTTTAAATCAAGCTCAAGAATTACGAAGCGGAATGTAAGTATATATATCTTTTTCAAAAACAAGAGGAAACATAATTCAAAGAAGAGAATTTTAAAAATCAGAATCTAAATGTAATTGCAACTACAAGAAGTTAATCCTAAAATCTGCTTTATACGGAAACTTACAGAAATTGTTGACTAATGCTGCTGAAATAGCCTACCTTAACTATTGTGTATATATTAATTATGCAATATTCAAAAGACTTATACAATTTACGCATTTATCTTAACGAATGTATATTATTAGTACATATATATATGCTCATCTTCATCACTATAGGTGTTACTGGTATGGTCAGAGGGTCCTATTTTGTTTCTGATGTTCCTGAGTATCAGTAGATTTGATTTTTCGCAACTCTCGCAATGGTCAATATTAATACCTTCTATGATAAAGGGCACTTTTGTTTATAAACACTAATATTTGTTTCTTTGCCCATCTAATGTAAGGTTGTGAGAGTCATGTAACGTTAAATAGTATATCAACATGTTTCACTGGTTACCTATCTATATACTTTTCTTTGATGTTGCTTTACAGTATATTGAAGAAGTTGGCCAAGTTATTATATACCTACAATTATCAAGTATTTCTCGACACCAAACCACCTCAGTTCATTCACATTTTTTCTCTAATACTATCTAATGTAAAATACAGACCAAAATATCATATTTTAAACTCATTACTTTTCTACCGAAGTTTATTTTACTTTTATATTGTAATTTATTACTCACAGAGATACGAATATTGAAAGTTTAAAACTCATAAATCTCTACACCTACAAATCAAAATATTCAAAACAAAGATATACCCTACATGTTAGTTTGACACAATGGCCTATATCTCGTCAATTATATCTACTTCCTAACATTATTTTTGTAGTTCCTCTATTCAATTTATGATTTTGAGTACTCGACACACTAAAACTGATAGGGATAAATTACTTTTTGTAACTGCCTGTTTTGCTGCTTTCACTTATTTAATGTTTTAACGGTGATTCCTGTGAACATTCTATCTTAATAATGGACTGTATGCATAAAGGTAAACTCACAATAGTTTCTATTTTACTAAGAAATCTTAAACTTTTGTTCTGAAACTTCTGTCTGTGCAAGTTGGTTCATGTAATTGGACCTTCCCACTCAGGTCGGAGAGGATGACGTGGGACTGGCATCTATCCTCTGGATATGATAGTAAACCAAGATCCTGCATGCTACAAAATATGTCCGTTACAGTTGAAAATAGAAAAACAATAGTCATCTTAATACGGCAGCCCTGGAAAATTTTGCTTATTGCATTGCAAACTGCATGGCGTTCATGAGCACAATCGTCAGATTGACAATTATTATTGGTCAGGTTAAAACCTTAAATATATTCAGAGTAGCAATACCTCTTTATAGGTTTCTTTCACACCAACTTTATTTTGAGAATCTCTAATTTCATTAGAAATTGAATGTTCATAATGCAGCTACTCGTTAAGATGGTTTTGAATATTCAGTCTGTTAAAATACTCGATAATAAAGACTGAAGTAAAATATTGCTGGAATGGCTATTTAAACTGTCAATAAAATAGACAGTATTCGTAGCAATATTAGGGATTTTAAGATCTAAAGACTGTAAGGTTATAATTACAACAGACAAGAAAGAGTGGAGTCTTGTCACAATAGTCTCAATGTCAACTGACACGCGACACAACTGACAACAACCAGTTTAACTTCTGTTTCATAGTAATTTCTCTTCATTGAGAATTGCATTATATCTTGTCTCTGTAAAAAATACACACGTTTTCATATGTCATTAGTAAACTCGAAGTAAGAGTGAATTTCTTATTGTTTGATAGAGTTTTGTCATATTATATCCAACGTATTATATGAAATAAGCATCATACTTATTGCATATTACACCAGTGTACAACGTGTATTTTCGGTTAGTTGTAACTTTCAGAAAATGTTTCCGTGTCCACTTGTATTACTAACATGAGAAACGGATGGGACATCAGCAAATATCTCGATCATACCCTGCAGAGTAATTAGCTATATAAAACGCTGATTTATTTGCGGCATTTTACCGATGATAAAGAGGGGAATGGATGTTTGTTAAATCTGCACCGTCAAGAAAATTAAAGGTTTAAAACGCTATAGCCTAATGTGAAATGTTATTACTATTATGGAAATTTTCAAATGGCTTGAGCCGGTCTTCAATCATAATTATGCTGACTGGTTGCTATTTGAGTTATTGTTCTAAATCATACTTATTACTCTTCTGTTTTTGCTGTATACAGTATTGGAGAAGTAGCCTAAATATCATAATATTTAAACCTATTTTCTGAAGGTGGTGGGAACAATAAATTGTTTCCATTGATTAAACGGTTTAGTTATTGGAAAACAATTTTTAAACCTTCTAAACTTTTAAACAGATGCACCCCATGCAACAGGGGTAAATCAAACACTTAATATTATACGCATTTCCAATCGATTCTATAGCAGAAGGTTTCCGAAAATCGTTTAATTTTCGTTCTGAATTACGTCACATGCCATAATGTTCATCAAGTCAGGTCTGTATTACGAAATATTCAAAGTCATTATGATGAATAGTGATATTGGTTTTATTGAGAATCAATTCCACAGTGTAACATAACCATTAATTTACAGAGGCTGAGGCTTTCGTATTTTCATTTCATTAGCACTTGTGAATATTTCAATCAGAAATTAGCATAAATATAAAAGTTGACTTCAGATTGCCTTTCGCTGATGGTAAAACATCAATGTTACTAGACGTTTTGACAGTATGGGAACTATGTGTTTGTCAATATTTTAGAACCTCTTGAGAAACAACTTGAACATTTGAATGCTATAGATAGTATAGCTGTTATAAAATGTCTTTCAAAATTATTATCAATTCAGGTCGGTCACCCCTCGATATTTAAAGATCTACAACATTTTTATAGTACTTAACTTGTACGTTGGCAGAAGTAGCGTAATCGTTGTTAAAATACTTCAATATTTGGTCTTAAAGGTAACAACTGGACAGGCAATTGTCGGTAAAATTGCAAGATATACCTGAATATATGAATATATGAGGGTTATCTTGCTAATCACACGCAGTATTAATTTTGACTGTAACCACGTCACTCCTTCAACACCTTTCTATTGTTACCTTTATAATAACCCTATTGTATAATTTGCAAATAAAGTGTATAAAATTGTCCTTTATCTCAACTGTACCAAATGCCTAGAAACTATAAATTAATGCAATGACATGTATGTTAAGTATTTGGTATAGGGTTTATAAGTAGAAGTCAATACGTACCAAGGGTTTTATATGTCAGATAAACTATAAATCATATACTTATTTACCTAAATAACTTTCATAGTAAATACAAGGGGTTTATATCGGCTCACATAGTTTTCCAATATCAGTCTTAGGGTAATCGAATCAAAAATATGAAATGAATGTTTTGGCATTGTTATGTTAGGGATATAAAACCATTGTTTAGCACCAAATTGGCAATGTTTGAGATGTAAAATGTTACCATTCTGGACGCATGATTCCACTCTGACTGGGTTTGTCCTTTAAATTTTATCAATGGATATTATAATATCATATCTGCAAAATCATTGACAGTCGATGTTTATGTTTTTCTTCACAGTAATGTTCCTGCTCAATGATCAGTCTCGATGGGTAAAACATGGTATTTCTTTTGCCTCTCCTTAAACGATAATAATTGTCATTATGGACAAGTCTTTGCCTCCAGAATTAACATTATGATGAGAATAAACTTCTCAGTAACATGACGATTTAAAGCATGTACCTATCGTTCAATCTCCGTGTTAAATTATTTTATACAATACAATATCAAACTATTTTAAACCGCGGTCATTCCTCTATGTTTTTTATACAAACAGAAGATGTCTGTGATAAGTATTTTATGAATAAAACACTTGTTATTTATATCTTTATAAATTTGCTGAGTTTAGAAATATTTGATAACAGTTGTAATAGAGAGTATAACATTTTAATATACGGCTGACAAAGCACATAAATAGTATTTTTGTCGGTATACCTTGGTAGGGATAGGATTAAATCAATGTCTCCTTTATTAAAACAGAGATTGGAAATTAAACCTATTGCAGACTACAATAATAATCGTCAATTTCTTGCAAGAGAGATGGATTGCACAGAAGTTGGGCTTTGTACATTATTAATTGATTGTAATCTCAATCAAGGGCGAGGATTTGTCCAAATTTTTTTATTTTTTATTCGGGGGTTTCGATCCAGGATGGTTTATAGAGTCCAAGTACGTCGCCAAGCGCCGCAACGACAACCTCCACCAGAAGGTTCTCTCCCTAGAGAAAAAAATGGCATCAATTTGGTGCATTCTGAAAGATATTTCGGTATTGGAGTGTGAAATCGGAACTTCCTACTCTGATTTTCATCTAATCGATTTTTATTCTTCCCTCTTTCTTACCATCAAATTTTGGGGGCGACCAAGACCCTTTCGTCCCCTCCCCCACGCCCTTGATCCTAATGATATTACTTGAGACCTTTGCAGTTTAAAATAACATTGTTTGACAACTTGATGCATTTTGTGTCACAGTTTTATTTTATTTGTCTCTAATATATTCATGAATATCAAACTATCTGAATATTATTGCCTCTCCGTGGGGTTTATTAGTGTGATAAAGGCCAACAACACTTCTTAACATGCCTACTTACTTGTGAAGTATTCCGCCTTCAACCAACCCACTGACACCTAGCTTACAATAACATGACTACCAGACAAAACACCAACCATTTCGATACAATAGTATTTTAATTCAACTGGTCACCCTCTATTCAGTTTTGACTAAATGGGGTGTCTGGGGCTGACCATCTCCTCTTGGGCCATTATGTCCAGTCAATACGGGGTGTATTGTCACTGACCATGCTTAATTAAAGAGTTATTGGTGTATTAATGTCGCTATTTCCGCATCACCTAATTCTAATGATCCCAATCGACAGGTTAAAGGTATAGTTATTACTTATATGAGGGTCTTTCGGTTATTATGTTACTTAAACACTCATTTATAGACAATTCAGGCAGTGTTTCATATTTCTTTATCGTCCAATGGACATATTCCTTCGATTAAGAACACTTAATAAATCGCATCTGGAACACTAGCATTACAAAATTATGTTAGTTCTTATACGACATTGACCACACTGATTGTCAAAACTCAACTTCATGGCAATGCCATATCATCCTGTGTAGAAAACACTGCCACAATCCATAAAAAGATTGTGTACGAATCATGCCCTCTTTTATAAATTGGAATGACTAGAGGACAGGACAAGCTGTACTAGAAATATAGAAAGCAAGGAGGCTGATCCTTGGTTAACACTTTGCTAGGTATTCTGACAGGTTAAGGGATGAGTTTGAATTCTCAGACAGTAATTTCCATAGAACATCATGCCTTGGTACAAACATCTACACAGAAGTTTTAATTTGACTATGTTAATATTGAACAATAAAATAAATCAAGAAGAGACATGAAATAGGTATACGAGATATAAGATCTGAATCTGTGTTGATGACATATAACCACATAAATAACATGTTTAGTTATAATTAACAGGAATTTTGATGGAATCCACAATATGAATGATCTGTACATTTATTTTCCACCAGCACCTTCATACAGAATCTTGACCCAATTCCGGCAACACTGAATATTATTCTAACGATAGAGAAAATTACAGATTTAAGTGAGAATGATGGGTATGTTGATTAATTGATAGAAACCCAAAATAAACAAACCTTATTTCACCATTTTATTTTGAATATTATCTCAGTCTGTTAGAGTCCCTGTTAAGATAAAAGTAGCAGAGTTGTATTTAGACAGCGTAGGCGTTTTTCTCAACAAGTTTCCCCTTTTCTTTTCACCTTGGGTGTATTTAATGTTCATGTAGACATATACATCTATTACGGAACAAATTAAATCTTGGAAGGTGTTTTTTCAGCAGATGTCAGCTCACCTACCAGAAACAGTTTCACCACGGTTTCTGTCTTTACTGCCTATAGTCATGACCTGTCCATATTGGTGATTTCTGTGCTAACGTCTTGTTTATGTTTATGACATTCGCCTTTTAGCCTTGATATTGGACAATTACTGCATGGGTATCCCTTTTCGATTGGTTCGCACTTGCAACTGCAACCAGACCATTTCCCATTTGAGACTGTTTTACTTTGGTCAGACTTTTTTGCTTTAAATACCTCAAACATGAGGATGGCATCTATCTTGCTGTCGAGACATAGACATAAGCAAAACAGGAATTACTGAGGTCAATAAATTAGCAAGGAATCTTGTTAAAAACACAAACAGGAGTATAAGCAGTTGGGAGTGATAGCACCAACTGTTTATTGTTTTAGACTATTTCAGCTGTTCATTGAGTAAAAATCTTAGCTAATTTGTTAGATGATTGTGTGATTTCTATCTGACATCAAATTAACATAGAAACATAACTAAAATAGTTCGACATAGACCAATTATTCTTTATCTCGATTGCCATCTTAACACTACAGACCTATATTTCAATTAGAATAAAATTCTTGTTATTTTGTAGCCCAATATAATTTAAATAATCCACGATACCTAACACTGATCGTATATTAATGCAAGATTATACACAATATCATAACACGTAAACGCTCCTCCGATTGTATATAATGATTACATGGGTGATCAGATGCTTTTTGATAACGTTAGTTATGATGCGAAAAATAAAGATTTTTTACTTGAATTCATACAGAAAGAAAAACAATCGTCTCCATTATAGTTTAGAGTGGTTGAAATGTAACAGTTTGGTGAATGAACGGTTTATTTTTTATATATATTATTTATATAAATACGCAAATGAATATAAATTGTTTACTCATTTTATTTTGTACTAAGTTGCTTTCAATATGTTTTTAAGTGCATTCAAATAGATTTGATTATTCTCACAAAACTTGAAATTCTACACTTCATTAAACTTTATTTATCAGTATGCACCAAGGTTATGTTATATATAGCTTAGACTTTCCCCTTTACATATAACATGACCCGGTAAGTCTGCTAGTTGTAGGTGGTATGGCAATTTTTATCAATGAACCGAAGTGAACGGAAGAGGTGTGTTGCTGATAAACAGATTCATTCAGCAATGTCGCCATGAACTAAACATTAAATGATAATGTTTGATAAGGCAATCAGGTAACTGGAGTGGCATTTAAGCGAATAAGCAGTAAATTTTTGTATTGTATTGTAATTTTAGGGTTCCGAGCATACTAAACATTCGCAGACGGTGAAATTTCCTCGTATATGTACTTGCTTTTTCAGCAATGATTTGTGTTACGTTCTACCATGTTTCTATGTGCTGAAGACTCCACGCTGAACACTCGACTGTGTGGTATTTTAACATTATAAAGAAAATGCATTTTGTGCTTGTGACAAATATATCCTAACTTTATTTTAATGCTCAGTGTTCATATATAAAAATTACTGGCAGCCAACTCCCATTTATTAAAAACAGAATCATAAGGTGTGTATTCCAGCAAGATACAAGAAGTTAGCTGAATACCTGTTTATATTTAGACTGTTTAATTAAATTAACATTACTACATCATAAATCTCTTATCTTGATTCTTATATTCCACATAAATAACTAATATTATAATTAATAAACCACTGGATGCTTGTCCTGCTAGAACACTTCTCTTTCATCTTATCTTGAAGTAACCTTGTAGTTGTATATTGGACTAGTTGTTATGGTTGAAACAGCAAGCTGCCAAATTTTAAATTAACTTGTTACGTTCATAATTTTCAACTCCACACCCTTGTTCAATAACCTTCAATACCTTTCAATAGTCGTCTTTTTCAACTTTTGCCTTTTTGGGGTCTTTCCATATGGAATAAGAAGCATTTTTGACAAAAAAAACACATTAATATTTTTTCCACAATCACTAATTAAATCTTGATTATTACGTTCTCCAGCTCTCTTTGTCAACATGCTATTTGATTTTGAAACATTTGCACCATATTTCTTCAACGGTGCGTACAGCAGCTAACAAAAATAACTAGCTTAGCAACAATATTCATTGTGTTAGCAGCTCTTATCTTAGGAAGGTAGTTGGCTGACGCTTATTTATCTGTTGATTGTACCAATATATTATTCCATTATTTCTCTCACATTTGTTCTTATACATTAATTATCTCCAAAAATATTAAGTTTTAATTTTGTTCTATTTGCTCAATAACCTCTTTGTTAATGGAAGTTTGGTTCGCAAACTACCAGAGATAAATGTTGGCGTAGCTTAGTGTCAAGTGTTCTATCAGTATGGTAGTACCTATAACTAGGCTACCTCAAATTTTTAATTGGACTGAATGACTAACTTATAGGCATAGATACATTACAGAGTGTGAATAAGAAGACAATGATACTAGCTAGACAAGGACCTACTAATATTGGCCTCATAACATATCTTTTGTTCTTATTACACAACAAAGAATTTGAAATTTTCATTCTGCTTCAACACGTGGTTAATAAAGAGCCTGTCGTGTGAGTGAAGAAGTTGAGATGTCTGTAAGAAAAGATAACTACGCCTAATTTTAACTTCACCTTGAAGGCATTCTAGTAATTAACCTCTACATATGGCCTATTCTGTAAATGCCAACATTTTTCATCAAAAGGTTCAGTTTATGTGTTGAATTAAATTAGGAGGATCCTTCTGATTTGTGAGTTACATGTATATCAAATATGAGTAAAATGGTACACGAATTACTCGTTAATCGTACTTTTTAAGGCATAAAATTCAATGGAGATTTTGGCTTTAAATTTCTTTTGTAAATCCAAATTCAGTATAATGTGTGATGATGTTAATAGTTTTGTCAATGCTCAGAGGCCTTTAAGATATTCCAATATTCACATAACATATTAGACTGTGGCTCACTACGGAATGAGAACAAACTCAAAAGCACAGCTTCAGAAAAATGTTTTCTTAGTCTATTTTACACACACACCTGATATATAAAAATAGAGATGGTAGATATCAATTAATGATCTTAAGTATTTATCTTGTTAACTAATTAACACGTAACCATCTACTTGGTTTGTTTTTATTTCAAAGCTTCAGTGCAGACTATTAACTATGTTTATTTTTATATGCAATTTCAATTTCTACATGCATAAATATATAAGCTAATTGAATATGATTTGAGAGGCCAGGTTCTGATATAGATATAAGCTAATCTTGTAATAAGTTGAGGCTAAACAAGTTTACTTTATCAAAGACATTTTGGTAACCCTACAATATCGCGCAATGGAGAAATTTTCGCTGCCCAGGACACAACCTAGCTAAGAACTTTCGATAAAGTATATAGTCCAGCTACGCTTATATACTAGTAACTAGTACTTGAATAGTAGTTTTACTTTCAATTTTTATTGTTCACTAAATATGCAATTTATATACTAGGCGATATTTTTTGCTTCCTTACTAAAAAAAAGACATGTTAAAAGTGAAAATCATACACAGTCTCTTTACTAAATAACCAAACCCTATACAATCCTTTACAACGACTGAAAACCTTTAATGTTTGTTTTCTTTTGATCATTACATGATATAGCCTAAAACCCTTGACATATTGTCAACTTTTTGAACTGGGGTGAATACAAAAATAGTTTATATAGTGAGCAATCGTGGTAGTGATTTTGGTCAAGTAAACCCAAGATTAAGGCACAAGATTACAATCATTAGAACCAGAAGTTTGAACTGAAATATTCTGCTACAATCTGAATTTAATTCCGCTCTGTATGGGCTGGAGACAGCTGAAAGTTGGAATTGGAATATTTTAAGTTAATCTCAAAATTCATTTTAATTGCAGTTGGTCTTAAACCCTAATTTTTAAAATGATGTCGTTTAAGAAAAAAGCATACTATCTAATTCCATGCGTACAGATAGTTCCAATCCTTCTCCAAACATGGCATTTAATTTGCTCTTTTTACTTAGTCATTATGCAAATTAGTCAATGAAATATTTCACAACAGGAAGCATGGCCTTTGGTCTGTTGAAAGAAGAATATTGATGTTTTAAATGTCTTAGTTGGTGGTTATAAGATAAATTTAGACTATAAATTATGTTGAGATGATTGTAATGTTAATATGTCAAACCGATATCTTTAGGTTTATTATCTGTCAAACATTATAAAATATCTTACAGCAGACTGTAAGGTGTGCAGTTGATATAAAAACCTCCCACGTTTCGTCTCGTCTTATCTTATTTAGTGCTAAAATATACCATGTCATACAACATATTTCTTAGGTAACTTACCTGATATACTTAAGAATTTCTTTACTGTTCTGAATATTTTTGATTTATTGAAATTATTCTTGCCCTTACAAGACAATAAAGCAACTTTTTTCATACCGTGGCCCAAAATTCACGAAACTCCCATAGCCGTGGCCCCCTGCTCAATTCGAAATATGGCCCAAGGGGTGTTTTGTGCCTCCTCGTCTTCGGGAGGCCAAATGCATTTGACCACAAGCTACAGACGTAACACAGCAAACTATAGTTAAATAAAATTTGGGCTAGTGAAAAAATTATACGCATCTTCATTCTTCATGCCCCGTGGCCCTCTGACAAATACCCCATGGATCCTTGGGAACCACTGCAGTAAAGGGACCCTTACATAAAAATGTAGAATTTTTACCAGAACTTGATGTGAGATAATCTTGTCGCACCTGAGAAATTTTCTGTAGTGCTGGAGGAGTGGTTGGCAAAGGCCATAAGAATATTACCAGATTTGAGGTGCTAATATAGTCAGTTATATCCTGTCTATATTTTTTTTTTAAACTAATGGGTCTTCAGATTTGTATGAGCACTCGGGTTTTCACCATCGTCCAACGTGCTATATTGCCAACTTGTTGCATTGCTTATTTCTATCCACCTTCCTATCTGCTTGTGAATTATTTTATAAGCAAAGGAACTACGAAAAGGTTGACCCGAATGCAGATATTATGAGCACTACAGATGTATACACGAACAGAAAGACTCAAAAGAACAGAAAGGTTATCCCATTTGTATGATTGACAATGTTAAACGGTTGGTCAGTCAGTGAGTCAAGTTTGAGTAATGGACAGTAATTTATTTATTGTTAAATGGTCATTTGGTTAAGATAAAGGGCAGAAAATATCACCCCTCAGTGGAATGACTTAAACGCCCAATTGAACACAAACGAGTTCATCACACTCAAATTGAAAATGCTAATTAGTGCATTTTAATTGTAAAATTTTAGAGATGATTTGAGTGAAGACATAATGGGTGGTTTAACTGCCTCATATGAGTGTTAAAGTAATTGCACTTCAACAAGAGCATTTGCTGCAAATGAGGCATCGCAGATGTAACATCTCTTTATGGTTCTTACACCATGCATCGTGACATGCTTAACGAAACATTAGAATGAGTGTTACGAAACATTAGAATGAGTGTTAACACCAACACCGAGTTAATGAAGGTGATAACACTTGAATCTCTGTTATAATTAACAGGAATATGGTTAATAATGTACAGTTTAATATTGGCTACTGTACAGGTGGGGGTTGGAACCGTGCCCAATTATTTTTATAATTACCCTGCATCATACATCAAAAGTTAAATTTAATTCCTTAATATCTATGCCATACTTAAATACATTAGATTAGGTTTCTCTAAATATTTTACTGGACAAAAATCATATCATTTTTTTGATTTACGTCTAAATATTCAGATCATAATAATAATAGCTTGCCTAATACGTTGTTTCTTCAAGTTGGTACTTGATACGCCTGCATCTTGAAGTGTTCTGCGCTCATCATGGTCTAAAATGCCAAAATGTTAACACTGAATTTCAATCAATCTGAACATTTTACCTAAATGATGCATCATATGATAAGCGACAGTTATATGCAGAACTTATTTGTTTTCATAATGATTATTTTTGGAGATGGTGAAACAATTAACATGTAAATGTAGGCTATACAAACACACATATATAAAAATGATATGAATTTTATTAGTTTCTGATGAATTCTTTCACTTTTACAATTATTTCACATTTACGCATTATGTATCGTGCTAACTTCTATAGGTTCATATTCTCATTCAGATTGCAGCTCAAATTTTATATTTGTGAATTTTTTTTTATAGAAATGGCAGATTGTGAAAATCATGATATATTAGATGACTTCCCTTACATATCTTTCGTCCGTAGTAAGTAGTTACTAGCTCATATCATTTATACCTTTGGAATTATTTTTTTCTTTCAGGCCAAATGTTTGTCCATATCAAGATGTAGCTATGGTATTAATGAAACAGCCTTGTGTCCAAGCTTTTACCAGATTAGTCAAAGTATGGAAACCAAATTGTGGATATACTCATAATTGGTGTGTTGGATATGAAAGAAGGTAGGTGTTTAGAACTTTACGATAAAGGGGTTGAGCAAGGAGGTCTGTCAAAGCACCTTGGTGTCGAGCTCTAAAGGTGTTGAAATAGAGCTCACCGACATAATCACATTTTACATCGAATCTATCGTCTCATACATGCCAAAATGAGCTATGATTCCACAATAATTTTAGACAGTTAATCATTCCCCGTCCGGAAAAACGCTTAAATCTGAAAGACGATGGCGGCGTACACACAACTTTCGTTTATTCCCTTGGCATGTGAGGTTGATGTACAGATAACTAAACTAAAGCTTATTACCTATACATGTCGTTACGGTACGATTACATTGATTGAAATGTAAATCTAAGGTATTTTATAATAATATACAGACACTGTGTTTTATTGTATCTTATTATCTATATCATAACTACATAAAAACTTTCTGTTGTTAATACATTTTATATACGTCTCACCCCAAAGGTTGTGGATACAATGTAAAGATTATCTACTGGTGTCTGCTTACACTGACACTTACTATTCTTACCGACATTCTTTATCAAACAAATAGGTGAAAAATGAACTGAGTCTACGATCCGAAAACTTTCACGTTAACACATATTGGACCTAGATATCAAGGAAAGTATTTGATTTATGTGCATGTTATCTTAAATGGCTAAGTATATGTACAAGCGTTGACATTATACATGGGATGTACAGATATTAATATACATATTATTTATTTAGAATTTAAAGTACAAACGCCCTGCAGGTGCAAATATTCCATCAGCAATTACTTTAGTTTAATTAGAAGTGATTAGGGTATAGATATTTGATTACTTGGCATCTTATCGTATATAAATATCTATCTAGATGGTTTTAAATTGGAACAATGGGAAGCACCAATGTTTTACATACGTCACTCGAAATTTTCAGTCATAAAGTTACACAAATAACACTGAAAAATCACCAAATTATTCAAATTAACTTCTAGAGTGAAAGGCACATACATTCGTAAATGTTCCACAGCCAACTTAAATCTTTTTAACATTCGAGTAACAGCATTAGGCGTCAAGTAGAAAAAAACATGATTTGATGAAACATACTGGAATCATTGAAAGTGCACACTTGAATTTCCAGTCTTCCAGATGGTGATCAGACACAGCTACAGTTCAAACCATCAAAGTATAAAAGTCAACTCTTCATATTAATTAGAACACAGATGTTGAATTTTATGTTAAAATTAACTTGTCATCATCTGTGCATTCTATACATTTCTTTGTGACATTAGTAATTTTTTTTTTTTTGAACAAAAATTATGTGAAAAGCGCCCGAGGCGTTAAAAATCTGTTCTTTACAATGACCTAGATAGGAATGTAACCCTGTCGTATTTGATGTTTAAAAATTGAATAGAGCCACACGTTATCAGATCAATTGTTGAATAAGATATTATTATTTTTTTCATGTTGAATAACTGAAATTTTATTTTTAACGACATTATAAGATAAGTCTTTGTTAAATAATTGAATAGAACAGAGGCATATCGACCTCCATGGAGATACAAATAACCTTGATAATGATGTTCCTAATTAGTGAAATTAGGGAAAAGAATTATTAAAGTAAAGTTTAGTTTACATCAAAATTTATAACGTTTGGGTCTTGCATTGGCGGCGTAAAGAGGTCCACAAGAAGGAACTGTTTTAGCAATGTCCATCTTGCACAGGATCAATTCGGAGGTTTAAATTGTCCAGAATATACACCAAGAAGCTCTGAACATTAGCACTATACAATTCATGCCAGTAGTCTATACTATTTCATTGATACCATTTGTATTAACTTCCATTGTTTCAATCATTCATGAACGTAACTTGAGGTATGCAGTGAAAGGTGTGGAATATTTTCATTCATAAAGACTACTGTATTCATGTGTATAGATAGAGGATTAATAGTTGATATAGACAGTTTATACAGGTGATAGAGCGAGACTAAATAAATATATAATACCTTTATACTTATATTATTATATACATACAAATATATCTTACCAAAACATGTTAAACATGCTTCTATGGTCATCCATTTCTTGTCATTTTATTCACAACATTATACATCTATTTAATAACAACATTATACATCTATTTAATAACAACATTATACATCTATTTAATAACAACATCTCAAGGCGATTTTAGCATCTTTTTCTTTTAATATATATGATTAATTCAACACGCTGATGTGTCAGGAAGAGAAGCAATGTTAATGTTTTGTGAAACGGGTCACAGAAATAGAGCCAAAAACCCTAGTAGCAGGTGAAACATTTTGTCACAAAGCTTTATTAACAATAACGTTTTTTCGATCAGTAAGCACTATAGACAGTGATATTTTTTATTTATGTCAATAGGGCTTTTGTAATATGTGTCATTGACCTTCACAGGATGTCTCGACTGAAGTAAAAACGCAACATTTATTGCCAAAAAGAGCACGGACCATATTTGATCACCAGAACAGTTTGTATGAACAATTTGTACCATCCAACAGTGCAGTATTCCACCATTGATCATTTTTACCTCTTCCAGTTCCTTGTATTTGGCTTTGAAAATTCTGAATAAAAACTTCTCAGTCGCATGTCAGTGACTTGTACAGGGTTGTTCCTCCCACATTAAACGAAATCTCATAGAATGAGAAAAGGTCAAGTATTTGAAGTCGATTATCATAATCAAGTCAATTTGTGGTGACTTGTTTGGAATTTGTCCCATATCAAGACTTAAATGATAAAAACAGCTGAGGGAATTAAAGTATGTATTTATTCTAACCCTATGTATTATAACATGGAAATTAACATCTGTAATAATAAAAAAATACACGTGGCCACATATGCTAATATCTTCATTTATCTTGATTCTGTTAGCTGTGGAGGCTAATTTGTCTTAACTGGATGATGACATAAAGTAAGCAGGCATTGCTAGCTGTAGAAAGAATGTAGCGTTAGCCGTTCAAATGCCCTCATGGAAATAACATTAAACCTTTCTATATTTTGAAACGTTGTTTGTTTTTCTTACATTGTTTCAGCGTTTTTCTGCTGGGTACAGGCAGTTGTTCAGAATTTGAAACACCCTCACCTAGAATATCCCCGTGAATCAGCTTAAAAAACGTTATGAAATAATCACATACACCATGTGGTTTGTGGGTTAACTCATGTCAAACTTTTTATTCTAAATAATGATTAGAAAAACATTATTTACTCTAATTGACATTTCAGAAATATCAAAATTGGGCTAATAACCTACCCGAACAGGACTAAACTTCAAAGATAATTCCTCAATCGGTTGATCTACCCCATCCTATTATACTTATCTACAACAGTGAGCTATCCTCTATTAACTCTTTAACAAAGAATTCAACCCGACATTACTGACAGGAAGGGACATGGAATATGGCGGGGGAAAGCGGCAAAAACCTAATGCTATGTAGAAATGTCTAATTCAAAACGCAAATGTAACATAATTTAATACCAAATACCTAAAACGTCTAATGCAAAAGACATAATACAAGAAACCTCTAATACATAATACCTCATACGTCTAATTCAAAAGACACAGTACAAGAAACCTCTAATACACAATACATTTAACTTCTTATGCATTATTGATTTTACAATGTGAAACACCGTTAGCATTAGACGACGTATCTCGATAAACTTACTTACATTTCTACATTGCAATATCTTTATTTGGGTCATTTGGGTCAATGTCAAGGCCGTAGTATTTGGCTGTGTTTGGTTACTGTCTTCCCGTTGAGCTACCGTTATCAAAGTTGGCAAATATGTTCTATTATGTATCCTGAATAATTATTGAAAATTTCAGATGGTTCTGAAGCTTTTTTTCTCTATCTTCAGGGCCGTAGGAAGCAAATGAAAACTTTGTGGCTGATTTTTTTTTCCTTTCACAGACATCTAATCCTGTAAAGGATACGGCATCGAACATTAAAACTGTTTAAGGGATTCTCCCATTCAGAAAATATTGAAAGTCAGGATTGATTTCCTTGCGTTTAGGGTTTTCCGAACAGAATTCTCGTTAAGAACACCCACCCACTTTTTTAATCTTTTCTTCGATGTCTTCCTAAACTCGTCAAGCGTTTTGATGTTCAATGCCGTATCCTTTATAGATAGAAAGATAGATATTTATTGTATTGTTCGCCCTGATTGGACAGCATACAAACATAAAAAATACATAAAAATACATAGATAGAAATACATATAAATTCATACATAAAAATACATATAAATACATAAAATACAATGTTGGGAAAAACTAATCTCAATTTAAATTTAAATTTGTACAAAGTCCTTCAAAATTAAAAAAATATATAGGATTGGATGGCTGTAAAAAAAAAATCAGCCCTAGTTTTCATTTGCTTCCTACGGCCCTAAAGAAAAAGGAATAAGGCTTCAGAATTGTCAATGAATATTCAGGATGCATAATAAGACATAAGATATTATCTGCCAACTTTGATAACGGTAGCTCAACGGGAAGACAGTAACCAAACACAGCCAAATACTACGGCCTTGACATTGACCCAATGACCCAAATAAAGATATTGCAATGTAGAAATGTAAGTAAGTTTATCGAGATATGTCGTCTAATGCTAACGATGTTTCACACTGTAAAATCAATAATGCATAAGAAGTAAAATGTATTGTGTATTAGAGGTTTCTTGTACTTTGTCTTTTGAATTAGACGTATGAGGTATTATGTATTAGAGGTTTCTTGTATTTTGTCTTTTGCATTAGACGTTTTAGGTATTTGGTATTGCATTATTTTACATTTGCGTTTTGAACTAGACATTTCTACATAGCATTAGGTTTTTGCCGCTTTCCCCCGCCATAATGGAACAAGGTAATGTCATTCGGGAAACCACTTGTTATGCCATCGTTTATATTTTTTAGCAATGTTAACTGCTTCCCACTGGCCACGATCAAAATTTGTGTATTCCCCGACCCAGATCATCATTGGCCTATTCCCGACCCCGATCATCATTGGCCTATTCCCGGTCCCGATTATCATTGGTGTATTCCCCGACCCAGATCATCATTGGTGTACTGCCCGGCGCAGAACTTCCTTCAAACAAACCAATTGATGATGTATGTTTGGAGTACCATCAAGGAAGGGCTTGGATTTCTAGAGTTTCTGGTTCGTTTCCTCTACTAATGTAAATGGTGATAATCTATGTCCGTATACACTGGTCATAAGAGACACATTAAATTGTCATAAAAACTCAAACTATTTCTATCATTATTGACCTAATTTCAGTTTGCTTTGAAGTTAGATAGAACATGACGAGGTATTTTGTTCAGTCAAAGAAGAACTTGAAAAACCTGACAAATGTTTAAAGCCTTGCCACAATAGTCACTCTATAGTATGTCATAATGATTGGCTTAACAGAGATTATCACATAGTACAGAGATAGCAATTAAATGTTTTATTGTAAAATAATGTTAGTTTAACAGTGTATCTTAGACCCCCCTCAGCAACTCAATACCTGTATCTTGTCCCTCATATTATCAGACAAGTAATGTGACACCATCAAAGAACGTCCCCCAGGCACATGACCTGTTACTTTTAATATACTTCATATGGGTTGGCCAGTCTCACTCTTTCTGAAAAGCAGAGCGTAAAACTCCATTTCATTTTTGTCAATGAATTCAAATAAAATGTTGGTCAATGATTTTATCATTTGCAGCCATGCTTATTTCAGTCTCATATTACCATGTTGTAGTATATATGGGATGTAACCTATTAAATATCCCTACTGATACTCTTTACATAATATCTTTATTAAGTATTTCATTCTTAGAGATTTATTATCCTGTCTAGTACGTTTACACTTTTTTTTGAATGAAATGAAATAAAAAAAACTGTAACATTTCATTCATATAAAATAAGCTTACATTCAGTGAATAGATAATAATTTGTTTGAAATATGAAGACTATTCAAGTTATTATCCGCATTTAGAATCTACAATCAAATATTGAAAATACCTGCTTTTTGGGTGATTATCAACTGATAGAAAGATATAATACAATAGAAATACCTCTAATATTAATTGATATTTCATGTCTATAAAATATAGATAAAGACGCCAACCTATAAAAGACTAGAAATTCTATTGATTCGATTAGTAGATTGTTACATTTGTCAACAAAAGGTGTTGATAGTTGTTTCCTTTAGTCAACACAATATTGTCAGTACATCCACCAATTTTCTGTCTGGTGTATTGCTTTGGGTGTAAGTATTCAGGTCAAGTATATGTCCAGATAAATAACTACCTTTATTTCATCTTCTATTTCGTTCAACTGGTTTCTACTTTCTGATTAAACTATCAAATCATAAAAGAGTACCATCAAACACCAATCAAAGTCCACTATAAAAATACATATATGGCCAATACTTGAAGTGTACTTACACCAATACCAACGTTTTTATTCTAATTGCAGTTTTATTACCTGTAAACTTACAATATATATCAGTGGAAACACAGTAGTATTTGTTTGTCGAAGTAGTTGGTTGATGGATTCAATAAGTCCAAAACCCATTTTATTTAAATGTAGGCCTACAATTACAATGCTTTGGGCGTTGCCCCGAAATAAGAATGAATGTTTGATTTTTAAGCTTCTTGGCATAGTTTCTCGGCAAAATCCAGCATGGCACAGGAGTTACGGTACAGCTGTAAACAAAACATATTAAGGTAGATATGACCACCTATTGGTACAATACTTGACCCAGTAGATAATGAATGAACGACTCTGACAGATGAATCAACAAATAACCTACTAATTTATTACTAATACAAATCATTACTTCTTTTACCCTTTCCATTTATTTTACTGGGAAATGTCGAGATTAAAGATAATGTATCTGATAAAGTAGACATGTTTGATAGAACAGGTAAAAATATATGTCTAGGTTCTTACATAATAATGTCTTTATGAAAACCAGTTGATAAAACCATTCTACTTTCTTGCATGATGTTTGAGGAATCTGATATAATTTTGATAATGACATTATTATTATAATAACCAATCAAATATAAAGTACTAGCAAGAATAATTCCAAATTTGGGAATTTGTGGTCACCAATAATATAACCGTGAAGGGTTAAATTTAGATATGATTTTGTTAAAATTTATGTTTGCTATCAGGAATAGTAGGCCTACATAATTTGTTGATTAAAAGTTACGAAAATTGTACAGATTGAAAGAACACAACAAAACTAAAATGCATAATAATCCGAATTCCAAAAGCTTACAATACATACCGTGTAATGTATCTAACTTTATTTATCACTACCGGTTCTACTGCTTTTCCAATTGCCATCTCAGTAAATCTTGATAACCACTTCCGGTATTTTATCATGTTTAAATGAGGTCTTGAAACGCGTTAACTTGAAAACAAGAAAAGTAGGATGGAATGGAATACAGTTTCCTATATATGATTATATACTTAATAAAATTAGGATTCTCCAGTTTATAAAAATCCGTACAAGTAAACCAATACCGTCAATCAAAAATCTCGTCCAGATCATGACAAAATCGGGCACAATGATTGTATAGTAGTGGACTTCCCATATGAGAAGTACCATCGGTTGTTTCGAAAAGAGTAAGCATGGCCTGCTTCGCGCGCAACACCCGCCACTTCTATATAGGTCAAAATCATTAGGTGAAACCAGATCAATTCATGCCTGCTTAAACTTGTTAAGCAGTTCTTCGTAACGACCAAAAGTTCCTATAAGAAATTTCAAGTAACCCTGTTTCGGAAAGTCCTCATAAAGGCAAGCCTTAGCATAGCGGATGTACACGCCATTGTACAGCAGGCGATTGTGGTACGTTACTGCACATTAATGCAAAATTAACAATAGGAAAATCAAAATCGTCTCATTGATCATCTGACACAAATATATGCTAACTTCACTTTATCTTGTATTGGACATTTATCTCTTTATTTGTGACCTTGGTCAGTGCTTTATATAGAAGTTTTTGGGAACTTCTTCATTCTTAACACAAATATCGCGTTTGTTTTCAATTTCGAGAAGCAAATCCAAGTAGGACGCTTTAGTAGTCGTAGTGTCTTTTATTTCCAATTACCTGGGTAGATGTTATAAACAAAGTCTCCAAAAGTGGAGTTTTTCAAAACGTCATCTATGTATCGGAAAGTGGAATTGAATGAACGAACTAGCTAGGAGGCCTTGATTGTTATATAATGTGCACTGTTGCCTATACATTAAGTTGTTCTTGCAATAACCAAGCTTAGGGTAAGAATATTTGTCACATCTGCTATATGGTATAACAACCCAACCTGTTATTTTCTGTATAAAGACCACACAGCTCTCTAGCTGCCTCGTTAAAAACAACTCTCTTTGCGATTTTTACTATAGTATGTCTAAGAAAGAGATGAAATTTTAAATATATCATACTCATGGAATTTCATAAAAAAAAAATCTTCTTGATAGGATTAGTCTTCAGACAGATAGCCCGTTAAGTTAAAGACCTCCAAACAAATTGTTTATAGTTCATAAATTCCTATAGTTATATGAGAATGAAATATTTTTCTTATCACCATTATCTAAATAAGTATAATTATTGGGTGATAACATTTTCTCTCATTTTTAACTTCTACCATCTAAAATATCACCAATTATACATCAAACCTTATGATGGATAGAACTTATCGCTTGAGAACTATCTACAAAACAAATGTTCACAGATACTTCAAAGAACCTTTTATTTCGAGATGTTATGTACAAAGACGTGAAAACAGATACTATATATTTGACAATTTCACGAAAAACGCGGTTTACGAGTAGGCGTGATCCCCAAATCTCAACAACCCAGCTTGGTACATCAATGTTATAAGGTTAATTTACTATGAAATGTGAAAAATGCAACTGTCTCGAATTTCACCCAATACACTTCATATAGTTATGAGAATGTTTTTACGCTTAAGTCTCATTTTTGGGAATCGGTTTTGTTTTATCATATCATAATTATTAATAGATCTGAGATTCATTATAATTGCAGGAATGCACACTGGTTCCTGATTAGCCATCGCCATCTCCCTCAGAACTGAGAGTTAGTTTGAAGTAGACATTGATACTGATCGCGCATTCAGAGTTTTTAGAGTTAACATGTTATAATGTTGTATGATAAATGTATGATTCGGTATCTGAGACAGCAGTATGGCAAGGATTGGTTTTTCTGGTATTAGCACACCTGAAAATATATTTATATCAAAGATAGGATAAGAAAACACCAATCTTTGTTAAAAGAATATAAAAATGTCATTAGTTGCGTGTAGATTAGTCATTAGATAATGTTTATATGACTAGTATATATAGAAAGTAGGTATGTGACAAGGGTATATAATGATATAAACAGACCAACACCTACATAGTCTACTAATTCATTCATAGTATACCTACTAATTACTAGTCAATAACGGTCAATATTTTTCTCAAATTAATTTTCTTGAACAAGTTGTTAACATTTCTTAGTTGGATTAAAATCAATCAAAGTGTCAATGATTTCAACATATTTCAATGAATGAGTGGCTTTGTGAATTTACAATCGGCTGAAATATAAATATAGTAAGAAATTCTAAATTTTGTTGTTTTCTTCTCAACCTATTTAAACTATTCACTTTAAGCTTTTATAAAAGCTGCAAATATCATGAATATCTAACAAGAAATCGTTGAAGATTAATTGTACACTAAGACTTCTGCACCTTCTGGAAAGAGGAATTCAGATGGAATTAGATTTTAAGATATAGCTTTCTACAAAACAACAAGCAACATACGTTATAGGTGTACGTCTTGGTGTCAATCGAAACCTTAAACATTTTTATATTAAAGTTTAAAGGGTTGTTCCCCAGTTTCTTTCGAGGTTCACGAATGCTACGTTCTAGCTAGACTTTATCAACCAGAATGCATTGGCCTTAGATGTGCTCGAAACATCCTAAGATGGGATCTTTCTGCTCCAGTTACAATATAATAATATACTACCTGATGATCGACTTTCATCTGGAGATGATTATCACTGTACTCCTTATAGAATGATATTTCTTTAGTCTACCACAGTGAATGTTAATTACTGCCCTACTAATGAATTCTACTGAACTTTCTGATGAATTACGACTTGTATAGTTAATAACCATATAATCAACCTAATCTCAATGTTCACTGGAACCAAAATAACATCAGTTAGGTAGGGCTTAGTTTATTTATTCTTCTCATTCACAGTCACACAATCACCAGATTAGGAATGCGATATCAACATTTTTTTGTTATATAGGTGAATAACCTCGACAATTCATACACCTGAGAAAAGTACATAAGAACCGAACACTTAAAGAATCGTACAACTGCGTTGGTAGATGTACATATCTTGGTGCAAGAGTACTCATTGGATCAAAATTGTATCGTATTCAAGAACTAACTTTGGGTCGGATGAGGACCATAACTGAAAATTAGAATTCACAATTTTTAACAAATATATTATGCATGCCAAGTTTCATACAAATCAAACCTATTGCGTTAACATGCTGAGGTGGTGACGACAACATACGCCCACATTTTGACGTATAAAAAAATGCGTTTAGTGTTTTTAATAAAAACTTTCAGTCTGATGTTTTTTGGCACTTTGAGAAAAATAAACTGATTCATGGTAAGAACTTAGTACCTGAAATCCACATGAACACAATAATATACGACTTTATCATCCCATTAAATTGAGGAGAGTATGTATTTTAATGTTTGTTGTGATCAGGTGAAAGTGAAAGTTGAAAGTGTTTAAAGATAAACTTAGTGCCAATATTTCAAGTATTTTATGAGATATATATGGTATATAGTTTACTCCCCCACAATAATTACTAAATAAATAAACGTCATTAAAGCCATCCAAACTCTACTTATTACTGATTATTAATGAGATGAAATGTAAAAAAGAAAAGGAAGAACAGTTTAACCTTGTCCATTCTCGCAACACGACACTTTGGAATGTGCGAAGTGGGAACGGAGAAAATTCTTGCTTCATTCTGGCAAGTTTTTCAAGTAAATGTACACTCGTTCACGCCCTTGTAATCCCGTGTATAACAGGAAATAAACAACAACAACAACAACAACAACGATGTCTTGGATGTGGAGAACTATATCTAAAAACATTATACACAGCAATTGTTCTGAGACACTATAGTTCGACCAATACAGACAACGTTTTTGTTCATAATTCAATATCAAGTAACCTTGATCAGATAATACACGCATGTGAATCTTTATTTTTATTTAGACCGCTTTTAAAAAGAAAAATAACAGTATGAACCCATACCATGCTGTGAAGATGTTTGAAAATAATGAAACTACAAGCTGTTGTTACTAACCAGTTTAATGGACATTCACAATACATTAATGGGCGAAACAAAATCAAATCATTTGTGAACTCATTGCAAGTTTATAAAGACACATCTTCTGTTGGAAACATGGTATTTTGGTGCTTGGTGTTGCAGCAACTTAAATTCGTTTTTATTGAACTGAAAACAGAAAGATACATCATACATAGCCTACTGTTGGTAACTTATGTCAAGCTATTTCGTCAGGGTACTTGAGTCTTCTGATATACCAGATCTAGTATTGGGTGTTATAGAAGATACTCTCCTATAGAAGCACTGGCCAAGGTCACAAGAAGAGAGCATACATTTCAATTATCAATTCAAATAATAATGAGTAGAATAAAAATATAGTTCAATTTACATTATATAGTTTAAAAATAATGTCACATTAAATTATCACAACTTAAATTACATACAAAAAGACTAAAGTAATACAATGCATGCTAAAGGTTAATCAATTAATTACAAATATTGTTTTAGAGAGTTAATGGGATGGGTTCTAGTTTTCCATGGACAAGTAAATTACTAAGGTTTCTATTTCGTTTAAAGGCAGTAACCAAACGTTTAGTATAAATATTAGGAAATTGATCTTTCAGTTCTTTGTAATATTTCTTGACAATCAAAGAAGCATTTTTGGCTGTTGTATTATAGGTTGCAACAAAGGGTATGATTTGATTGTCATGTTGGATATTCAGACCACTGGGTACAACAGTTTGTAATTGATCAATCCAGTGACTTTCTCTTTGTAATCGTGTGGTTTTAGGTTTAACGGTAGACAATATTGGAACTTGTTCGATAGGCATGACAAGGAGATCTTCAATGGAATGATTGGATGAGTTGAAGTGGTTCGCAATCGGTCTATCTTTCTTATGAAGTATATCGAAACGGTGGCCGCTAAATCGAGTACGCAACGCGTTTTGGGTTTCACCAACGAAATAAAGTATAAAAGTTTAACTTCTTCTGAAAATGAGTTTGATGCTTGCACACGTTTGGGCTAATATTGACAACGGGCAACATCAATGAGTATGCAACGAGGACAATTTTGTCAGTTTTTGATTTCCAACTGTTTGAAGCACACGGGGCCTCGATTTATTGTCACATCCAAACGACTAGACGCTTTCGTAGATATAAATTTCTGTTATGATTTATGAATGTAATGGTAATAAATAATCACGTGATAAAAAGCGTCCAGACAATAAGAATTTAATGTAATGTGTTATATATGGCGTGTATGATATTAAAACCATAAGACGCTTGACCTATCGTATATTAAACATACATAAATCTTGACCCCTTCTTTACAGATCAGTGGTTTGTTCATGATAAAATTCATACCTTTACTTTATTTAACTATACATACACCTTATACAGTTTGAGTATCTGATACATTACAAATAATAACCCGGTCCAGTTTCTAATATTAAAAAAAAATATCCAATGAAATATCAATTTGTCCTTTAAGAAAAAAGTTTGACTCAGGTATACGATTTAATTAAACATTTTAGCTGTTTAGAAAAAAATTGTTTCGGTACACATTTTGTATCAAGTATATCATAAACAGACACTTACAGTATAACACGCCATATTGGTGTGTTAGTAATTATGCTGACATGGCAGTAATTCCATTAATTAACTATATTCTAGTAATTAGTCAATTCAACGTAATCACTATTGTTAGTCTTGATACTATTCAGTTCACATAAAACACTTTGTCACCTTGCCCCCGAACCTTTATTTGCAGTCTCAAAGACCATCTGTTTTCGTTTTCTATGGATTTTTTGTTTTGGAGTTAAAGTCTTCTTCTGAGGGACGTCCATATAAAATGATGACAACAGTTTGCCCTCGTCGTCTGGAAAAAAATATTCCTGGACACACCTGCCTTTTTAAATTGTACTTAAACTTCGTCATGAACGTTTTCGTCTCTCCCATGTCTTCAATTAGATTTGGATCCTTACTAATGAGTGTTTTAAACGCATTTCTTAATACATGTATTGTCGACCCCAATCCATTTACACCCTCTTTAAGGCAACACAATATGAAGTATGTTAACGTAAGATATTCATTAGAAACTGGATACAGATTAACTATCTGTATTATGAAAATACATTACATCTTTCACAAATATTGTACATATTTTCCATATGTATACATAGATTTTATTTATGTTGTGTTTATTAAAATAAAATATTCCATAAGAAAATTGTTTAGTCTGAAAGATATGGCACTGAGGGGTTTTCTTTTCCTTTGAAATGTGAAGATATTTAAGATGAGCCAAATTTAAATATGATTTTTTTCTGCAACATTATTCAGATATCTGAAACCTATACCTGTTTTTTATGCACATTCTGATGTCGGCTATTGACATGAAATTTTCAATTAGTAGTAAGAAATACAAGAATGTGCATTTACAAAATCAGAAGGATACGAGCAATTATTGTTTTTATGTGAAATTACAGCTGATCGAAATAACTAAGCATTTATTGCAACTATACAAGCCTTAGCTTGCTATGGAACTATACAGGTACACGCACACAATATATGAACTAGCGCATTAAATATAGCCCTGTCCCTACAACTTTTAAAAAGGAAAGGTCGCCACTACCAGTCCATACAGTAAAACAAATACACCTGTACCTGTACAGTGAGAACCATTGATGTGTCTAATTTATTCAAGATTATAATTTGTATGTTGAGTCTAATAGATTGATATGTAATATGCATATTTCTCGTCTCAATGATTTACTAAGACAGGGTAATTTAATTATTTAAGTATCTGGTTGCACATACAATCGTTGGTCTATATAATTTTTTTTATTTTTAACCTTTCCATTTTTGTGCATCATGTCGTTGTGAGTGTTCCAAAAACTGACATTGCCTGTAAAGGATCTAAAATAATGGAATATGAAGATGCTAGTTAAGGATGCTCTTTAGATGTTGTTATATTTCTGTATTATGATGCCAAACTTAATGGAATATATTTTAAATATGTGTTTTGTGTTTGAAATAAACGAGATTTGGTTCCAAGGTCAGGTAGAAGATACCACTATTTAAAACAAACAAGAGCACTACGCCACTTAAGGGTCCTTTTTGGGTAGAGTGCTACAATGTTTTTTGCTCGTTCTTCAATAAAAAATATCCGGATGAAATATATCGTAATTTTAGTGTTAGGATTAGGTTAAATGTAACAGTGTTTAAACTTGATAGTGAGTGAATATCTTGTAATCCGATGTAGTCTACATGATAATAGTTCACTGATAATCAGTTTCTATTGGTAACTATTTTACAACTGAAATCTGACTATTAGTTGTCTCATTTTGAAGTTAAAATTGACAAAGACAGGTACCTATCTTTTGAATTTAGTTAAATAAAATACATCAGCAGACCATGTTGGTTAATATGTGTTGTTTGAATATTTCAGGACACATTATTATACAACTTATAAAGAAAGATATCAACCACAACAACAAACCAGATATAAATGTTGTAATGGTTGGAGACAGTTAGGACAACAGGGTGGAGGGGGAGGATGTATGTACAGTAAGTATATTATTATCATATCTCTAAATATTACATCTATTTTCATTGTAAATGTGCCAGATGAATGTTCCACATAGGGATGGTGAAACCACAAATGCTTTCCCCAGAAAAAATTTCAAAAAATGTTTGTGTTTTCAAAAGGGGTTTTTGGATTTTCTATTATAAAAGAATCTCTTCCCTATATTATCATAGCTACACCATAGTTTAGAGATTGAAGCTTGGCACTGCCTCTCAATAGGTAGGCTAATAGATATACTGTAATGTTGTTGTGACTTTACTGTTAGATACATAGAATACCTCAGAAATATTGTCTAAGTAAAAATATTATTGAAAATGACACATCATTTAGATCATCTTATATCATACTAGTATACAGTTTTTTCCTTCACATATCTTCTGTGGAATTTACCAGTTATTTTCATGGTGATCTAAAATAATAGCTAGAGGGTATCAAGTGCTCTTTACAAGCAGTTTTGACAATTGATTTGAAAAGTGCTTGAAAGTTTTTGTATAGGGTACAATATTTTTGAATTTGGTAATGCAATTGTTTTTGACTTGACTATAAGGTCCCACATTAACAGGTAGGTCAACATGTCTACATCATGTCTCTAGGAATCAGTTGATTATGAAAGTCAAGTACATGTGGGCTATCCATCAAATTTATTCATAAAAACCTAACCTCCAATGCTTAATGATTATATGCCAAAAAACAGCATTACCCTTGTGGAATGTCTAAGAGGCTGGTGGAGCTCATTAAATTCAATGAAGGACTTGATAAAGGAGCTTTATATTTCTAGCTTGAAGAATGACTGATCCCCTAGAAGATCATTGGCCTGTTATGTGTAATAATTAAACCAGTTAAAAGTGCTTTCTAAAAAAAATTATAATGACTTTAAGACCTATTATTTTATAGAATTGGTTTCAGTGTTTTAGAAATTCTGACAGTACTGTGGGAAAAAAGATTTCATAACATTTTTTTTCCTATTTACTTTTAAATCTAAATACAGGCATTAGGCAAGTGTTCAGATGAGAATTTTTGTAAAATTTTATACAAATCTTGGTACTAATTTAGACAATTTGTATCAGATTTGTTGAAACTCTAATGAAAGTGTGGGAAAAGTGACTTTGTGTCTTAAAGTATTTATTTTAAAATCTAAACACTAGCAATAACAATTGCACTTTAAAAATACTGAGATGAGAAAGCCCTCTGTAGGCAGATGTAAAATTAAGATTTGGAGTAATGAAATGATGTTTTAACTGTGACTGTAATTTGAGTGACATGTTTGAGTAAAATATGGTGGGTGGTCGTGTTCTATTACTGTTTCTAAATTTACTGATGAAAGACTTTGGCTCCTAGCAGACATTGATTACCAAAATATCTGTGGTTAGATCTGCTGCTATTACAACCATTACTGACTATGTGTCCTAAATCTTAATTCTTAAAGCCTTATTCTCAAAAAATTACCTTAGATAAAATTAGAATTTTAAAAAATATAGTAATCTGATTGGATAATGGAACTAAATTTTAAATCAATTTTAGTGAATAACCAATCAGATGAGTAAAATAATACTAAAATCATCTTACAATAGGTTAAGTCTTCGAGAATAAGTCTCTATTATGTCCATTTTTAGAGCATAAGTTTAGTAAATACGAAGAATAAATTAGGTTATTTTCAAAGTTGATTTATAAATCAGCATGTTGAAGTTTTTTATTCTTGTGGAAATATGCTAGCTATAGAAAACTGTTGTGTTTGGACTCTGTGTGATTGAATAAATGTCAAGAGTTCTTTACATACTGCTTACAGCTTCAGATTGATCTACAGTAACATCTGAAAATCAATTCACCAGTTCTACATTAATATTATTCCTGCAAGTGTAGAATGTGGTTATTGATGCTGGTATTGAAAGATTGTGAAATAAACTGCAATTTTTGGCACTGTCATATCAATAGCATCTGTGCCAGGCATTGTTATTTTTATTATGAAGCCTTATCTTGTAGGCATCATTATTTCTTTCTAGAGACTGGCACCATTCCATTCTTTAGTAGTTTTTGATTCATTTCAACTTTCTTATACTGCCTTACTTATGATATGTAATACCAAATAATGCTTTGCTACTTTGAGGACTGA
The DNA here is from genome assembly GCA_029955415.1 of Lottia scabra. Lineage (NCBI taxonomy): Eukaryota > Metazoa > Mollusca > Gastropoda > Lottiidae > Lottia > Lottia scabra. The sequence continues at coordinate 5,903,750 of JARJEI010000013.1, read as the reverse complement.
ATGATGTAATATTTTGTCATCTTCAAATGCTGATTAAGAATAACATTTTCACAACCACAAAATGGTAATAGTTGGAATACCATTGCAAAATTCATTACAGAACAAACTGGTAAATTAGAATATTTTTTGTATGAAAAGACCCATGTTGATAAACTTTTTTCAGTTCTCTTTGAGTTGAGACAGATCTGGAAGCAAGTTATTATTAAGTTGTGTTATTGACATTGTTTTCAGTGCATGTTTCAGGAGCTTTTCAAGTTTTATGATGTGTAAAAATTGATGTTAGATTATATTACTCAGTGGGTGGTCGTACAGAAATATTTTAGAATCTGTGTCACTATACCGTATGAATATTTGTATTGAAAAAACATCTTTGAAATATTGTTTCAAAACAGTTGTAAGCTGTAGCTCAATTATCAAGTTTCTTCCAGGTTTCATGTGGGCCCATTCCGCTCAACCTTTGTCATTGTTCGAGACTATAATATATTCGGTCATGTTAGGCGGCCATCTTGCCTGGTAAATGGTTGAGGGAAGACAACTTTTGTTCAGAGACTGATTCTGATTGGCTGTTTTTACCGCAAAAGAAGACAACACTTTCTGAGGATTGGTTGAGCTATAAAATTTCATTATTGCAGTTGGTATAGTATACAAGGTTATCTAGTAAGCTCGTTGAGTTCTGCAGTTGATACAAGTGATGTGGGGCCAAGACAATCAGTAACAAAATACCAAGATAAAACATGTTAGTAATGTCTAATCTCTGACAGAGGAACTAATTCTGTGGGTATCATCAAGTGTTCCTAAGGATGAGGATTCACTGCCTCTCCAGCAAGATAAAACTGACTCTTCAGTTATGTCATTGATTCAGCTTTTTACTATATTTAATGGTGGAGTATCAGTACTTATTGAATCAACTGTTACAGATGTTACTAGAACTACAGGATATGTTTATCCTTCTAGAACACCTGATGGCACCCTGTGGTAGACATTGGCAAATCAATCTGGCCTCACATGATGCCTTCATATTGCCTGCCTGAAAGTATTTTTTTAAATTAGTAAAAGACTATTTTTAATTAGTGTGACTAAAAATACATTGATAACAGTCCTAATTACCCAATGAGTAATGTTGTATACTTCGTGAAGTTCGTTGACTGTTTAACTAGGTATATGTATAAAAACACTCTGGTGTATCATTTACCAACATCATTATATCACTTTACTAACATGCATTGTTAACTCTAACATATTGTTCTATTTTTAATCACATTACTTGTTGAATGTTTTCTATTGATGTTCAAAAGATGTTTCTAGATGCTTTCTTAAGGTGAATGAGCTGAAACAAGTAATAGTGTATCAGAAACTGCAATCTTCAGTGTGCTCAATAAATGTCTGTAGTTTTTATGGTTTACTTACTGCAATCAGTTGGTCAGAGTTCCAAGAATTTCTATACCTATAATAGATGGATTGACTGGAATAATATAAAGTTATACAAGACATTCTGGTACTCATCAAAATTTCAATGTTTCAATTAAGTTTGAAACTGTACTTGACAGAGCTATAACAGAACTATCCAAATGACTGTTTGAAGTTACTTTTTTAACAATAATTTTAATGGATGTCTACTTCTTTGTTTGTGATATAATTATATTATATTAATGATATAATAAGCTGATGGTTACAGGTGTAAGGGATGAGGCAGCTGTAAGGATGTAGGTTAACGCCAAACTTCAAGCTTGTTATGTGCTCATTAAAGTTAATTGCCCTTATATTCTGACTTCTGGTAAATTATATCTGCGTTTCATTTATTATAATTCTCAGTGAGTCTTGAATGGATTGTGAAACCACCATCTGCAATTTCCTTATGAAAGTTCAGAACATGACTAATTTGTATGAATTGTATGCACGAGTGAATAAATCATAGAACTTTAAAATACATGAATTTAAATTTTCATTGCACTTTTCAAAACCGTGTAAGAGGCCATTTCAATTAATTCTTGTAAAAGCCCAAGTGTATTTTATGAAAAAAATAAAAGGGCCTAGCTAGGAGTGTTTTAGAAGAAGGGGTTACGATTGAGGGGCCATTATCAAGGGCGTCATGGGCTGGTCTTGGCTCGCAGGCCACCATAATATAACATAATATTAGTGCTGGGTATTGCCAATCATGCCACGATACGATATGCATCGCGATACAAAGGTCACAATACAATACTTATCGCGATATGGGGTAAAGGGACAATAATTAAAAGTTCATCTTCAAAGTTCCAAGATCTATTTTTGTAAAGCTTTATTAATGTGAAATTAGGTAATTTAGATGTAAGGAATGCTCTGATATCCACGTCTTTTAAATATTTTCTAACAATTTCAGTTAAGTTAGTTAGAAAAAATAGTGATTTCATTCGCCGATTTGTAAAAAAATATTACTTTTTATGAAATGAGAGGTATCGTCAAGTATCGATACACGACCTCGCGATACAATACGCGTATCGTGGCATGTCGTATTGCTATACATCGATACAACGATATATCGTGCCAGCACTACATAATATAGCACAGTGGTTAGCGCATCGTTCTTTTCAAACATGCCGTCATTTGCTTGGATACAAGGAAATGTTGGTTATGTTTGAGAGTTCGGTTCTCGATCAGGGTGTGAAAGTCCAATGACCTTGAATAAGTCATCTTCACTCATAAATCCAGTCCACCCAGCTGTAAATGGGTACGGATAATCCGGGAAAGATCAATGCCAAGAGGTTTGGCTAAGGACCAGCTGGGAGAAAGGATCCGCACGAAACCTAAATTGTTATCCTTGTAAAATATAGATGTTTCTTTCTTCTTTTTTTTCTTTCTTTCCGAAATGTCTCTATTCTATGTTTTTAAAACAGATCTTTAATAGATTTAAATTCAAACTTGAAATTTAGAGTATTTTATCTTCAGGGCATATAAGTCAAAGACTACTTAATGCGTTAAAACAACATAGTCTGCAATATTCTCTTGAGTTCCTGATAGTTAAAACCTGAAATATAGTAAACATGATACTTAAAGTTTGGAACAGCTCATCACCTTAGTCAAGTATCACTTGAAGCTACCTTGTTGATTTGTCTGTTACTTCCAGTATAAATTCAAACATCAAACTCTCTCAAAACATGTCTGGTTCACTTTTAAAATGGTAACTTGTATTTAAAAAATAATCTGTAGTAGCAAAACAATTCTTCTTCATAGCATGACAAAATTGGGAGCAATAATGGGAAAGTAACTGACTCCTTACTAAGAATGTAACTAATTTTCAGCATGATCTGTAAATTTTCTAGATGTTTCAGTTCATGTCCATGACATAAATATTGGGTTACTTGTCACCCCTTTCGCTACCATATTAAAACCTTACTGTGGGGTTAGGAAGTCAATATTACCCAGTGTAACAATGTGATTATTATGTCACTTCTGATCTTTTAAAAGGGAAGAGTTTTATAAGCCACAGATTAAAGAAATATTTTGACCTATGAAAAATGAGATATTGAAATGACTTAAGGGATTTAAAAGTATTTTGGGTTGAATTTCAGGGATTACATTGTTTAATATATAATAGATCATATTTTGACATTACAGTGCCTTCTAAAATCATTTAACTTTTTCTAAACTAAACTGTTTTGAAGTTGAGATATTTAAAAATCAGTACATTCAAACTCAGTTTTAAGAATAATTTGTAGGGACTATTTCACATAATTATAAGATTAAGAAAGAATAATAATTTACGAAGATAGCAGCCTGGGGTTCCCAGATTATCTGTACCTACTTACAGATGAGATGTTGCTCTAGCTTGCTAGAACATTCTCAAGGGCGGATCCAGGATTTAGAGAAAAGGGGGGGGGGGGGGCTCTGAAATATAACATGCTCAAAATTCAACGGCACCGCGTTCTGCAGATTTTTAGAGTGTTCTGACATCAGTCGGCCAAAAAAAGGGGGTGGCTTGAGCAGGGGGTGCTCCCCCTTTGATCCACCCCTGATTCTTATATTTGCTAAAACCAGATACTGTCTTGATTTACTGGCGAAACTTACCTTCATTTTTCGCTATTCCAAAATACTGATTTTTGTAAATGCTGACATCCCTGTTACTGGTTGCTCTTTTAACATAATGCCAATGACATAATATATAACACAGTCAAAGTAAAAAATGTTACTATGGTTTCTCATCAATTATTGTTAATTAGTTCTGAGTAATCAGTTCATATATAAAATCATAACTGGAATCCCTTGGTGTCTGAATGGTATTAACTGGATATTTAACTGTTAAAAGTAACAGTAAATTGTTCAGGTGAAATATCTGTAAGATTTACTCTAAGACTGTATATAATCCCTATTTAACATATGGCCTGTATTTATTTATAAATATTTCTAGGAGGTAAATTGAGATCGTTTATCTTATCTTTAAAAACTTAATTGTATTTCATAAAAATTCTTCAAACAATCATCTCTGTAAGATAACATGTATTGGACTTGTTAAATCTGGTATTCTGTACTTCTGTTTACCTAACGAACATGGAAGTTTCTTAATATTCAAGACATCATTGAATTGCAAGGATACTAAGTTGTGCAGGGGCGTATTTGGGTAATATGTATGTCAGATTCCTTCCCAATCTGGTAATGGCAGGATGAATTCAGATGAAAACTTTCTTAGCTCAAGTAATTAGAATTCTGTGGTCATAATCTTGTATATACAAGTATATTTAAAGACATGTTAGTATTTAAAAATAAACAAATTGTCTTTGACACTTATCCTACAGCCTCCTCTGTTTTCTTTGTAAATTTTCACCAAATTCCTTTCAATATCTCACATAGTTTGACAGGTTTACAGATATCATTCTTTAAATTCAGTTTTGATTCATGTGAAGTATAAAAACAGGAAGTATTAGGTTGCCATAACAAAGATGGCTCTGTTGTCTGAGTGTTTCTGCTCCCCTGTTTCATTAACTATTTTTGTGCACATCATGAACATATCTTTTCTACATCTGAAATTCCAGTCTTTAAATCAATTATGAAAGTTGCAGTTGGTCTGTCTCACAAATGTGTCAATTTCTTGTTGAAAGGAGAATTTAATTTTGCTGTAAATGCATAAACCAGAGATAACTTGTTAGCTTGTTCTAAATATCTTGATATATATGCCATGGGAACCAAATAATAATAGTTACATATTTAATATGATATAATATTCTGTGGTAGGGTAATAATCATAGAAATTAAGATGGAGTCAAAATTATGAATGAAATTTCTTGAATTAACAGAACTTTGAGCTGCTTTATCTATTTATCTTATAGTTCCCAGTTGTTCATTCTTTTTAACCCTTTGATGAGTGAAGCGACACATATGGCGTCACATATGAAAGGAGCAGAGCGACATATATGTCACTAATGTGATGCATGCTATAACGTCATAACGTCAAATGTCATAAAGTCAACTCCCTACAGAATGGCTTAATAATGAAACTCACTGCTCAAAGGGTTAAGAGTCTCTTTTACAAGGACTCTGAGTTGAAAGTGAAAATGGCCCACCATAGTTAGTTGCAAACTCATTTGCTTTACGTTTTCCCAAACGATTTCATATAAATTGAACTAAATAGGTTTAAAATTTGACACAATGTCAAACTACACCCAATTTGATTTCAATTTATTATGACATCAATGATAAAGGTTAGACATTCTTTACTAGGGGGTTACAAAATATAATATAACATAGTCTATTACCTCAGTCTTTATTGTATATAACAGTTCTTTTTCATGGTGGCTTATCAACAATACTAATAGGTATTTAATACAAGTGTACTGTATATGAATATAACATTTTATTTTATATCCACATTGTTATTCAATATAATTACTATAGACTAGACTGAATAGTTTATGCTTACTGACTAGGATAGTGCTTTTTTTTTTAGAGTAATTTACGGCACAACATTTCACAACAGTGTGAGAGTTCTTTGTCCTCAGTTTATTGTCTCATCCACTGCCCGTAGCAAACAGAACCTCAGTTTATTGTCTCATCCACTGCCCGTAGCAAACAGAACCTCAGTTTATTGTCTCATCCACTGCCCGTAGCAAACAGAACCTCAGTTTATTGTCTCATCCACTGCCCGTAGCAAACAGAACCTCAGTTTATTGTCTCATCCACGTTAAAGATCCCTCGACAGTTGGAAATCGAAAATAAGAGCAGGCTAATGCCGCTGTCCTGGCAAAATTTCCCTCATTGTACACTGCATGGCATTTGCCCGTCCTCAATTAGCCCATATAGGTGCAGAAAAGTAGGACGTAAAACTCCATTCATTTCATTTCATTTCATATTGTCTCATCCACTGCCCGTAGCAAACAGAACCTCAGTTTATTGTCTCATCCACTGCCCGTAGCAAACAGAACCTCAGTTTATTGTCTCATGCACTGACTGTAGCAAACAGAACCTCAGTTTATTGTCTCATCATTTGTCTGGACAGGACCACAGTTTCTTTGTCTCATCCACTGCCCATCAGTCCCTCCAACATGATCTTCAAGTTAGAGAGCACAGAGCTATCACAGCACTCATTTTGAATTGAAAGATGAAATTTAATGTCTTTTTTAAACCATGGTTTCAAAAATTGAATAATAACAACATAACTCAGCAAGAGACATGTAGGACAATACAAAATATGTTCAGTTATTTTTATATATCACTGGTAGAGGTAAAAACATCCAAAAGAAGCCATATTATACCCATAGATATATATATTAGCATGTAGAAATGATTTGTGGACAGGAGATATATTCTCAATGACAAACAAAGCAAGAGGAAAAGTTGTCTGGCTTTAACTGAAAGTGAAAAGTTCAAGAAGAACTATAAACACCTGATATATCTTGGTGATAAAAATACCTGTATTTTCTTTGTTTACAATAATACTAATTTATTGTTTAATAAACAAGCAATAAATCATAGCTAGCCATTTGTCTATGCTCATATTTTACTCTTAAAATCTTATATGCAGGTTTGATTAATGGCTGCCAAATAATTTCTCCAGAAGTAAAGTTAAATTGATGGTTTAAAGGAAAGAAATTTGAATGTATTGTTACAAATATTTAAACTTATCTTGAATTAAAAGGTTTACTGGCGTTTTTTTTATCTACTTTGGACAATGATCTCTTATTTCAAACAGTAGTATCGACCTGTTACAATTAATATTTACATTTGCCTTAGAATTAAGTCCAGACATGTGCATAAATGTTTTAAAAAAGTACCTTGCTGACAATTGATAAGATCTGCCATCATTGATTTGTGAATATTCCTGATTTGATTCCCAGATATTGCTATTAAATGTATCATTTCGTTGCTGTTTACAAGCTGTGAAGATTAATATTATATGATTGTGTATTTATTCAGTAAATGACAGAAAACATAAATACATCAGGGAACATTTATTTCCTTAAATAACGTGAAATTTCACAAGTAGGAAATCTCTGGATATTTATTGTGATTTACTATCATGGTCATTTCACATGCAATTCTTGTCTGTTGTGTCTCATCTAAAACAATTAAATCTTACAGGCAATTTATCTTTCTGACCTCACAGTTATCAATCAGATTGTAGATCAGAAACATATTTGATAAAGGTTGCTATAGAACCCCACAATCTGTACAAACCACACTTCAGAAATCCTGAAAACTGCTAAGCAGTCATATATTTAGTGCACAGTTGCTTTATATGTACTGATATATGTGGTTTGGAAGCTTAACTTTCTATAACACATATTGTTACTCTGTAAGCTTAACTTTCTATAACACATAATGTTACTCTGTAATTCTGTTTGTCTTGTAGGCACCTATCTTTCTGACATTTCACATAACTTTTTATTTATTACAACAAACATCTTGCCCTAGTAGTATTAGTTTCAGTAGTTTTAGTATTATTTCTAGTAAAATAAGAGATGTTTAAGTAAGTTATTGGTGTAGATGATCTAATTAGTATGGTCCAGTACAATATCTAATTCAGAGTGTTAAAGCCGATTAAATAAACACTTAAAGCGTTATTAAGTAAAATAATATTGACCAGTAAATTTCTTTCCATAGACTAAGAATTTGTTGTTTGAAATCTGAACTAATGCTTATAGTGAAGAATGAAGTTCTGTTAAATTTGAATAAATCAATATGAGCTAGAAATATAACTCATTACTTCACCAATGATAATGATCTAGAACAATGAACATGCATCTTGATTATAAGTTAGTCCTGTTAAACTTGGTGTGAATAATTTTGAAAGGAGGCTTTATCTACTTTACATGGAACATTACTTTACTTATCAGGCCCCTAGCCAGGAATTTCCAAGAGGGGGTTACATTGACTAGCGAAGCAATCAAAATAAACTTTAACAGCTACAATTCAAACAGAACGTTGACTTTAACAGTGCTTATTTGTTTCCAAAGGGGAGTTCGTCAATCCCCTCGAACCCCACCTGCCATGGCTACGGGTGTGCTTATGGAACTCGCATATTTTGGCCAATTACACCAATCTGCACTTTGACAAATTAAACTCTAAAATGTATGAAGACCAAACATATTACCTTAATGCATTCATGATGACTCTTGTTCAAGATTTCAGTAATATTCAAGAACATTCATTTTGAATTCTGTGAGGGTAAAGATTGATGGCAATGGTGATGATAGGGAACCTATTTAAGACCTTTAAGTCAGAGTTTTGCCGTGTAACCTTTAATCTCAGTGATAAAGTTATGAAAGAGATGACATGAAGCATGTAGAATAAATACAGTATGACACTTTTATAATGATTTGTTTAATCAAAGAGAAAATTGAGACAAAATGATAGTCTCCCTTCTTAATCAACCATTTAATAATAAGTTAGAAATATTACTCTAATGTATGAATATTAACTACTGGGTACTGGATTTTACTTTAAAGATTGTGTTGTCTCAGAACAATTTGCTATTTATTGACTGGCTGTAGAATACAAATTTTACCTATTGCTGGATGACTGAATTGTTTTACTCTGTTGATAAGTAAATGACTCCTAACTATAAACATAATCTGTCTGCACCCAATGCCTATTATACTTTTTAGTCCATATGTTTGAATTAACAGAAGAAAAGATCCAAAAAAGTTTTGAACTTGAACATCAACCACTTTGTATCAAAAAAGATACTTCTATTATTAATATTTGGTGCTTGAAATAGATTTAAATTTAAAGATGGACAAGGTGGTCAGTTTTTTAGACATGAATTGACTGAAGGGTGTCAACAACTTGGCATTATATTTTGCTAAGTGATTAATTTGAAGGAACAATGGTAGTCATTTAAAATATAAAGACATAATGTCCATCTAGTTATTTGATGTTCAGATTAAGATCTTTAATAAATCAGATGTGAATTGTTTGTTTGATGGATTTCAATAAATTACACTCATCTAGTGTTTTCAACTATTATCATCCCATTTGGTCAAGTGGCTATTATTGATTGTCCATTTATTTGGTCAATTATTAAGCCATTAGGTCAAATAACTTGTCCATTTAAAAATTGATACAGTAACTTGACAGATGGTACAAATAACAAGTACAAATAGATCTTTTAATTAGAATCTTAATATGACATGTGATTAAATGGATCGTAAAGAGGTTTTCTAAACTTTGTATTTGTATCGGGACACTGATAGCATCAATTACAATTCCAATTTCCATTCCAACGTCTGTGGTTCTTGCAATTCCACTTAACCCAACACGTTTTATGACGTCACCCCCACTGATCTACCGGAAGCTACTATTGATATCTATGCAGATCAGTGGATGCATTAGTTTAAGTGGAATTGCAAGATAACACATACAAAGTTTACAAAACCTCTTTACAATCCCTTTAAGTTTTCATTTTATAAATTTGAAGATTGTTAATTTTCGTATTGTGTCTTAATTGGTTCTTGCACTGACAATCTACTACACTGTGTAGAGCTTCTGAAAGTATTGGGTTGTTTTTAAAAGTTTACTTGCCTCCTACAACATTAAGGAAAACGTTCACAATGGAATTCTTTGGGTAATAAACATTCACAGTAATGATAAAGAATAAGTGCTGTTTGCCAATAGATTTTGAAAATCAACATAAAAAGATTGCTTTCTCAGATGCATTGTTTTGAGTTGTCAATTGCATTTAGCCTGAATTCGCTATGACTGACAAAGTACAGTGTGGTTGTTGGCTTCCAGTCACAAAACTCAACTTTTTTCATTATTTTGATTGGCAGAATAGATAGAGTTTCTGTTTTACTCGTTATAAAAATTTTATTTAGTTTAACTATGTCATTAAATTTTATAAAACATATGATTGAGATTGTAAATATAGGGTAATAAGAAATAATATAACTACAATCAACTACAATAACTGACCATATTATCTGGAAGGTCAAAGTATGAAGTTGAAATGACCAATTTATCAAATAAAACTTGTCATTAGCACTTCACATAATATTCATTCAAATTCATGTTTCTCCTTATATCTCTTAACCTAATGAATATATAATGGATCTGTTTTCAATATGGTTCAATTTCTTAATAGTTAGTTATGAATAGGAAGGCTAAGTGGGGTTGTGATCGGGAATTTATGTCCAGCCAGCTGGAAGACTTGTTTTCCTTTTGAAACTGTCCATTTCATTAATGACTTGTATATCTCTATATTGTTCACTTGAAAGTCTTTAACAGGGAACAAAGTGTGTCAAAAGACAGCTAATATACAAATATTTTCTCATTGATGGTCTTTAAATTTCTCTAATTACTGTATTGAGTGGTAGATAATTGAACATTATTTAAAATAGATAGGATCAAACAATAGATAAGAAGAAATATTTTGGTTTAGTTCCACGGTGTTAAAATTATTAAGGCATTCTTTTATGTCTTCCAATTTCTCATATCTGTAATTCTTTCAATTGGAAGTTAACCAAAATCATTTAAAATTTACAATGTTCTTAACCATTTTGTAGACATATTTTTTTTTTATGAACAAAGGGATTTTTGGCTTGAATACTGCTGTGTCTGGTATAAATTGTTATTTGAAACTAAAGGGTGCCTTTTGTTGAGATCAGGTACATAAAAATCTGAAGGGGTTTTGCTTTTTTTACCATAGCCTGAATACACCAATATTGCATTGAGGTTTTAAATCTACTATAACAATTGTTAGTGCAGTCAAACAATAATTTAGATGACCTTTGTTTTAAATTTGAGAAAATTAACTGCTGTGTAAATTGTTGTAATTGTATGATCCACCCAAAGTCAAGAACTCTCAAGTTTAGTGTCAGACCTACAACATAACGGTGCATGTTTAATCTTAATGACATGATTGGACAATTTATAAATTGTTACCTTAAAACTGACATTGTTGATACATAAAAAAAACCGCTATGATGTGATGAGTCGGTTATTCTCCCATCTGATTCAACCCTTAGCCTTTTACAACCTCATCATAATTATAACAATAGGTTTTATAAATTGCATGTTATTTAAACAATAACACATAAATTAACACCTCTCACCCTTCCCTAGTCTGACCTTACTATAAACAATCTGTTCAGGTTAGTAACAGGTTCACTTCATTTTTGGCACAAAATCTATTAGAAATATGTATTTAGTTTTATGTTCATGACTGGGATGTTTACAATTCCAGGTTGTTTGATATAGTTTGGCAATCAATGAATGAGGAGTGGCAAAAATCTCATTTTGCTCTACTTTCAGTTTCTCATTGCCTTTAATTAAAGAGCAATAGGTGTGTGAATTCTGTGAATTGATCATTGTGTACAAACAACCCTACACTGATATATCCTTGGCTTTATATACCAATCAAACAAAAATACACTGAAGTGTTCCTTTAAAAACCACACCACTGATTTGTTGCAATTACCAAGAGTCAAGTCGTCAGGCCTCAGAAATTAAAGTATGAAGTAGAAAAGCAGAATGTTTGGCAAGTTGTCTTTTTGTTCTGGATTGTGAATGACTATTTGGATTCAGGAAAACCATGCTGAGAGAAAAGAACTAAATCTAATGTTTGAATTGTATTAAGATAGATATAAATATTAATGTTTTATTGTCAAATGTTAATCTTAACACTATGTTTACATATTTATATATATACATTAAACAACAAAACTAATTGGTTATTTATTAAAGGGATTGTAAATTGGTTTTCTAAACATTGTATATGTATCGGGGACACTGATAGCATCAATTTGGGCCATTCCAATTTCCATTCCTACGTCTGTGGTCCTTGCAATTCCACTACAACTAACACTTTTTATGACGTCACTAATAGTGATCTGCTTATATATCAATAGTAGCTTCCAGTAGATCGCTATTAGTGACGTCATAAAACAATTAATTGAAAAGAAATCTGAATATTTCATAAGGTAAATTTAAAAGATGGTGGCACCCAATTGATAATCATATTGTTATTCAACTGTTAATAAATAAAATACAGATATAAGAGCAATATTTTTCTGAAACAGTACTTGAATTTTTTTTCATATTTAATACCATAAGAAAATCTGGTTAATTGAAAAGGATTTCTGACTAACTGAAATCAGAAAATATTGCAACAGAACTAATTAGACATTAATGTGTGAGAAAGTAACAGTATGTAGATATTAAAGATGGTGGTATGAGAAGATATCAAGATGTCCACTAACTAATACCATTCTGTCTATGATAAGAGTAGAATAATGGTTATTTAATAATAATTTAAGATTTATTCTTCTCATCTGATCATACCATTTATTATACCGTGCAGGCCCGTAGGAACAGGTGGGGCAGGGGGGGCATCTGCCCCCCCAATAATTTTGACATTAATGACTGAAGCAATACACATTTTTTTTTTTTATGATATAACAACAAATTACTGGTATGTTGTTAGGGCCAGTGAAAGTAAAATTGCTTTATATAGGCAGGAGCAGCTTTGAATTCTGCACAACCCCCTTGAGAATCAGTTTTTGTACATTTTGCCCCCCCAATATGAAATTGCTTCCTACGGGCCTGCCGTGTCATTATGGACAGCCTATAGCCTTACAGTTGTTGACAATTGCTTACTGTTCATCAAGACTTCTATAAAGATATGATAACAGTTTTCAGACTGCTATCAGTGAAGCTGAAAATGCTTTTAAAGTATTGTTGAGTTGTATTCCATAATGGTACAGGTGTGATAGGCATTGCTTTGAGTACTTTCTTAGATGGAAGGAAAAAAATCAATCTATGTGGAAAGTTATTGTTTAATTGCCTGATTATTGTTCAGATCATGTGCAATGCTCAGATTCTAAACAAACTATTAAAAGTGTACAATTTGCCCTCCATCTGTGGGAACCCTTCTTTAAAGGCAATATAATGTATTGAAAACTCTATTCAATACAGTAGATAATAATATATATTAATATAAGGATGTTGATGTATACCTATCTACTAAAATTACTATGAAAGTGAAGTTGTTGAAATGAAACCACCTTGCGAAACGTTAAACGCTATATTTCTCAGAGTATATTAAAAATATTGACTGTATATTTGTCAAGATTTACAAGAACTTATCAAAACATCTTTCATTTCTTATAATATTCATAACTTTCTGATTATTATTATTTATACAAATCATGGCTTTTAAACTTTTCTTGTCTTGTTCAACGTTTTTTATTCTTTGGATGAATGAATACTTTAAATCTTTTCATTAAGAATATGATATGAGTTGGTAAAGTGAATAAATATCAATTATATATATTTTCTACCTTAAAGGGATATGTTCACCATTCGTTTGACCATTTATACTTTAGTCTCCTTATCAGTAATATTGTTCACAGCTCTCCCTAAAAAAGTACATCCTTCAAATCCATGTGTATCCATACATATCAGCGTTTGAAAGTAAAAAAACTATGCCTTATAAAGAAAAAACATATACAGAAAATGAAGACAAATGTTAAGTTATTAGTAACAGGCATAATTGAAGGGATTATGCAATTTTGTGCAGTTCTAGTACTTCTGAAGACTTTTTACATATATTTCAGTCTCAAATCAACCCTTGAATATGCTGAGTGTTTCCCTTTAAAATTTGTGCCTACAGGTGTTGTTGGGTCTGTTTGTAGCAAACATGTAAAAGGGTCGTAAATCTCAAGGGTTATTTGTTTTCCCCTTTTCTTATCTCTTCATGTATTAACAAGTTGATATACCTTTAAACTATATTAACAACCACTGACCCTTCATCAAAATACACAGAGTTCCTCAAAATCTTTGAAGAGTACTCTGAATATACTAGTTAAAACTATTTCTATCAAATCTTAAAACTAAACTATTTCTATCAAATCTTATAACTAAGTGATAAATTGTTCATCATATACATGTAGTTTGGTCCATTTGTGTAAAAAATTTACTAATTGAACAAAAATGGATGTGATATTTTTGATATTTGTCATGAACCACAACTACAAACTTACATTTTTACACACTCTGACGGTAGACACTGTAATTGTAGATCCATTGTAATAACAAAAGTAAATTTGTCTTCAAGTTTTCAAATGACATAGATGGTTCAGTTCAAAATTTAGGGCTTAAGACAGAAATGTTGTTCTTGTTCCTTATGTTCCTTATCCTTAAAGTATACAGTGTTGTCATGAATTTAGAAATATATGTGATGCTGAATAATTAGTAAAAGTATTTGAATGTTTCAATAGTATACATCGTTAACCTTTTCCCTGTTATATTATCATATTTTACTCTGTCCAATTCATTACAAGGTTCTCAAATTCTTGTAAAGATATAAAAAGTGTTGTAAACAGGTGTTAGAACTGGTCATACAGCCACTTCTGTTAGTAATATTAATGTATTTTATTATATAATCAAGTCCTAGTTTGTTATAACATCACAAACCTATTTGTTTTATTAGTGTACTTATAAAAGACCCTTTTGTCAACAAATCTTTTTTGCTACTTCTCACATTTCTTGTAAACTTCAAGACTAAATAATTGTCACCATTTTGTACTTGTTATATTTGTCATCATTTTACATTGTTTACTTACATTGTATACTTTGTATAAAATTAAGGTGTTTGAGAAGCTCCCTGAGAATGAAATGTCAGCCATTTTGAGTTCCGATCTCTAATCTTTAAAATTTCCTCATTATCTTAGTTTAAAGCGATACCACCTCTTTAATTTAAGTTTTCAAACTAGGCCAATAGCAGTATATATTCATCAAAGGTGTCTACAGTATACTAACAGAATCCAATAAACCATAAAACCAAGTAATTTTCCATAAAATTACAGGTTATTATTGAAAAATGCTTAATAAAATGCTTCATATTTTGTATATCTTGAAGTTAATGAAATATATGAGGTAGTTTTCTAGCTTATTAGATTAAACAGGTAATCAGTGGTATAGTTATGACATCAGACAAAGTTCCTGAATATTAACTCACAAAGTTTGAAAATTTTGCTTTTTCGATCATTCTAAAAATTGGTTGACAAACTTTCATACAAACTAAAGTTATTATCTTTAAAAAAGACGGACAGAATTATTGTTCACTGAGTCTTACAAATACTTTCGATTCTGTATTTTCATTTATGTTTGTATATTTCTGGTTGAAAAAAAGATTATGTCTGTTTCTTGGTAGAGAATAAATATTTCACCCCTTTACTCCAGTCTTTATTCTGTGTTTCAAGCATTATTCATGTGTTTATCTGTTTGTAAGCTTCAATTAAACAAACCAATCTTCAGTTTAGAACCACTTTAGAAATATAAAGTCTATAAAACAATGATTGTGATTTTTTATGCTAGAGAATCGAGGAAAGAGAGCAGAAGAGATAAAATAATTACCCCTCTTTTAAATGAAAAAGTCTCATTTAGAAAATAGGTTTATCGACTGGTTAGAGTAATTATAGGGTAAATTCTCTATAAATTACAGGTTTTAGGGACATGTGTTGCCTAGTTAACTATAGTTAAATTACTGTTCAATCCGTCTCTTTAGATCTCAACGGAATCAAACAGGAACCAAATTGATTCAACCCTCAATTACTGAAGTCAAAAAGCAGCCATTATAGAGATTGAACAATACTTGCATTGATTCTTTCTCCTCATTTCTTATTTAGCAATGATTTTACTAGTCTATTTAGTTCTAATTCGATGTAACTCCATATTTAATATTGATGGTTCTGGTTTATCAATTGATTTTAGATATATAAGTGTAGTTAAAAAAAAAAAGTAAATTTTTATTTTCTGAAAACAATTTCTAAATTGATGTTGTGATGAGCAGTTTGATGCTTTCCTCAATAATGCAGTATATAGACTTTATGAACTCATGGGGTGACATTCAACATTGTTTCTAATGCCTAATATTTACAGTTTTTTTTTATCTTAGAAAATGTTTATTTACTAAATAATATATACATAGCATAATTATATACAAATATACGATATAGTACGAACAGTGGCAGGTTATATTTACAATTTGTAAAAACATTTTTTTTTTTTTTTTTTTACAGTTCATAAAGTACTTGGTATTTAATTAAGCAGTGTGATTTTACACAACTGTTTTCTGCTTTATAAACCTCTAGTGACGTCATCCCATTGTTCTAGCGGGATTTTAAATCTCATAAAATCCCTGGGCAGACTTTATACAGAATTTCCCCGGGATTTTATATAATATCCCCGGGATTTTATATAAAATACCCGGGATTTTATATAAAATCCCGGGGATATTCTGTATAAAATCTTGATATTTTACCAAAATATACCCTTATGGAGCTGGCTGGTTAAGTCGCTCCGAAATTACAACAAAAACATATTAAGTGTATTTAATAAAAAACAAAAATTATATATGACAGACTTTTGACACAAAACAGACACCAAGCGGTGCAGAAGTTATTGCAGTTTGCACAGGAACTAATTGTTATCTTCTTCAGTGGTTACCGTGTTGATGGATGTTCGAGCAACTTTTGTTCTGAGAAGCCCTCTCCTTTTGACCGTTGGTGATGTCCTGTAAAACAAATATCGTGATAATTATAAAAACTGGACATTTAAATCAAACAATGTTTAGCTGGATATTTAAATTTAGTCTAATTATTGAAGTGCTTTTTTCAAACGCACTGTTTTCTTTTTGCAAATGAATTGTCGTCCTACTTGTTCGCGTCTGTTTGGGCAAACGAGTCCTGGCAAAGTCATGCAGTGTGCAATGAGGGAAATTTGTCAGGACAGTGGTATAGCCTATTTTTTTTCGATTTCCAAGTGTCGAGGGCTCTTCAAAGGTGAATGTTCACCATTTTCGAGGATCGATTTGGACCTTGAATTTATGTAAATAGCCTTCAGATTTTCTGTATATGTGTTTTCTATATAATGCATAGTGTATTACTAAACGGCGAGTCGTATTTTTGACATTCAAACGCTGATATTTATTGATACACGGGGCTTATATTGCGAGGGAAAGTTGTGAACATTATTATGGACTAAAATAGCTAAATAATTCCAGATTCTGAGACTAAAATTTTATTGGTCGTATAGTTAGTAAATATATCTCTTTAACGTGCGTGCACAACCTGTAGCACACAAGGCCTCGTGACATACAGTGATATTTTGAGACGGCTATTCCAATTTTTTACTTTATAATATAATCAAAACATTCATAAAACATTTTACTTATCTCAAACAATAATCTCTTCTCAATGTTTTCACCACGTAAAGTCTCTCCAACCCTGTATTGGAAAATTTCGTCTTCGCCACCCATGGCGTCCTTTCTGAGTTCAACTCACTGACAGTCCACGTGATTAACTACACTCACATGCACGTGTGAGTTGTGTTCGCGCTATACTCGTTTTGCGACATGGCTTATTTACATTGTGGATCGAAAATTATTTTTTGGATAAAAATGAAATCAAGGTTCAAAATCGGTTTATAAGTCAGATAAAACACTTCCCCTCGGGTTTTAATGATATTTAAAACCCTTTCCCTCAGTAAATCCCTCGGGGCAAGCCCCTCGTGATTATGTCCCTCGGGATGCGGGTTTTAAATATCATAAAAACCCTCGGCCGTGTTTTATCCTATACATATAAACTTTCTCGGTACCATGAAAGTGATTTATCAGTAAAAAATATTTGTTTATTATTCCAGTGCCCAAAATTAGATATACGACTGTACTGTGTCTTGTGTAGTCAAATGAGAAAGTCCCAATTGTTGGTCTTGTTTTACACAATTTTGATAACCATAGTATTGTATTGTTAGCAGTCAAAATAATTATATAGAGGACACATATTCCATTCCAGTTATCAAACACAATTGCTGAGAATGTATATTTTCACAAACAATTGATATTCTTCCGAACCTAAGATTTTAAATCAATTTTATAAACAATAACAGATAGCATGCTGGTTAAAGAATTTTAAAATGTACAACCCAGATACTGGTGATGTCGATATGTATTGGTTTTCAATAAAATATGATGTGAATAGGTCTGAAAACAGCATGTGAATGTTTTAGTGGATATAATAATTAGCTTCTCAACTCCACTATCTTCTATTGATTTACATCTTTACAAACTTTTCTTTCCACTTTTCAACAAACAGTATGGTGTCTGTCGAAATCGTTCAGTCACTTAACAGATTAATGTAACCTTAGGGAAATTAAGAATTAAATATACTTCCCAAATATTGGCAAAACAAATTAAATTTCATGATTTTACAAGTTTTTTGATTGATTCCAATTAGCTAGGTTGTTTTTTCTCACTCTTCTGAGATTCCTCGTAGCAATTATCAGTTTAAAAAAAAAATCTTCAATTGTGTCTTTTTTCGGTTTCACTATTCTAAGAATATTTAAATGTTAAACAGATTTCAGTTAATTATTTAAAACATGATGGAAGTAAACAAATGTTTTTGTGTAAATTGTTGATGTTGGCATTCAATACTTGACTCGATGTCTATCTCAACAACATCAAACCCAGAAAAAAAAAACTGAATACAAGAGTAGAATGCTGGGTGACGCTGGGAGATAAAATAAAAGGGTTGAAAGAATATTATGGGTGGAATTATAATTACTAAACTTTAGTCATTCATAAACTCACTATTTGACATTTAAAATATGATTTGACAGGTTCATGGACTGAAATGGAATTTAAATTGGATTGTATGTCAAGTTTGGCAATACTCTACAACTTCATGCCAAAAACAATCTTTCCTGATTTAAATTTTTATTTTCTGAATCATTGAAGATAGGTTAAAACAGGGCAATAGGTTATTGTTTTAACTAATGTAGTTTTCCAGCAGAAGTGACATATTTATTGTGTTCAATAATAGCATTTCAATGTTCATAATACCTCAATTAAATACCTTTATATTTTCAGGAGAATGCAACTCTGGTGTTTGCTTCAATGGAGGCCAGTGTAGGGGAGGCTACTCTCAATCCTGTTCATGTCCACCAGGTTTTCAAGGTCCACGGTGCCAATACGGTAAGAATTTATCTTGAAAAGTCTGAAAATATTTTTATCCATTAATTAGAAGGCATTTCATACTATTGAAGGGGTTTAAATTTGAACATAGTTGTCAACAGGGTTGCTTTAACATCTCCTGAACATGCTAAAAGGGTGTATTAGAGTAAAAAAGACCCCCTGGGATGGACATAGAATGTAAGTTTGACCAATTGAGAGCAATTTGTAGAGGAATTTGAGTAATTGTTGGTAACAATGTGGTGAAATATGGTATATTATATTGAAATGATTATATGATGAGGTGGGGCTATTAAATTTGAAAGAAACAATTTATCTTTACCACAATAGCCTCCTGTAAAATAATATAAATACTATTAAGTGTTATATGAATACCTTAGTGTGATAGTTATATCTCAGATTAATGTATTTTAACATTAAAAACTGACAAATATGCCATGATTTGTGGGTTTATAGGATAAATATTTACTTTGTTAATCACAACATATTATATGAAAGAAAGATATGCTAAAATTGTTAAATCTGCAAGATTTTCAAATAGTTGATATGCAACTAAATTTTGGTTTCCTTCGAAATAGAATTTAAAGAATTTGGAACAGTTGAATTTGTCATTGAGTTTTTGTTATGAATTCAGTAGGAACCTTGTCTGCTAGGCAATTTGGTGCAGCCCATAGAAATCAGTGTTACTAGTGGGTCTACCCAATGTTCCCATTCCAACTGTGTCAGAAAAGTTGCCTATGTGAAAATATAAACTATTTAAAAATTCCTTGCATTTCCTAAAAAGTAATATAGCTTGTATAATTTGAAATTTTAATATATACCAGTATGTATTTTACAGAAAATATTCAGAACTTTTCTTGAATGTTGTATGGACCATATTAAGTACGGCTTGTAATTGCATATCAAAATAATTTCAATATAGGAGAAAATATTATGCCACAAAAAGATTGTGCTTTGAATTACATCTTGATAACTTATAATTCTAGATAGACATTACTGGCTATGATAATTCTAGATAGACATCACTGACTATGATAATTCTAGATAGACATCACTGACTAAGATAATTCTAGATAGACATCACTGACTAAGATAATTCTAGATAGACATCACTGACTATGATAATTCTAGATAGACATCACTGACTATGATAGTTCTAGATAGACATCACTGACTATGATAATTCTAGATAGACATCACTGACTATGATAATTCTAGATAGACATCACTGACTATGATAATTCTAGATAGACATCACTGACTATGATAATTCTAGATAGACATCACTGGCTATTTTAGTTAATCTAACAATCCTTATTTCCATGATTAACAAATCCCATACATACATGTCTATAAGGGGACAGTTGATATAATTGCACAAATGATATTGTAAATGAAAGAAGAGATTGTATTATAAAGTTTTAATAACATTATAAAGGGAGGTGGGTGTAACTATGTCAGTTGTCATTAGATAATAATAATAATATGTAATAGAGACTAGTCTAGTCTATGTCATCACTGACATATTTAACTGACATCTTTATTATATTTTACTAATAGAACATGAAATTAATACCTTACCATGGAATGTTATGATATTAAAATTAATCTTTGTGTTGTACATAACACATGTTATTTCACATTTATACATAATACAAAGTTGATAGAAAAGAAGCAACTATAACTGGTAAGAAAGAAATGAACAACTATATTTAACAGTTAACAACTTGATAACAAACCCTTTCTTCAACTGATCCTGGGTCAAATCTATTTGCATTGAACTTTGTTGGATTTTCAGTATCCAATTATTGGTTGGGCAGGGGAAAACATCAGGATACTATCACTTTCATCTCAGATAAGCTTAACTTTAATGGAATTTAGGAACCACATACTTCAATACAAGTCAAGTTTCTGATACAAACAAAAAGTTTACTAAGCCTTTTTAAAATCCTTTTAACACTTAGACTAGATCTTTTCAAATGGCGTCCCACGGGCCAAATCTGCCTCGTGATGCTCTTCAGTGCCCCCTTCCGCTAAAACACCCTGATTGCTCTGCTAGCTTAGAACTATTTGGCCCTTATATATTTTTCATAAAATGCATTTGGCTTTTTACAGAAAATTATTGAGAAGGCCTGACTTAGACCTATGTAAAAAGACTTAAAATATTTTAAGAAAAATTCAAAGAGAAATTAGATTTAAAAGAACCATGATGATATAGTAGATATTGAATAGACTCCAAAAACCAAATTTATTCAAATTATTTTCTGGCTCCCATCCTTTTCCAGTTTCTTTCTGCAATAGTCACACCTTTCCCTTCAATAATGAGAAGTAAAAGTATTAGAGATATAGTTAGTGATAAAATAACTGACATATGTAAACTGTCTTATTTCATGTTTAACTTCCCCTCACTTATAAATCATGTTTTATCAACAGACCAAAATAACTCTTATAATTCACGTTTTGAAATGTCTTGATTTAAATTCGGCATTATTATAACTGTAGCTAACTAGATTTTATTGGAAAAAATTGGAACACTTAACTATGGAGTTTTAACTTTGTCTTGATTTTTATACGCTCACACGTAAGTATGACGGCCACCTTCCTCAGGGACATAGGCGTACGAGCCAGGGGGGCTGGGGGGGCTGCAGCCCCCCCTGAGTCGGGCAAACATGAGTTTTTTCGGGCAATTGTCAACTTTTTCGGGCAGCGCTCGAAAAAAAAATGTAAAATAACGTTTTTGTCAAGAAAAATAAAAAATTTTCAAAAAATTAGAAAATCTTTCCGACCGCCAGAACAAAGTGCCCGAAATCCGGGGTTTTTTTTGCTGAGGTAGGGTTAGTCTGAGCTTCCCAGTCCGTCTCGGGGAAATTTCTTCTTGGCTTCTGTTTGCGCCCGAAAAATTGTTAAATAATGTTTTTGTCAAGAAAAATCAAAATTTTTCAAAAAATTAGAAAATAAATCTTTCCGACCGCCAGAAGAAAGTGCCTGAAATCCGGGTTTTTTTTGCTGATCCTGAAGTAGGGTTAGTCTGAGTTTCCCAGTCCGTCTCTGGGAAATTTCTTCTTGGCTTCTGTTGGCACCCGAAAAATTGTAAAATAATGTTTTTGTCAAGAAAATATTTCAAAAATTAGAAAATCCCTCCGACCACCAGAACAAAGTGCCCGAAATCCGATGGTCTGAGCTTCCCAGCCCGTCTTGGGAAATTTTGTTTGGAGCCCGAAATTGGTAACTACATATTAATCGACAGACCAGATCTTCTATTTTATTTAAAAACCATTCCAGATCGAATTGATAAGTCAAATCTTGCTTTTTGAGATTTGTTAAGATCTTGAGATTGTTTTGCAGTATGACTATGACTCCAGCTATTATCAAAGGCCTTTCTGTGTTATATATACATAAATAGGTAGGATATAGCCTATGTTTGCATTTAACTAATTCCATGCCTTACGCTTTCAGTTCAGTATAATTTCATTTCAAGATTTCCATGATCTTCTGATCTTCTTTCCATTATGTATAATCATGATCTGATAGATTTTCTTCCGGAATTTTCAAACGTGGTAAAATTGCTGTGGACCATTCCTGCGACATCGTGCTCTCCCGAACGCTCATTCAGTGCGTTGAGAAGACTGAAAACTTATCTGAGAAGCACCATGGGCCAGGAACGTTTGAGCAACCTCGCATTGATCAACATCGAACGATTTTATGCCAATGCTGTGATTGAAAATGATATGGATAGAATCATTGATGTCTTTGCTAGTCGCAAAAATCGTAAATCAAAATTTCTTTTGAACAGGACACCTCAATTTTCAGACTATGACTATTTTCGCTATCACTATCAGCAGTGTACGTGTTTTGCTTTGCTAGTTGATGTAAACTGTGAAAACGCCATGGCCAAAGATTAATCTACATTCATTTTCGTGCTGTTCGTTTTCTGCGCAGATGTGGGATTCATCGGCAGACGACAGTCACATCAGTTTTGCACGTTTGTATTAAAATTGAAATTCTTGATGTATGAATGATCACTTTTTCTTACATTGTGGTTCAAATCGATTATCTCGGTGTTACTGAAAGTTGATGGTGCTCTTAGGCGGTATCAATGAATTGGTCATTTTCGGGCATCATGCATATTTTTCGGGAAAAAATGGTTCAGCCCCCCCTAGAAAAATCAGCCCGTACGCCTATGCTCAGGGACAGACACACATGAAAAGTCAGTTGAGTGATGTCACTTTCCTTGGTAGTTGCTTGGTTACATTTCAACATTCTTCTGATGGTAGGAATCCAATTTGGCTTCATAAAATGATGATCGTTCAATAGCCTAAACTAATGAAGATGCAGTGGGTTCAAAGGTTTAAGGAGTTCACATTTACCTCCTTGTCAAGCTGCTGGTGGATGTATAGGCTTGTGAAACTTGCTGCAAGCCTATGTTTTTTGTTTTTGAATGAAGTACTTAAAGTTTGATATATTTATCTTGTAGCAATTTAATAGTTATGATACTGATGATACTGATCCCTCTGACTATTTGCATTGAAATTTCTTTAATTTTATAATGTATGCATATTGCTTTTTCATCTACATGGTAAAGCGTCTAGTCGTTCGGATGGGACAATAAACCGAGGCCCTGTGTGCTATTGGCTGTGCACGTTAAAGATCCCTCGACAGTTGGAAATCGAAAATAAGAGCAGGCTAATGCCGCTGTTCTGGCAAAATTTCCCTCATTGCACACTGCATGGCGTTTGCCCGTCCTCAATTAGCCCATATAGGTGCAGAAAAGTAGAACTCCATTCATTTCATTTCATTTTGCTTTTTCATCTGACTAGGTGTAGAAAATGATATATGTGGAAAGTTATGATGGGATCAGGATAATCTAGTTGAAATACTATAAGAAATTTTGATACATATATACTGTCTGAGTTAAATTTAAGATGTTTGTAATATTTGAAGGTTATGTCTATTTATCACACGGTGTAATGTGTAACATTTAATTGCTTTCAAATTTAAAAACAACTTAGTGTCTTTGATGCCTAGCAAAAGTTATTCAAAATATTTCACTGTCTAAAAAAATTTAATATGAATAAATCTTTTTATACAATATGCCAAAGAAACAAATTTTGTTTGCATAGCAATTTGTTTTTTTATGAATTTCAACAGATTTGAATCATTTCTTCGATCTTGTTTAACTGTGTGAGGTTACTCACTTTTGGAAATAACATAAAGGTTTCGAATGCTTAACTACAAAGTTTAGAATCTGTAGTCATTCTGAGAACATTTTTTACATGCAATTACAACTAATATGGGATATATATTTCTTGACTAACTTTCTTGCTTTGGAGAAAAAACCGTAGTCCAAACATCTTTAATTTCAGCTTCAAATAACAAACAGGTAACGAATGTGTGCTTTTTCCTATTTAAATGGAAAAATACTCAGTGAATTTTAATTTTTTTTCAGTTTGGATTCAGACTTTTACTATCATGTAGAATTGATTTTACACATTTTTATGTCTGCAGTATTCAGTATATAACTAACTTAAAAACATCAAACAACAAAAAAAACACGCTGAAATAAGTCATAACATGTTTTCAATTAACATAACATTGTATATTACCAAACTGTTTTTTGTTGTGAAATGTGAGCCTTTTCTGGTTACTGTACCAAACTTACACAATTTCAGACAACTATATTTACCTTACAAATTACCTCACTTAATATTATATGTTCAGACCCCAGTCTTAAGAAATAAGTAAACAGATTCTTTTTTAGGAATAATTCTGGAAGGGCGTAGCTAGAGCACACTGAATCCCCTTGATTACAAAATTTAAGATATTTCAGGGAAGGTAATACAGTATTTTCATTCAAAATCTTCTTTGAAGTTATACTTGTTTGGTTTCTGTCTGTACGACACGCCATTTATGAATAGTGCTAAGCGTTTCTTGTATCCTGTCGGTGATAAATAATTGTTCCCTGCCTATGTATGAAGCTGATGTATCCACATCTCCTACAGGAAGTTAGGATTGCCAACTTTGATGACCTATAATGGCCAACACCCAGTTATAAATTTAAATGGTCTGAACCTCTTCAGTTAACTATTACCAGAAAGGATGGAGTTATACTTGAGATGGTTTTGTACTCAGAAATCATTGAGAAGATAAAGTATTTCAGTAAGATGTTGGAAGTATCAGTGAAGTGTCTCTATTCAGTCCATTCAGTTTGTACTTATAGTAACCTGTATGGTTTCATGGTATATTACAGTTGTTAACTTGACGTAACTGAGTTGTTTACACTTGCTGATCTCTTTTTCTTCATTAAATATTTTATTAATTAACCAGAGATTTTTTTCATTAGAAATTTAATTTGAAGCAGAGCTTTTCTTTTGAATTAAAAATTTACAGTAATTTTTTTCATATTGCCATATATTTTTTTTATCTCTAGAGCAGACTAATGCACTTTAATTTGTGATTAGGTTTGCATATTTAAAAATATGAATATTTGAAGTATAATAGGGAGCAATCAAGTCTTCTTCCCACTGGAACACATTCATTAACCAGCCCTTATTTCACCTTAGTAAAATAAATAAATGGAGTTTTACGTCCTACTTTTCAGCACCTTTATGGGATATAGGGGCTAATTGAGGACTGGCAAATGCCATGCAGTGTGCAATGTGGGAAATTTTGGCAGTAGACATCTACATTTATTCAGACCATATTATTAAAAAGCACAGAATCTTTTCAGACCTATATAAGATTGTATAACAAAGACACAGATATTTTAAGAAAAAGATTTTATATACCGGTATTTTATAAATATAACAAAATTATGTTAAAGTATTATAAATACAGAAAGTTTAATCAATGTTAAATAACTTAATATAAATATTTAATAGAAGTAATCTTATCATTAACAGTCAATCATCTTCTCTGTCCTCCCTTCTTCTATAACAGTTCATATCTTAGTGTTAGTGTTTTCATTGAAAAATCAAACCTGAAACAAAACTTTATAGTAAGATTTTGCAAATATGAGATATAATATAAATCTGTACAACAGGGCTGTTGATTTGGCTCTATATTCCAGACATGTCCGTCTGACCCATTCAAATGTCCGCCTGGGTCAAGGGTCAATCGGACATCAAGTATAGGCTACCCACTACGTGTTTTTCCATGCTAGTCAAAATGCCAGATTTGATGACAACTCACTGATAAGATACCATGCCATCAATCAGTGTAGGGTAATAGAAGGACATAAATACTAAATTATCTGATAATCCCTTAATTACCTGTTACAAGTGATCAATTAATAATCAATTCATTAATCTACTACCGGTACATTTGTTTACATTAGAATCGGACATTGAAACTTTGACCTATTTAGAAAGTTGTATTTTGTGTTCACCAGTTACCTCCCTTGAAGTTACAAGCATAAATTATCTCTCTATCTGTCAATCAATGGCAGTCTTAAAACTTTGCCTGTTTACATCAAAAAACGATGTATTTATGGAATTGGGGATCTGTTAAAGAGGTTTCAATATGTGACAATGTGATAGGAAACTTATGGAAAATATGTAGGAGATATGATAATTCATAGTCAGTGATGGTAATCACCAGGAAAAGCAATAAAGGGTTTTATAAAGGCAGGGGTGAAAAAATGTTGACCAAGCAAAAATGGCAAGCACGGAACTTGAGGTGATGAAATATTTTTATAAAAAATTAATTTTGCTACTCTGATATTGTCAATATTATAAATGACTCGATATGGTGGCAAACTGGCACTTTTAATTTTAATTTTAATGGACATATTTGGCCTATTGTCAACTCCCATGTCAATATATAAAAATGATATTCCACTTGAAAAATATTTATTGGAAACTGTTGTCAAATTAAGATTTCACGTTGAAAAATGTCCGATTGGTAAAAAAATAAATCAACAGCCCTGCTGTACAAGCAAAACAATTCCGTTAATCAAAAATCTTGTCCAAAGCATGACAAAAATGGGTGCAATAATTATATAGTAGTTGACTTCCCGTATGAGAAGTACCATTAGGTTTTTCGTAAAGAGTAAGCATGGTCTTCGTGGTCTGCTGCTTCAACTTGGCCAAATTTAAAAGCTTCAACTTTTATTCTGAACTAGAAATCACTCCTTTATAGTATACACCAATGCTAGTTGTGCATTTCAAAAAACCCTTGAAATCACAAAAACAGACAGATTTATTGCTCCTCTGACAAAATTTGGTTCTAAAAGACAATAAGATGACTCAGGTTGCCAAAAGTGAAGATATAGGTATGATGATTAAAGGGTAATTGACAGGAGTTGAAATTTTATTATTATGTTACTATTTGGTAAAAAATGAATCAAGATGTATATAAATATATTGTTGATCAGCTGTATGAGATCATCATGGTACCCCAACTCTTCTGTTTATATTACTAACAGACTTTTAATTCAATGGTATTGAAATGATCAAAATATTTTCATTAAATCACATTGTTTATTGAAGAGAACATTCTTTATTTCCTTTCTTAATGTTGATGGTGAAAGAAAGTCTGTCAGTTTGGCAAAAAAAGTTAAAAAAGCAGTTTATCGTAAAATCAAAATGACTGTAGTTACATCAGCTGTTAAACATCAGTCAGTAAAACAATTTTAAAACCTATTTTCTTAATCAACCTGAAACTTTTTAATGAGATTTTAAAAAATCTCTTATTTCTGCAAATTTTCTACCATCCTTCCACTTGGCAGGTATAATATTTTTTAAATTGATTATTTTAGATATTGGTTAAGTTAGAATTAGTTTATAAATTAGTATATATGGTGTGTTTATTTAACACTTGTACTGGAATTCTCTTGGTTTTAATTACAACTAAATATTTTTACAAAATTGTACAGAAAACAAGAAAAGTCTGAAATCTTTGTGTGTATTTTGCTCATCCCTAAACCAAGCATAAAGGTATGATACCTTTTATTCGTACCTACTTTTTAGCATAATTCTGAACTGTTTGAGAGTTATTTAGAACAAGATTTACAAAATACATACAGTGATAAAATTTAAAGAAAGACAAATAACATGTTTTAACCATGATAAAAGCATGAGACTCATTGTTAACCTGAATGTTGTAATGATCTGGAAAAGCTTTGAACCAGACAAAACATCAATGGTTTAAAAAGAGGTTAAGTGAGGTCAAGGATACATGTAAGGTTAGCTGATTGTTTTACCAATGGTTATCACAGCAGTATTAAATCTAACAAACACATGTCCTGAAAATACCTCGATAATTCTTTTAAACTTGACCCTTTTTTTGATGTCATTAATGAACTTGTCATGGTATCTTTTTATACCATCATGGCAGAGTATTTTGTTTGTGGACAGATCCTTTCAATAGGGGATGTAATAAGAGCTTATTAAAATGTTTGATGGTTAAATTGATACATGTACAGCAGGTTTTTAACTAGATATTGTAATGGAAACCCAATTTACAGTATCTAATAGAGGCATGTTAGGGTCAATTTAAGGTGTCAAGAATGGTATTATTAACCTCTGGTTTACTGACATATTTAACATCTATAATTTGATATTGAATCAATTTTTAGTAATTTGTGATCAACTACTTTTTGTAAAATTTAAAAAGCTGTGAAACAACATTTTGTACACTGATATATAAGCTTTTATGAATGTGGACAGAAAATTCAGATACTAATAGCAAGTAATATTGGCAGTATCAGAGAAGTGCAGCAGTTGTGTGATGATAAAAGTGAAAACCTTTTAAGATTTTTAAGTATTAGGTTATTAAATTTCTAAAATGATAAAAAGTCGCCTTAAATT
Organism: Lottia scabra; assembly: GCA_029955415.1. NCBI lineage: Eukaryota > Metazoa > Mollusca > Gastropoda > Lottiidae > Lottia > Lottia scabra. Next base: position 5,874,509 of record JARJEI010000013.1, on the reverse strand, counting down.
AGTAATTTTGTTAAAAATGAGCATGTGAAATAAAAATGCTTTTAACCTTAGAAGTGTTTTATCAGAGAAGACTATGGGAATTAATATCAAAGAAACTGAATCAAGATTCAACATATATGCATAGTCTTTGGCATGAAATAATTACTATGTTCTTTTTTCTTAAGTTCCTTTCTTCAACTTCACATATTTCTCAACATGGTTAATCTCTTCACCCTAATGTCAAATCTACAGCGGCCCAATAGACATTATTCTTGATCAAAATGGTTGTTCTTAATTATAGAAGAACCATGCACAATTTATTTGAGAAGAAACTTGATAAGAAGTTAATTTCCTAAAGTATATAAAACAAGTATTTTGGTATGGCAGTATTAATTTAAAACAGGAAGAATTGGGTTTAAGGTAACAGTTTTTACATTGTTTTTCAATCTAAAACATGTGGAATTTCAAACACACATGCATGTAGACTAATTCTGACGCTATATTTTGCATTAGTCTTCACAATCGCAGATTTAAAATCTCTAAAGGCATTATTTAAAGTGTACTTCTGTAACGTTCTTGGTGTGGAATTTCAATTTACAAGAGAAGTAATTATTCCTTGTTCATAAATTATATGTTAATTTTACAACCTCCTGTTGTTTGCAAATTACAACATGTATAAACCCAACTACCTATCAAATATAAATAGATATTTAATAATAATTATCTTTTACTATAATATCTTATCCATGCTGTGAAAGAATGATTCATTATTTGTGTATTTTCCAATTAACTCTTTAGATCCAAAACAAAGCCATGGGTTCCAATTACCTGAAAGATTGAAAACACCTTGCATAAAAGTAGGCCATGATATAGTGAAATAGGTTTACTCTCCTTTTTATCAGCATCTGAATAGCTTCTCTTAATTTGCACCGTATTTTAGATCTGAAATTCCTGTGATTGCATGGTCATGTATCCATAATACTGTATCTAACATTAACAGGGATTGTACGATTACAGGATTATGATTCTGAATTTGTGAAACTGACCTTAGCTAATAGCTTATATTACATGTAATTCCAATTTTAGTGATGTCTTGTAGATTAGAATGCCATTGGTCTGTACTAAAAGAAATGTTAAAAAGAAAACAAGCTAGACTAGCAGTAAATGTCTGGGACTTCATCACCTTTACCTTTGAACAGACTTGACTCTCACACATTTTGTATGAGAAAGGTGTATTTATCACAAATCCTTAAACTAATGTCATGTTACTGATATGAAAAAGGATGTACATGGTTTGATGAATGTATGTACATAGTACAAGATTAGTTCTACTTATGTTAAATCTATTCTTTACTTGATAATACAAGATATAAAGAAGAATAACTCTGATGTTTATTTTGTAACCTAACCATAAATAGACAGACTATAAATTTATAGAAAATGTCTACAATATTAGGGAATTAGAGGGGATAAGATTGTATCCTATAGATGTGAAAAATACATGTTGAGATATCAAATGGTGTTGTAGAAGTAACTAAAGATGAATGTTTTGTATTCATCTAGAACATGCTATAAAACAAATATAAAGAATAAAGAGGACAATAAGGTGTTAAATTTTATACTCTATTTAATCATAGCCGTGTTTCATTGCTTTTGAATTACCGACTGTGTTGGATTGCAGGATTTGTTGGTTATTTGACGCTACTTAATGTATCATCATGCAGTAATGAGAAATGGGGTATCCTCGAGACAGAAAGAAACTGAAGACTGCACTGTTTGTTATCATTAATCTTGTAGCTTCTGTTAATGACAGATATTATGCAGTTGTGTACCAACAAACTTTGAAAAAGTTAAAGATTTAAAAATAGTTTTAAGTGCACAAAACCACCTTTGAGAAAATAAAAAAAATCATTTTGGGACCTATCCTTATGGTAAAAACTGACATGAAGGTAAACTGCTATGGACTATAGAGTAGACAATATGGTTTTGTTATTAAAAGTATCCATAACAAAATCTTTAAAACATAAATCAATACATCAAAAAATTTGAATAGAAAAAAACAGATGGTTAAAAATATCAAATTCAATCTCATTTAAACAATCTTCAAAGTTCTATTTAAATTAGTTTATAATGCAGTATAGACAAAAGTTTTCAGCCTTCAGAAATCCGAGCCATGAAAGACATGGGAAGTACATTTCTTAGTTTCAAACAGCTTGAGAAAAAAACTCACTTAATGCAAAAGTCATCAGTGTCATTGAGAATTGTTTGAAATAAGAGTCAAGGTCTTCTGTGATATTGTAGGTATATAACACAAGATGACTTGATAAGATATACAATATACAAAATAATTGATATATATTTCTGAATGTCAGGTATTTGAAACATTATGTACACTTATGCTATATTAACTGTGTTTCCACTGACAGAAAAAGCATGCTTTAAGCTAGCTTTCATGTGTTTCCACTGGGCAATTGCTGAACCATTACGGTTCAAAGCTTTTCGCAATTTATCGGGGGCCAAATGAAAGCTAGCTTTCTAATCATTAACTAGTAGAGTAAATGGTAAGTCTTGTAGATCACTGCTGTCTATAATGTGTGACTTTATGATCAGTCATTCAGGAACCAGTAAAACTCAGTGTAAACGCAATGTGTTCGGCAATAAAGCTAGCTCTCCAAAACAATTCTCATTGGAAACGCTATTAATGTGGTCCTAGATGTTCAAACAAGCATTTTTGGAGGGCTGTAAAACATTTAAATACAATTATTGCGCCCGATTTTGTCATGCCCTGGACGAGATTTTTGATTAACAGTATCATTTTGCTTGTTTGATTTTGTCAAAATTTGATATTATCAGTATGATTAAAGAAAATCACATAAGAATAAACATTAGGTAATTAAAAACAGATTCAGTTCTATAAATGTTGTTACATGATAATATTATATGAAACAATACTCTATGTACTATATTCAGGGGTGGATCCAAGGGTGGGCTCCTGTGGCTTGAACCAGCTCGAGCCCCCCTATCTTTGGCAGACAGTGCATGCATATCCGGGTACCCAATTTGGCCGAACCCTCTAAAAAATTTGCCGCTTGAGGTGCCATTACATTTGAAGGATGTTATATTTCAGAGCCCAGGGCCCCCCTTCTCTAAATCTGGAATCCGCCCCTGATATTACTATATAATTGATTCCAGGTGTAGAAAGTAAGATTCTATAATAAATTACTTTCATTAGTAAATACAAAACATTACTTATTACTCCTACATACTGTAACAATATAGGTTTCAACTTATCACTTGATATGCTGTTAGAGAAGTAGCTGTTTCCTCAGGTACATGGAAATAACAACTGTGGTCACCCGATCTCTCATGCAGTGTGCAATCAGTAAACACTTAGCCAAGACAGCTGCATAAGCCTACTTACTGTTGATGGTTTTAAATTGTAGATCTAAAAAGTTATAAATGATTTAAGATGCACAGTTTTCAGATTTTGAATAACCAAATTAATTATAATTCTTTAGAGTCATAACACCTATAAATAAGAATAAATTGTCTTTTGTTAAATGATGTCTTAAGTTTATTTATTTTATGATAAAATTGGATTAAATTTCTATTTAATATCTTCACATTTTATACTGAAACCTATAAATATGTCTGCTTCATTTTATTAGCCTTTTCTGATGGCCAAACCAAGCATTTGTTATTCTAACTATCAACAGATTATCTCCCTTTACATGATTTTAGATTGTTCTTATTGCATATATATACAACATCAATGAAGTATGTATATATTGGAAATTCAATGTATATATAAGACAATATGTTTCAAGTTCTTTGTTAATATTCTACATTGCTCTACCTTTAATGTATTGAATACTATTTAAGGGTACTTTAAAAATATTATAGGCCTACATATACTTGCTTCATTGATGTTGTTGGCCTGGTACATGTTAGAAATACTTACCATCAACCAACAAGTTTGAATAATTCTCCATTTAGGAACATATTTTCACGATTTCATTACCCGTCATGTCTTATTTAAATATTTCCTAGATTTAATTTCTTGAAGATTTTATAACAAAGCTTGAATCTTGTTAGACGTAACTTATATTGCTACCAATAGTTTCAACAATAGAATGTTTGTTATGAGAATTGTTAGATGAAGTTGTTTTTTCTCTGACAACAGAAAAAATGGAGGCAGCAAACAAAGAAAATGAAGATTGATTGAAAAATTTCAGTCTCATTTACCTGTGGACCGATCAATCATTGATGAAAGCTAAAATGTTAAAATAAATGGTGTGTTTGGTTAGTGATTACAGGCTTGGTGTTCTGTGTTAGAGATTACAGGTTCCACTAACTAAATTACTAGTAAATATCCAATGAGTTTTCAATTTAATGAAATAGTTTGAGAAATTAGATTATTGATTGAAGAATCAAAGTTGAATGATTATTGATTTTCTTTGATTGATTAGCAGTTTGCGCTTGACATCTAGATATTAAACTTATTTGACAATGTTAATTGTTTTGACGTTGTTACAACGTAGTTTTATTTCAGTTGATATCATTTCTCTTCAAAGCTGTATCAGGAACAATTGACCAGATTGTGAGGTCACCATCACCAATATCATCAGGCTTGAATAGCAGTGGACATAAAACACCACAATCTATACAGATTTTGATGGTATTGCAGGATACACAGATGTCTGATTTTGAATTCAGAATGTTGTAAATAGCATAGCATGACTAAATTGAGCCCTGCTGTAGGAAGAAAATCAAACTAAAGGAATCAACAATAAATCTTCAACTATGAAAATTTGTAGATAATGTATTTGTTTCATTAATGACATGCCATTTTTTGAGAAATACATCATTAATCTACTGTTTTATTGCCTAATTATCTTGATTGATATTTCTGCAATTTTTACTCTAATGTATTTGTTTTAGATTGATACATCATTTGCTATATCTTGCACATTGAACTAACTGAAATTGGAAACAATATAAGTCATAGAAAAAAAAAAGTTAACTATGTGGAAAATTATTTAGAAATCCTAAGCTGAAAGAATACAAGATTCGATACTAAAATCCTAAGCCGAAAGAATGCAAGATATGATACTTAAATCCTAAGCTGAAAGAATACAAGATACGATACTGAAGTCCTAAGACATACCTCCAAGAACTTGTTTAAAATAAAAGGAATCCAATTTGAATGTTAAGAATAAGTACATAGAGGAAATGCCAGTGTCATTCCAGGATATTTTTGTCTGTCTGCCAACTTCTGATTGCAGTATTGATTGCAGCTATTAAAGTTTTTGTCTGAGTAGTAAATGACAATTGGTTTAAATTTAGAATAAGATTGTTTTTATAGCTAAGAAGAAAATTTAAAAAGCACAAATCAGAAATTCTTACTTCATAAAGAGACTATCACATTTTCTGAAGATAAATCTCTGTAAAATGTAGAAGTGTGAGCTTTCTTCTGTTTGATTATTCTGATTACCATCAACATCCTGTTTGTAAACAAGGTTCCGGAATATGGTAAAAATGCTGGACCGGGATATATACTTGTTTTGATTTCACACTTGCAAGAGTGTAATTTCATATATATTTACATAACTGCCCTTTGAAGCATATAGGCAGATATAATTGTAAAGATATTTCTAAAATAGCTATTTTATTGCTTTGAAAAATGCAAAAGTTTGAAAAAAAAACTTCTGAATTTATCTTCAAGAGAAAATTCAAATTAAGGTGTGTTTTATTAAAGATAGAAGTCATAATTTCTAGTATTACTAGGTTTAATTGAAAATTTATACTCTTTTATCTTTCTGATTTCTTTTAACTCGTTCCTCAGGGATTTTTCTTTTTGAAATATAGGTAAAATTTATCTAACCTACTTAGAAGAAATTAGTTTAATTTAACTTGACCTGTTTGTGTTGTGTCAGTGTTGAGGTCAGTTCCGTGCTTTATTGATGTCTTTGTGGTTAAAACATTCTGTTATCTATGTGATAGATACTAATATATCATCAATATTCCTGAAATCAGATAGAATGGAATGGTAAAAGTTTTCCTCGAAATAATCATGATAAACTATCAAAAAGCTGTGCATGATCATGTAATATACTTAGAAACTTAAAGGGATTGTAATAAAGAGGTTTTCTAAACTTTGTATGTGTATCGGGGACACTTATAGCATCAATTTGTGCCATTCCAATTCTCATTCCGACATCTGTGGTTCTTGCAATTCCACACAAACTAACACTTTTTTTTGTCATCACTAACAGTGATCTACCAGAAGCTACTATTTATATCTATGTAGATCATTGTCAGTGACGTCATTAAACGAGTTAGTTTTAATATTGTCATCTGGCCATCTGAAGACCAACATTATTACTGTTGTAAAAAAGATATTCTGAATAATATGACAGAAATTGTTATCCTACATTCAGGGGCGGACTGGGCCGCATGGCCACATGGCTAAAACCATGCGTGCCGGTTTGTGAAAAATGACAAAAAAAATCCGAAATCCGAAATTTAGTCGTTTGTGACCAATCTCTATATCTTCCAATGGTACCTACTATAAAAATAGATCGGATTATCTTGATAATTTTCTAAATTTCGGTAATGCATTTCCATTTTCTGGCCAACTAGTTTTGAGAGCTGGAGGCTCTTGGAAATCTTGATTATGGCTGTCACTTTTCAAAATTTTCTGGTGGAGGACCCCTTAAGACACACCTAAGTGGACCGGTCACTGGAAAAAAGCCAAGGCCGCCCCTCTTTACATTTCACAGCAGTTAGAAGCCAGATACTAAAATATTCTCTTGAAAATGCTGAATTGAATTGAAGTAATTAGTGTGTCCTTGACCTTAGAACATCTGCTATTATTGTCTACTGTGTGAGATCATCAATGTTAAGATTTTGTTAATTACCTCAGAATTACCTGAATTTTGTTTTTTAACTACCTGAAAAATTCCAAAACATTTCTGTTAATACCTTTACAAAAACATGTCATTTTAAGGCACTATGTTAGGAACTATAGAAATCACCTGTTTAAGACATTGTGATATGAAGTGAAAGTGAGATTATCTTCATATTATGTTTCATCCTTGTTTGCTCAATAGGTGCATAAAAGCAGGATGTAAAACTCCATTTCATTTTTTCATGTTGTGTTCAGTCAGAATAGATATCGAAATATTTACTTTCTGATCAAGAGATTATTAGAACCAGAATGTAATGCCTGAACTTTTTATATGAAGTGCTGTTCTTCTACTGTTTTTCTGAGTTATGAATATGAGCTGATCAAATCTAATCAAAAGAGAAAGACAATATCAGATGGTGTAATAGACTGACTGTTATAGGTTATAGAATGGTTGAATATTTTAACATGTTGAATCCACTTGATTAAGTGAGTAAAAGAGAAAAACTTGAAAGCACTTATCTGAAGAGAGATCATGATTTTTTTTATCTTGTAAAAAAGAGAGATCATAATACTGTTGCCCATATCAGATATTCTCTTTAATTCCTGCACTTAGAATTCAAACCCTTAGAATTTCAATGGAACACATAAATACAAATTTATAAAACATTTTTGAGGAAACATTACAATTACAATATCATTACAAATAGTGTTATTTTATAAGCTGCAGCTGCAAATAATGGTGATGACTCAACTTCAAAGTATTTGTAATCAGTTGTGTTATTAGTTCACATAATGATTTTTAAGTGTATATTCAAACATAATAAAATTTTGGCAATGTTTTGGCACAACATATTAGATTCTAAAAATAAGGTGTAATCCCACGGATTATTTTCATTTGTTAACTAAGATGTCAAGATAATTTGAAAATTGTGTTTGTAAACAAAAGTTGTTTTTGTTATATAATAAGTTTGATGTAGGTGAATGAGAGGTGCTAAATTTAGTCTCTATGGATGGATATTGATGAGAAATAAGTTGTTTTAGATTAAAGATGTTCATCAAGAACCATATTACACTCTCTATGGTAATTAAACTGTGTTCAGATAATAATATGACATCTCTATCATTGAGAATAGATGAAACAATCAACAGGATGTTTTTAATTTTAGGCCCAGAAAATAAAATGTCACAACAAATCATGTAAATTTAAAAAAAATGAGCTGCAGAAGGGAAATATCTTCATAGTTGCAGAATGGCATTTTTACTATGCTTCGTTTTTATGTTTTTATGAACTCCTATTTGGTCAAGAATCTAAGATTCAACCTTAAAGGGATTGTAAAGAGGTTTTCTAAACTTTTTATGTGTATGGGCTGATAGCATCAATTTACGCCATTCCAATTTCCATTCTGACGTTTGCGGTTCTTGCACTCACAGTGACCTGCATAGATATCAATAGCTTCCAGTAGATCACTGGTTGTGACACCATCAAATGCGTTAGTTTTAGTGGAATTGCAAAAATCACAGACATCGGAATGGAAATTGGAATGGCGCAAATTCATGCTACCAGTGTCCACGATACACTTATGAAGTTTAGATAGCCTCTTAACAATCCTTTAAGAAGCTGGACAAGTTTTAATAAATCTTTCCTGTGATATTAGTCTCTTTAAGATGGTAGTAACATATCAGACAAGTATACAAGGAGTTGATTCTCCCACACTTGATAATTAATAAAAATATCTTAATTACATCAACATCTAATTATAATCAACATGCTATTCATCTGACATGTCAGCTTGTCTTACATACAGGAATTTCTGATTCACCCTCAATACATCTCTATCATTCCCTTGTGGTCTGTAATATTCTGTTATAAAATCACTTTTATAGTTTTTATACAGTTTTACACAACATAAATTATGATAAGGAATGAATAACACATAACAAAAATATCTAAGATATAAAAATTTCATTTCCTTTGATGATACTTTATCTGTTAAATCTTTATTTCTAATTTCACATTACATATAATTTGAAATATTGCTCCAGTTGTGCAGTAAAAGTAGATGCACCTTTGAGCACTGGTGTAGGTGCAAGTTTACTTACAAGTAGTCCGAAACTTGCTGACTCTTTCCCCAACCTCTGATAGCCATTTGGATGGACATGACTGGGAGATAGTCAGAAAAACTAGGCCCCAAAAACATGCGATTTGCCGCACCTCTGCGGGTGCTGGGGTTTTAAACGTATTTATCTACCTCGAATCCACAAAACTTCGATATATTTGGAAAGATGGATGATTTTGTAGTTCATTCATACCATCATTATCCCACTATCACCTATATGCCACGTATGCGAGAAATAAAATCTGTGGCTCGCCATTGAAAGGCTGCACGCGCAAGGTGTGGAAAATTCCCAATTTTTGTGGCTTAGTTTTTCTGACTCTCTCCCAGCCATATCTGTCCAAATAGATGTCAAAGGCTGGAAATAGAGTAAGCAAGTTTCGGACCAACTTACAAGGTGTAAAAGAACAATGAGAAACCTTTTCTTAGGAACGTTAATTAGCGTGTCAGTTTTAGGTGAATTAATATCCTGATCACCAATGAGGTTGCCATGAGAAATTGATACAGGTTTGACAGGTCCAGAATAAAAAAACTAATTTCGTTGGATACAGTACCTCTAAATATCAGTAAGTTTTGCATTGTAAACATGATTTCTGAACAGATAAAAAAAAAATAGCTCATAAAATCTTTATGATTTGATCTGCACAATGATGATTTTTCTAAAATAATAAAAGAGTGTATTTCAGTCTGATACAGATGAAACAGCAGATAAAACTTACTAGTTCACCTCAAAACCTTATAATATACTGTATCAGTAGCCATAACATGCAATACCTTTAAAAATTATATGGTACATTAGCTTTGAAAAATTTAAATATCTAGAAAATTATAGAAAATGCTTAAATCATTACATTTTGAATTGATAATACAGAAATGAATGTGAAAAACAGTCAAATTTTGCTGCAAGTATGCAGAAAACTTCGTTCATGTGCATTAAATTGTAGCACCATGTTTAAGTTAATGAAGCTTTTATGAATTGCATTATAAAGCTCATAAAGAGCATAGAATTTAAGTTGCCAATAATTCTAATGTCAAGTTGTTCTTGAATTTTATTTTTACCTTCCACTTGGTATGAAGTTGTTAAAGCAGCATATGTTATCTAACTGGTCTACTTGAAGTCTGATTGTGATACAGCCAACAGACCTTACATATTCCACTTATGAAATTTTTAAAATTTGACATCAATTTGTTTAAAACATTGACAGATCCTTTACTAGTACCTACTACTACTTGGACATCTAATTAGGGAATAATGCATTTATACAAAAACAGGACTGTATAGAGTCTAGAATCTTAAGCCATTTTTTTTTAGCTCTTTAAAAGTAAATCTAAACCCTTTCATATGTGGAGATACTAAGTGATGTTTCTGCCCTCTGTTCTGCATATGTATAGAGCATAGATTTGAGTTATTCTGTTGTCAACTGGACATGTTTAACAGTGAACTCTGTGAAACTACAAAATTGAACAGAGGCATATTTAATTTGACAATGCCCAAGACAGTATTTCAGTAGAGTATCAGAACTTTGTACATATAGCTTCTCCTAGACAGTTTCCAGGATACTGTAACTCTTAAATGTTATTCAGTAATTAAATATTTGTTTAGAATTTAATTGATATTCAATTATTAATAGTATTCCCCCTACAGACTATTGATATATATTATTCTAACACAGATTACTCCCCTGTCTCTACCCCTCATGTTGACATTCTATCAATAACTGATGGCTGTCTAATGGAACCGCTAATATTTACTTAATATTAACCAACAACCAACTCATTACATATATACCGTTGTTCAGAAACCAGTCGGCATGTAGATTAGATGTAGATTCTAGGTTTATACTTAGATGTCATTGGAAAGGAGTGGTTTTATCTTTTTATCATAAGATAAATGTACTGATACTATACAATGTACATCATAGAAATGTTTCCTCATCATAGTCTCTTAATTTCTTGAGAACATCAACTAAACATTGGTAGTGGTATGTCAACTGGTTTTGTTGTGTTCAGTTTTACCTTCTATGTCAGAAAATGTTGATCAGACATTTTTACATGATACACTTCACTAAAGAAATCTATGAATTTTTAAATCATCCTTTATAACTTCACGTGAAGTTGATGTTCAATCTTGTCAGTTGGTAACTAAAGTGTTCAGGAAGTGAAAGTATCCATACTTTAAGATAATATTAGCTATAATATTTACTTATAATAAGAAATTAATGCTATCTTGGTAATGTATCTCTACTTTATATTTACACATTCAATATATTCTAGTGGTATTTACAGACAGTAACATGAATTCATTAAACTCATGATTCATGATCTAATCAAATGTTTGTTATTGGGAGACAACTCAATCTTTTTACAGTACGATATATTATTCACTGTAAGTCTAACAATTCCATCAATAAATCAGATGTTCTTATTTGGTTATCCATATTGGGGAAACCTTTTCATCATGTTCAAAAATTAAAAAGACTTGCTGCAAGGTTAAACATATAAATATGATAGGATGATACTTTCTTTAAATTCAGTGTATGTTATTTTACCTGGAATTGTGGGTTTTTTTGGTCTAGTTTTTGAAGATTTATATTCATGCCCAATGAGCAGTGTAATTTAAAATATGTTCTTTTTAGACCAAGACTGCACATCTTGCTGCTAACATATGTTTGATGTTCATTATTTGGACAGCAGGTTTGCAAATTGGAGGGTATTTTATAAAGTTTTATCAAGAGAGTTGTATGTTCAGTGTTCATTGAACAGGAATGAAGATATGATTGTTTATATGATAATAATTATATATTTCAGATGTAAATGAATGTGGTATTAATAATGGAGGCTGTGAACGAGAATGTTGTAATTCTATTGGGTCTTTTAAATGTAAATGTCCACAAGGTTTTGAATTAGCTGCTGATGGTAGAAGATGTACAGGTAAGCCTTGAGCATCCAACCTATGATGACAGGGCTTTAGATTACATGCGAGTTATAACGGTAAACGTTGTGCCCAAATTAGAGAAAAAGGATATTGCATCATGCTACACCTTCAAGGCCTGTATGATCATAACAGTAGTACTACCTCCAAAAATGAAATTAAAAACAGCCAGAGAGTTTTAAATTAGTTAAAATGCTCCTGTAGACTTCCTAGGAGCTCTTGCAGCCTATATATCCATGTCTGCTCCTTGAATACAGGGTGTGCCCAAATTAATGTAATCTAAAGCCCTGGGTGAATCAACCTTGATATGTACCATAGCATCCATGTGATCTACTTTGTCTGAAAATTTTCATAATTTACAAGATTTTAAAGTTAATGGACTGGAAATATCAGATTTGCAGATTAGACATGGGCCAGCTATTCAGGTGCTGCATCTGGTTTGTCAATGGCACAATCAATTCATTTGAAGAAAAAATTTAATTAATCAAAGGAGATTTAAATTAATGCACTTCATTAGGATGTTATGGTTTGCCAAGTGATAAAATACAGGTGCTCTAACTTTAATTTGAGTGTTTCAATCTAAATGAAGGTGATTTTCTTCTCTTTATGAAATATCAAAGATGAATATTCCATAGAAAATATATAACATGTCGGTTAATTGACACTAAAATTTGGTCTGCAAGAAGTGCTATTTTCTACTAAAATTTAAATATTTTCTGGACATAAGTCTTTTCTACATGATTTTGTACCAGTAGGCAATTTGACAATAAAATTACATAATGCATATCTCAAAGTTGATACATATTTTTCCATGTGAGTAACCAACAGTTGATCTACAAGAATAAATACCAAGTATATCTTTTTTTAGATATTGATGAATGTCGTGATCATAATGGCGGATGTCAACATAAATGTCTTAACACAGATGGTGGTTTCCGTTGTGAATGTCCAAGAGGTCAAAGGTTACATGCTGATGGTAGGACATGTATAGGTACGTTAAGATTTTTATTAGAAACTAAGATTCGTTAAGCAAGTAGTCCATGTCTTGGCTTTAGGTCTTCAATACAATGATCATAAAAACTTCATTGCATATCCTTTAAAGATATAGAAGCTTTAAATGGCTACACAAGAGCTAACAGCTCATCATTAGAACCACTAGAAGTCAGCTTCAAATGTTTACTAATGTCATACTAAAACATTTCACAAAGGTAATGAATGTAAATCTATCTTTTGAAGTTACTAGGATTTGAATTTTAAAACTGTGAAACTTTGTAAGAAAGAAATTATGTCAAAATTGACAAGTTAAAAAAAATCCTTAAAAAGATCTGCCATATTTCAAAAGATTTTCAGATCGTAAATATTGTAAACCTCATATATCATAACTCTACAACTGCTCAGATTACATTTCTTTCTCTGGCAATTTACATATTTACAATCTCTAGCACTATACCAGCTATTTGAATGTCTGATTGTATTAAATCAGAGGAAATAATCAGGAAATTATACTGGTGTATTTTACAGTATTTATTAGTAATTGGTATTATTATATATTGTTGTGTCTACCTTACACAATGATTATATTCATGATGAGGTCAACTTGTAACTCCATTATATATCTTCTCAAAGCCAACATGTGCAAATTTGTTTTCCAGTTCTTTTAGATAGCTTTTACTCTTTAGAAAATTTTACTTTACTTTATATACAGAAATTATATTGATATCCTATAATGATATAAGTTGTGATGAAAATATGTCTTTAAGGAGTTTAGATATTTTATTATTTAGAGGATAGGGAAAAAAAAACGTTGTCTGCACATCAATTTGACAACATTTTCCTTCTGAAATATGGAAATTGCTTGAGGCCAATGCCAAGATTTATAGTTGTTATAGATAAGTTGAACAAAATTGGATTTTTTCATTCGTAGATGCTAATGAAACAGAAAAAGAACCAAAAGATGGTAATATATTTAGGACATTTTAACCCTTTTCATTTTTTTCACCATTTTGAAGTTTTGTAGTTTCACCCTTATTCCACATACATGGAGTCTATACAAGCTTTTCTTTTTCAGATATTTTTAATTTGCTCTATATAATGTAGTTGCACTGTAGATACATGTAGTAAAAACATTAGATTATTATTTCAATGAGAATTTGTGCTCTAAATTATTCTGTTTTTTGCTAATCAAAGCAAATATTAAGTTAGTTTTCTCAATTTCATGTTATGAAAATGTTTTATAATGGTTTATTTTGCTCCATGCTGTGTTGATTGGTGTATTATGATCAAGTTCATAGATTGAGAAGAATGTGGATGGGATTCGGGTATTGTGAAACTCATTTTAGTTCCCTGTAGATACAAAGGGTTTGTTATATCCATCTAAATATTAGAGAGGTGAATTCTAGTTGAATATTTGAAGCCAGCCTGTACTGTTCCTTGTATTTTGCTGTCTTTTAGTGCTGTTATGGAAATATTTGGAATCCTGCCTCTTTTCTGTAATTGATGATTTGTAACATTCATACAGATATTCAATTGGGAGTTGGTAGTATTTGTATGGTTAATTATGAGCATAGTTTCAATATTCTATAATTAAAGGGATATGTTCACTAACTATTCGAATCAAAAAACTTTAAGTCTCAGAACCTGGATTTTTTTTGCTAATCTAATCCATACTTTAAGCCTTCAAATCCCTGTGTATCCATAATTATCAGCATTTGAAAGTCAAATATACGACTCGTCGTTAATTAAGACTATTTCTTATATAGAAAACACATAATCAGAAAATGAAAGATGACTGTTAAGGTATAATTGAAAGGATTGTGAGATAGAGAAAGATAGAAATGGACTAAGTGTCACTAGTAAAGTTAATGTCTGATATTTGATTAAGGTACATGTATTATGTATAATTTGTTCCTATTGCTATGAACTGTGATGTGAATTTGGTTATCAAGTATTATAAGATATAAAGAATGATATTTTATAATCAATATGTGTGTTGTTAGATAAAGGTGTTGATATATTGACTCAATAAATAAAACTAAATGAATCACTTTATAATTGTAATAATGATATAATTATACATATTGATTTTTCAATATACATTTATTTACATTTGCACATTTTATTGATTCAATTGCTGTGAAAATTCTGCTAAATGACATTTTGATTTTAATTGATATGCAGTATTTTATGAAAGTAATTATTATATATAAACAATGGGTAGTTTCTCTAATTAAATAATGTATAAAATACAGATAAATATAGTGAAGTAAATGCTAATAGAAACCTGTTTTTAGAAACACAACAAAAAATGATAAAGGGAACCTAATATACTCAAAAAAATTGTAACTAACAACTCTAATACAGGTTCACTTTTGAAACTTCAGTTGTATAGATATGAAATTATTTCTAAAATTTATTCTTCAGAGATACTTTATTGGGGCATAACTGTAGTTTGTAGGCTATATTAATCAATCCAAGTCATTGATTTGGTTTCAGTTGATCTGTTAAGATATTGTTGAAGTAAACAATGTAACTATTATTTATAAATAAGCAATCTGATCATGTTCTAGAAGAGAAGGTAAAAATAATGTATTAAATAGATTTATTATTGAACAAGAGGTGTATTTAATCAAGTTGTTTTTTATAGCTAGTTATAATACTAATCAATATGAAATAATTAAACATCTACAATACTTAGGCTACTTCAACTTTATTTTCTGCTGTTTTCATCTGCTTGTTTCAAAAAGTATTATTAACCCCACTTTGTCAAGTAATTAGGAACTTTACAAAGACTGTGTCACTACCATGCAAATCAGGTTCCAAATAATTTCATTGAAGTTCCAAATATCAAGGGTTAACTTTGTAAAGGAGATAGATTACCATGCTGGAAAAGCAGCCAGGAATTTTGATATTACATGGAGTGAAATTAATTTCCATTGTTGAAACTAATATAATGAATTTTTTAAAAGTATAACATTTCAAATCAAACTATCAAACTAATAATTCTTAAGTGGCTGCCTACAAGAAGAATAAAAGATACATGTAACATGTATCAGGTACAATTTACAGTATAGTAACCTGGCTTTTGAAGTAAAAGTATTCATTGTTTATAACAGTTACTGTGTAAAGTGTAATAATTGTCTGCCTAATGGAAGAATAAAAAAATAAGTGGTATTTGTTCAATACTCGAGTTAAGAATAAAAGAAAATAGATAGAGTTGATTGATAATTGAAATATCAGAGTGATTAACTGGATTTAGAAATGTTGGAAAGGAAATGAGAAGTTATACATACCATACAATAGTCTTTGTACTGTTATCGACTTAATCAAATACCATCAAGTCAATTGTTGATTAGTTATTATATTACTTATCAGAATAGTACTTATTTATTAGTTTACTTTGCTGCAATTAGTTGTTATTATTAATACTTATTTCTTTGGTTCTTTGTAATTTGTCATTTTATTTACAAACACAGATTGGAATAGTTTGCTTTGATTAGCTTTGGAATTTGTATTCATTTACAACATCCACTGCAGAGAATCTTGTTGATAATTTCCTTGCAAATTCAAGCCGAAGGGAGGAATATCTTGTGGTTCCATTTCCTTTATGAAGTGTCTTTGAAAAAATGTACAAAAGTGAGTCATAATTAGGTTCCCCGTATTAGGGCTGGGCGATATACCGGTATTGCGATAAATACCGGTATAGGAATTTATATCGTTAGTAATATCGCCTCAAATAAAAATACCGAAATATCGCCATATCGTGATATATGGTAATATCATGATATATCGTCACATTTTTGTCAAGATAAAATCATTTTAGTAGTTTTAACACATAACTTAATACATTTATATATTTGAAATAAATGTTTTTTTCATGCTATTGAAGTTATGGTTGTTTTTGACAGACATTTACAGTTTTTCTTACATTTCAGAATTTCTTTAAAGAACAAAACAAAAATATTTTGTTTCAAAAACCAGTAAAAACCCTTGTTCAAAATATCGCGATATATACCCATATCGTGATATATTTATGATGAATATCGTGATATCCACTTTAACCAATATCGCCCAGCCCTACCCCGTATAATCTTCATTGTGTTTTATAGTATATTAAAAAGATAAATAGCTTACTACTACTTATGGATGATTTTCACAAACTTCACTTCCTCCTCAGTAATATTTAACATTTCAGGATATGCTTCAATGGTGCTGTTCATTTCTAAATCATATTAATGATGTTTAATGGTGATATGAAAGTTAACTTTGATAATTTTATAACATTCAATATTGATATCATTATTCATATCATATCAATGATTAAATCATATTTAATACATGTATATCATCATTATACATTTTAATGTTGTATAATTGTTGCATTTGAGATATTAATACTTCATTCCTATTTGAATTTCAGAAGATCAGAATACAAAGATTAATTTCCAGACTATGCCAACAGTTTTAACCAAAGAGGGTGATCATAATGATCGTTATAGCTATAATAGTCAGCCTCTTTCTGGGGGTTACCTTGATCAATTTAAACCAGACCGGTATTATGTTGGTAGACACAGGGACAAGTTACTGACGGCAGGAATAGGATATCAAGATAATTATAATCGTATTCCTTTACATCCTCAAAATTCTTACATTGACGCTAATCAACCTCGATATCCATACAATCAACCTAATTATTATAATCAACCTCATTATGCTGTTGATTATGGTATGAGAACACAATATATTCCATCTAACACTCGTGTTCAATATGGAGCATCAAATACACGATTTGGTACAGATGTAGATTTGAATAGACAAAGAGGTCAAAATCCTACATCAGATAGAAGTAAAATTTTAAACGGCAGACTTCCAGCTCCAAGACCACTGCAAACTGCTGCACCAACTAGAGCTCCTACACGTCCTACTAGTGCTCCTTACAATAGGGTTCAATCTGTTGGCAATGGACAGTACAAATTTCAGTATGGGGGTTACCCAACTCCTGCCCCTAGGGTCATTACCCCAAAACCTACTCCTGTTTCGGACAATGGAAATCCTTTATATGGCTCTGAACATGTTGGACCAGAAATCAAAGATGTAGAGAGAACTACCTCAGCACCAGCTGGAAGTCATCTAAATGGTACAAATTTTACCATCAATCTACCATAAGATCACAGATCTTAATGCATGTCCCTCAATTTTTTGCCCTTTTCATCTCATTAAGTTTAGATATTGGATAAGTTAAATAGATTTAGACTTTTGAAATTTAAAGATTTGTAGTAACCCATTCCATCCCCAACCTTAAAGATATGGTTAAATGAAAGAAGATTGGCTTGAAATATTCATAATGCATCCGCTGGATTCTCAAAATCATGTTTCTGAATTGTTCAATATGAAATAACTAACGAAATTACCATCATTTAACCATGATTATTATAGGTAGATTTTTTAAATTAATGTATCGTATTTTATTTCCTTTCCAGTGCTGCGTCCACCATCCCACATATCAAGTAAACCACGTTTGGCTATCCTTGATATGAAAGTAAAGGGTAAATGGATCTTTCAACAAGATAGCCTTTTGTCCCTGTTCACTATTCACACAGCTCAATAGTTTGAAAACCAGTTTCAGTTATCAGGAGAAATTTTAAAAACCTAACATTTACAAAGTAATTTATTTCAATTTACCAGGAAATGAAATCAAAAAGATAATATATAATTGAAAAGTTCAAATCTCATCTCTTTTTTCAACTGCGTAACTGAAACTGGTTTGTGCAAACATAGAGTAGGCATGACTGTAATTTGATGTTCTCTCTGATTCTGATTCTGGAATAGGGATGGTCTCTTATCTTTAGAAGCCTTTTCAAGTCAGATCTGTCTGTAGAATTGAATTTGGTCCCTCTCTTATTCTCCTTTCTTGATCTTCAGATGTCTTTCCTACTAATTTCTGTACTTCAAGATTTTAACATAAAATGAATGAAATAAGTCAGATTTAAATAAAATATTGTCATGTTCATACATTTAGTTGAATACACTCAAAAAATTATTTAAAGAAAGTCCTAGAAAAAAATATGCACCATTTGCAATAAACGTAAACTATTTCAGCAAATCAAACTAAAGGTAGGATGTATATTTTTATTTGAAAATGAAAAGAAGTACATCAAAATTATGTTCTAGCTTACTTTATGTTTGTTTTGAGTTGCACTACAAAGCTAATCAAGTTGAAATATCTGCCCCTCCCATTGCATTTCACCATATGTTAATTCTAACACAAAATCACAAGAGCTTACTATTTATTTGTTTGGAGAAATGAGTTTAATGGTGAGAATTTTATTTGAATTTGAGTATCAAGTAAAAACACTTGCACGGTATGCAGTTTTGAAAAAAATTTAAAACTGAAAGTGGATATTCATTTAAAAAAATACTTATTTAAAGTACTGTATGTGATAAAAACCAGTCCTATTTACAATAAAAACACATTTGTTACTATACATAGACAAAAATTAGCATAATGTCATCAAACTGAAGATTGATTTAAGTGTGTTCACAAATTTAAAGAAAGCTCTTGTTATTATTTGTTTTTGTTTCAGAAGCGCCATATTTTACCCCAAGCACCAACTTATTTTATTCAATTTTAGCATTTGGCATCATGGTTTCGTTTATTTTGGGAAATTTGTCTATCTACTATGTTATGAAGTTATAATTTCATTTGCTGTCTGAAATTTTAGCTTCCCTGGTTCATCATATCTTAGTGAACTTTGATGAACATCTTTGTATCATTTGTCTTTGTTATGTTCTTCATCTATGTGTCTTTGTCCTTCATCTATGTGTCTTTGTCCCTTTCCAGAGATACCAACACATTCAACTAACTTGAACATCATCATCTGGAACTTCAATATCTTGAACATCATCATCTTAAACTTCAATATCTTGAACATCATCATCTTGAACTTCAATATCTTGGACATCATCATCTTGAACTTCAATATCTTAACATCATCATCTTGAACATCATCATCTTGAACTTCAATATCTTGAACATCATCATCTTAAACTTCAATATCTTGAACATCATCATCTTGAACTTCAATATCTTGAACATCATCAGTATCTTGAACTTCAATATCTTGAACATCATCATCTTAAACTTCAATATCTTGAACATCATCATCTTGAACTTCAATATCTTGAACATCATCATCTTGAACTTCAATATCTTGAACATCATCAGTATCTTGAACTTCAATATCTTGAACATCATCATCTTGAACTTCAATATCTTGAACATCATCAGTATCTTGAACATCATCATCTTGAACTTCAATATATTGAACATCATCATCTTGAACTTCAATATCTTGAACATCATCAGTATCTTGAACATCATCATCTTGAACTTCAATATCTTGAACATCATCAGTATCTTGAACATCATCAATATCTTCAAAATCATCATCTCATCTTGAGGACTATTCCTCCCTATTGAAATGTCATGATCTGCTCATCTTGTTCCAGAACATCAACATCCACAGTACAATAGCTCTTTCCATTCTTATTCTTATGATAATCTTATATATTTTTAAGAGAGTGATAGTCACACTCTGAATTAACTGTTTAACATAATAACCATAACATTTTTTGTGAACACTACTTCAACCCTGCGCCAGTGCCTTCTGTTGAATAGTAACTTGTTGCTTTCAACCACTCTAACCTCTAATAGTTAGATTAAAATATTGTTACCCAGGCAGACAATTTGCTTAATAAACTTCCAAAATTCCAATAATTCCCAGTTTTATCAGTTTGTTGATTACACATCTTCTCACCACTGTGTGTTTGTCTTTTGTGTTTTATTTTGTTGTCATTCTTCTACAATTGCATAAAGATTATTTTACTCTGCATGACACTTCTGGAAAAATGGTCTGTTTTATAAAAATTTGGCATGCCCCTGTACACTTTCTTCTTGTTTTATTGAGATTTATTGATTATATTATATCTGGGAATTTAAGCATTGAGTGCATGTTAATTATTATACATGTATTATAAACATATGAAAAAGATATTTCTTTTGAAACATGAAAAATATAGTATATTGGAAGATTTTTATGTATGCAGTACATATGTCATTTATCATTCTATAGCGATCATGTTAATGTGACACATAAATGCAGCAAAACGCTCATGTAACCTCATTCTGATTAATGAATTTTGTTCCATTTTCAGTTTTTTATGCTAGGTTTTCAGTTGTTTTAAGTTATTTCATTATGTTTCATTTCAGTTTTTATGGTTTTAGTTTATAACCATTTTTTTTTTTATTAATTTAATTAAAGGCATATCATTATCATTTAAATAATTTGTCATTATCAATGTACTGAGCCTTATAAGGCCATGTATTTGTAAATTATAATAATCTACATGAAGGTAGATTTGTAAACACTATACTGTAGTTATCATTTGCTGTGTAGCTTATTTAAACAGTTGTCACAGTTTTTGTAGTTGTATTGTTTTGTTTTACAATTTCCCAAAAATGGCTAACATTGATGTTAAAGTTAAGATAATCGCATGGATGTCCTTATTTTTTGAAAAAAAGATTATAAACCTCATTTTTGGTTAATTTTGTTTAGTTATAAATTACATTTTCAGTTGTAAAATGATTAAACTAATACTCACATAGTTACTATAGATGTAATTAATCATGTAATAGGAATAATGTATTCATTATCTAGAAAAACAATGCTCTATAGGTTATTTTAATATATAAATATCAAAGTTCAGAATTATTTATATTCACAAAAGATTGGTAATTATTCAATCAAGTTTCTCTAAATATTTGTAATCATTGTAATCATCTACATAAGTGTGTCATTAATGTTAAATTCTGTAGGCCTCAGGGTTTTAAGAATAAAAGATAATGTATAAATCTATATACCGGTATTAATTAACTTATTGTATTTAACTTGAAAAAGAATGTTTAACTCTGAATTATTTGTTTCAGCTACTGGAGGTTGCAGTGTAAGAAATGGTGGATGTGAACATGTTTGTGTTGATGGATATGGCGGAAGATTTCATTGTCGATGTCGATCTGGCTTTGCTCTTGGTCGTGATGGAAAGTCATGTGAAAGTAGGTGAACAGCAACAGTCCAGAATTGTTGCAATCTCAAAAACACATGTCCTTACAACCTACCATAGGGAGTTAAAATAATGTGTGATATTGCATTATATCACACAGATCACCAAGTTTCCCCCAGTTTCAAATATCTTATTGAGTTGTCAAATGCCTTGACAATTGTATGGTGCTCAATTACCCCATGATTACTTAGAAACACCACTGTACAGAACCAAACTGTTAATCTAATTGATTGTGTATATGATTGAAACCATCATGTTTTACAGTGACCAATCCATGTAATGGTAATATTGGTTGTCAACATAAATGTGTGAATGATAGAGGAAGAGCTATCTGTCAATGTTTTAAAGGTTACAGATTATCTCGTGATAGAAAGACTTGTGAAGGTAGGTCACAATAGAATGCTTTCTTGTTTAATTCTCATGTCTTGTATTTAAAAAGCTGCTTCATGTTTATTTGCTTAGGCTTTCGAATACCATTGTATGCTTTAGATTTTCAAGCTGATCCTAGTGAGAGGGTAAGAATTGCTAACAGATTTCAGATTCAGACCCACATTTTTATAAATGGTTAGATTGATATACCAGATCCTCTTTTTGTATTGTCATTTTATAGCAAAGGGAATATATGCCAGTGAAATTCTAACCTTTTCTATATATTATAGATGTAGATGAGTGTCAACGTGATAATGGACAATGTAGTCAAGCTTGTGTTAATACTAAAGGTAGTTTTGTATGTACCTGTACACCTGAATATCAACTTGGTGAAGATGGCAAATCTTGTTACAGTGAGTATTATTATTATTCCATTACTTATACTATTCTACTTCTTTCATAGCTTTCTTACAACAATATGATGTTGATTCTTTATCAACTGTTCAGGAAAATAGTCAGAAAGTTTTCTGATCTTCATCAAACCATTCCACACAATATAAATTACAATTATTTTTGTTCAAAATTTATTTATAACTTAAATATGAAAGTTTGCTAAAAAAGAAACTGTCAGAGAGGCATATCATAGTGTTTAACATAAGTTAGATTCTGTTGTACATATATTCTGACAATGAAATGATTTATTAATACCAACTTTTTTTTATTACATGACATCATGTACCATACTGTCATATTTTGAGTGCTTTGATGCAGTTTTGGCAACAATCTCTTTCTTCCTGTATATTTTTTTGCTTTGGCAAGAATAACATACATGCTTTAATGCACATTTACTGCGATATACTAGGCATTTCAATTGGGTAGCAACCCTTGTAAATCTTGATTATTTATACATTAAATGACTTGTTTTAAATTTTACACATTGAAAATTTCACCCAAAAACTAATCTGGCATATATTTATTAGACAAGTTATTTCATGTAACTCTTTCATTTTTACCTCACATAACTTTTTAACATAACAAATGTACTGTTTGGAAGTTTATGTAATGACTATGTTGAAACTGTTATTATACTAATAAACCAAAACAGTATGAATTTTAAACCTTTCTTTGTTTTGGTATTGTCTATCTTTCCTCAGAGGAAAGTTTGATAAATTCATGCTAACATTATATTAAAGCAGAACTGAAATCGGTGTATTACTGTTAATAGTTTGTTGGGGACAGGTGGATATTAAATTTCCATCCATGAATTTTTAAAACTTGACTTTTACCAAACAAATCAATTATTATTTAAAATTTCTGGTAATCTTTCTTCATTATGGAATGTAATGGTTGGCCCATTTTTGAGCAAAAGACTCACACTAGAAACGTTTATTTTGATGGATATTGTATTCATTCTGAGCTCCCTACCTGTCCCCAACAAACTGTTAGCTTTTAGAATTGATGCTTGACTATTTATTTTCTAATCAATGGCTTAATATAGTTATTGCTTATAATTTGTTAACATTGTATGGATTGTTGGTCATTCTTGCTTTTGTACAGAAGTTACTAAACCTGCCAAGATTAAAAATACTACAACAGGTCCAGGTATAAAACATAGCTAGTAACATCACCCATTAATATTAGCTTTTTACCCATTAGCTTTCCCTGCTTACCCTTATAAATGTTGTAAATATGGTGGTCGCTTGAACATTGTTAAATTTCAATTTTGATCTGTTACCATATACCAAGAATAATCATTATTAAAGGGGAATGTTCAGCATTTTCGAAGATTGATTTAGACCTTGAATTTATGTAAATAGCCTTCAGATTTATTAGAACTTCCCAAACATCGCACAATCCCTTCAATTATACTGGTACCTTCAAATTTTTCTTTCATTTTCTGTATATGTGTTCTGAAACTAAAAGTGTTTTGGTCGAATGGTTAGTGAACATATCCCTTTAGATTTAAAAGCTTCGATAACTTAAGTAATCTACATATTATACAAAATTGTAATGTATTCGACTGATAATTCAAGGCTTCAAGCATCACACATAATACATTATTTGTCCCAACCCTTTTACGTTGCTTAATACATACCTAATTTTACCATTATATTATTGCATGTTCATTTATACACATCAAATGGAATCAAATTTAATCACTTTTTTTGTGTTAGACACCCTATTGTTGTGAGATCAAACCATCCTTAATATGTTTTAATATATAATATATATACTATTTAATATTAATAACATAATTAATACATATTATGATCCCTTAGTATTTGTGTTTTTAGACTTCTTTAAACTACAATTAAAAAGTTAAACATTTCTTTGGCCCTAAAATCAACAACTGGTAATGGCTTAATGGTTTGAACGTATATATGATCTCTATTGTTATCTATGTGGAATATTGGAATTATAAACCCGTACGGCAGAAAAATTGCTGGAAGATTTTTTTTTTTTTCTGTTAAGATTTATTTATCATTTCATCTGGGACATACCACAGTTATGAATAATTTGGGAAATAAATCGTAACTGTATATTAGCTTGAAAGAAAAATTTTGCTTTAAAAGGTTCATTTTTTACATTTAATGATTAAACTTATGCGCAAATAATCTATACCATAAAATGAATCTCAAAATCCATGTTTAAACACATTAACGATGCATTGGTAGCAGCTTGCAAACTTTTATTGAAGTATGACTTCCAAATTGTTTGCAATGCATAATTAAGTTTATAGCAAACAATTTTATAAAAATTTATAGAATAAAAAAATCAAGATAATATGAAGAATGTAGATAAAGGAATTTAATTTGCTTTCAGAAGTTATATTTTGACCTCTTTCTGTAGAAAAACACTGAAAATTCTTAGAGGAAGAAAATAATATTATTTCTGCTGCAATATTGTTGATGCCAATTGCAGAGTTTTCACACTATAACACAGTGGAAAGAAAAAATATGTAGTTTAATAGGATAAAGAATGACATTGGTTATCATAAAATAGCAGTATATATCAGCCTTTTTCTATTTGAACCAAATTTATGTGTGCACCCCTGTTAATTTGGTAGTTTTAGAGCTGAATTTTGATTGTAATTTTGTTGGTTATAGAATATTTTATAGGAAAGTAGACAGTAGAGATAATATGTTTTTTTGTTGTGTGAACTAGATTGTTTTCATGATAAAATGTTAAGTAGGAGCTATATATTCATTTGATTGGAACATTTTCACAAATCTTTACATCTTATAGAAATTATAATAAACTTGAGATGTCTGTTACTTGTCATTAAATTTGTCTGTTGATAAAATCAAAATGTTATTTTCTAAAGTGAACATATAAAGGAATAGTGTCCTCTGATGATTATAACTTTATAACAATTGATGAAACAAAGTTTGTTAGTTGTTGAAGTAAATAAATGTCTTCCATGGACAGAAATATTCAGCGAAATAGTTTCTTGTTATTAATATCAAAGATACTTCATCTTGTCCTTGTCTTTGTTGTTGTTTCGTCCTAAAAAATCAATTCTTTATACCTTTTCCATCTTTTCTACTACTAACTTGATTTACTAATATTGCAACAAAATAAATGTCACTTCAACTTTTGTTTTATTTTGTAATGCAAGCTAAACCTAGGAAAGTGCGAAAACCTAGGAAAGGACGCAAGACACAAAAAGGAAAGCAAAAGGAGCGAAATAAAGGTACCTGTGTTTTTGAAGGTATAAACAATGATCTGAATCTGAATGGTAACTGCTGTTGTGTTTGTGATGTCATGGTATTTGTTTTTCATGTGAAGTGATGTCACTATATATTTTGCATGACATCACCTAGATCATAGAGTTTTATCAATTACTTATTATTCAGTATTTATATAGATTGATGTGTTCAGTTGTATAAAATGCATGAAATTTAATTTCTAATCATTGTCATCAACTAACAACAGGCAACACCTGGCTTGTATCAGTGGCTAGAGGTAATACCATACATAACAGCATTACCAATAGCAGCATATTCAATCATTCATGGTTAATGCTTACATGGCTACTAATTATTGAGTACTAAACTTATTAGATGTATTATAACATCACCTCCTAGCTTATACTGAATATAGTCTAGAAATAAAGCAATGTTTTGATTGTGTTTCAGGAATTGAAATGGAAGTGATTGACAACTGTGCTTTTAATAAAGGTGGTTGTGGTCATAAATGTCGTAATGGTGTCAATGGTCCTGTTTGTTCCTGTAGAAAGGGTTATCTATTACAGGCTGATGAAAGATCTTGTGAAGGTATGTTACATTTGTTAATTAAGTTTTAATGGGTTATGTTGCAGTTATATATAAAACAATAAAACAACAAGATCACAAGATGAAAAAGTAAAAGGAGAACAGTATGGGAAGGATACTCTGAACAGGGAGTTTAAAAAGAACTATGTGGAATGGGAATGTTACTAAGCTGAACAGGATGGGAATGTTACAAAGCTGAACAGGATGGGAATGTTACAATGATGAACAGGATGGGAATGTTACAATGATGAACAGGATGAGAATGTTACAATGATGAACAGGATGGGAATGTTACAATGATGAACAGGATGGAAAGTTAATGATGATCAGGATGGGAATGTTCATGATGAACAGGGTATGAACAACTTGATATTTGCATGTCCAAGATCAAATTCAACTTGAGAGATAATTGAAGTTGGTTTAGATAGATTTGATAAAACAAAAAGTAAATAATGTCATGAAAAAGAAAATCTCGAGAAAAAAAATGAAAGCAGAATGTTTGCATCTATCAATATTTTGAGAGAAATTTCCATATTGTAATAGTGATGACAAGTTTATGTTATCTTAATGATGTGAAGTTGATAAAATTGAAGACATTTTGTGTGATAAGCAAAATGGTGTATGTGAAATGAAGTGTTAAACTTGAAAATGAATTATGTTATTTTAAACATAACTTTTAGTGTTGATACACTAGGCTATATGCATACCTTAAAGAAACATCATCTGCATAATTCTAAAATGATTATTGTGGAACGAATGGAATCAAATCATCATAGAATAATGTTTATTACTATTTGGTGAAATGAAACACTATTAAAAATTTACAGAATATAACTTAAAATAATATTTAAGGAAATAGAAATGTCTTTTGCACAAATGCAATTTTAAAATTGTTTAAGCACAATATAACATATTAATTTTTTAATAATGCATTATATGTTGACAAGTTATTTTTGATTAAAGCTTGATATTAAGTATTATCTCAAATAAAGTGTCTGTAATCTCTACTAACTTGTGATGGAAATTACCAGGGATAGCATCTTTAACATTTTAGGTTTGTTGAAATATTTAGGTTAAAGCAATTTTTGACATGTTGAAAATGTTTATTACAATACATGTTCATGCTCTTTGATAATGTCACTGTGACTCTAAGATATTAAGATATTCTCGTTGCATTCTAAATATGTCTGCAGTCAATTAGATGATATTTGTTGAATCATGTTTTGGGGAGTTTACCATGAAAATCACACCAGAAATTGAAATTATAAACAAATTAAGATAGTAATATATAAATTGGCAGAATTTCTTAATGTGAATCTGAATCATACTTAGCAGATAGTAAAGATAATCAGTTTGCCAAATAATTTGAAATGTTACATGTGTAGTATTGCACTCTGATAATTGTTAAAAGGATACTGAAATTAATGTACACCTCCTTAAAAGAATATATAGCTATTTAATTAGTTAATAAATCAAAAGTTTCAAAAATCAGAAGTGAAATTGACCCCAATAGGCCTTCTTTCAAACAGTTGATTGTTTACGATTAGATAATTTATATAAATATGGTATATAGATATGCATAGAAATGTAATGGAGATATATGTCCCACTTTTCTGCACCTTATTTGACTGATGAGATGAAATTTTGCCAGGAAAGTTGCATTAGCCTACACTAATTGTTGATTTACACTGTCGAGGGATCTTTCACATGCACATGTAGTATATCTGTGAAGATTTTGAAAGTAATCAGATTACCAACAGCTGTCTGATACTTCTGATACTTCCTGTCGAACTTGGGGACTTTTTTTTGAGACACTGGATATATTATTTAACATATCTTGTCATGTTATATGTATATCATTTTGTTATTCAATAAATTCTATCTTGTCAATGGTTTATATTATATTATTTTGTTATTCTATCTTGTCAATAGTTCATATTATATTATTTTGTTATTCTATAAATTCTATCTTATCAATGGTTTATATTATATTATTTTGTTATTCTATAAATTCTATCTGGTCAATGGTTTATATTATATTATTTTGTTATTCTATATTGTCAATGGTTTATATTATTGCAGTGCGTTCGATTCTCGAACGCACTGCATTGTTTTGCAATTGACTATTTTTTTTTTTTTTTTTTTTTTTTTTTTTTTCGTTTTCTGGTCTCGCTATTTCGGTATGAAGGGAACTTGTCACACTCCATCTGACACGATTTCCCACGATAAACTGCTGCTAGTTGTGGCTTAAATGTTTAATGACGTAGTTTTGTCCAACCGGAAATGAGGTATAACAAAACGTGTATTTTCGGTTTTATATCATTTTTACTTACAATTTTCAACCGATTTTGATGGATATTTTTTTGTTTATTTTCATTGTGTCTTTTCTACACGATAACCACTTAAAAACTTATAATTTTTTACTTTTGACCCTGAATTTTGAAACTTTTTTTTCACGTTTTTTTTTCAACTTCCACAGTTTTATTTCGATCGCTATGAAAACGTCTAGGCATATAGACATTGTTATTGCGAACAAAACCGTATTTTCAAAAATTTGATATCACTTCCGGTTTTGACGTCATTTGCTTGTAAACTTCAAATTTCAACTTCCGGAGTTTTGAAGATATTTGAAAATTTCTTTTTGCATTATGTTAGAAACTGACATCATGAAAGATATTTATGATAAAATTTGACCCGGAAGTAATATGTCAGGCGCCATGTTGTTGTGAGTAATTTTTATAAAACTCAAAATGGGGCCTCAGGGGATAATCGGATTTGCACAATTTTGGTGTCTATGAAATCCTTAGTCGATTGCCACCAACCTTATGACAGCGGATTTTTGTATTTCGATTTAGACTTTTTTCTATTTCCGGACAAAGAATTTCAGTAATGACCGAAACGTTCAAGGCTCATATCTAGTGACCTTGACCTTTGATGACCTTTTGACCTGTACAAAAGTTATTGCCTTTAACGAGATCTATCAAATGATATATTCACTGCCGATTTTCTGATGTTAACTTCCGGTTTTATGGCCATTTGAAAATTGTAATTTTTAACTTTAAAGAGCTTTGTCACGTGACCTAATAAACATACGTCACAAATTTTTAGACATATTTACTATGCTAAATCTGCTCTTTCAAATGATATATAACACAAAATATTTGAATCAAATTTGCGCTTTTTAAAACTTGCAAATTTTGTGCCAATTTTCATTGTAACTGTGCGTGTTTTTTGGAAATTTGATTTTGATCGATCTGAAAACTTACGAGTAGATAAACAATTTGATAATGAACAAAACAATATTTCTGAAATTTTGATATCACTTCCGGTTTTGACGTCATTTGTTTGTAAACTTGAAATTCTAACTTCTGGAGTGCCCGAATTATTTGAAAGTTTCTTTTTGCATTATGTTAGAAATGGTCATCAGAAAAGATATAAATGATAAAATCCAACCCGGAAGTACTATGTCAGGTGCCATGTTGTTGTGACCAATTTTTATAAAACTCAAAATGGGACCTCAGGGGATAATTTAATTTACATTATATCGGTGTCTTTGAAATCTTTAGTCGATGGCCAACAACCTTGTGGCAACTGATTTTTTAATTTCGATTTCTTTATATTTCTGGAAAAATAATTTTAATTTAGACTGAAACTTTCAAGGCTCATATTTCTAAACCTATTGGTTCAAATGACCAGGAAGTTCTATTAGCCTGCATTCTTCAATTAAGTGTAACACACCTCGTGAGGAACATTTTTTGTTACTATATCTGACAATATGTGAGAGTCTACGCTGCAGTATTACAACGTAACATTCCCTCAGCACATCATACGATTCATGATCAGTATACCCAAATCTAAAAAAGCTACAATTTACCATAGTGTTTCTTTTAACGCTTGTCACTGGTCAGAGTAGTATTTTAAAATGTTCAAATGCAGTTTTCTCCCTTCAACTGAAAATAGTTTGTTGTCTGTATGTTTAAATTCAGTTCTCTCCCTTCAACTGAAAATTGCACTACCAAGCTTAACATGACTTTCTTACATTGTAACTTGCATTTTTAACGTTTTAAATTACATGTATGTACTAAAAAGATAAACAAAAAGTCTAAAAGAAGTAGATAACGATCCAATGCCAAAAGAAGAAAATTCGTTCTAAAAATCTTGTTCTGTCATTTATTAAAAAACAAGTTTTAAAATTGCATGTCTAAAAACGTTGACCATAAAAATGTTTTCTAAAAAAATAATAATATAGAATTTTGGCTATGTTTATAACAAATTGATAATTAAGGAGCTGTGCTGCAAACTTATATGTATGGAGGTTAGCACTCAGTATTCTGATGTCAATTATATATCATATCAAGAATTGGCTGTATGACATGTAGGGAGCCGCTTTCATATGTATGATATTGCTCATGAATAAAAATGTACATTAATAAAAACAACGACTTTTTAATCAGATGATTTTTCACTACCGAACGTGAACTGGTTTTTCTACTTTTCACTCCCGAATATAAACAATTCATATGCCGATTTTTATGTTCTGTAAATTTCGCAGTATGGATTGAAAACGCCATTTTTCACGAAACCGGATGCGCACTGCCCAGTATCGTCTCACGATTCTAGTTTTATTTTGTTATTCTATAAATTCTATCTTGTCATGTTATATGTATATCATTTTGTTATTCAATAAATTCTATCTTGTCAATGGTTTATATTATATCATTTTTTTATTCTATAAATTCTATCTTGTCAATGGTTTATATTACATTATTTTGTTATTCTCTAAATTCTATCTTGTCAATGGTTTATATTATATTATTTTGTTATTCTATCTTGTCAATGGTTTATATTATATCATTTTGTTATTCTATAAATTCTATCTTGTCAATGGTTTATATTATATTATTTTGTTATTCTATCTTGTCAATAGTTCATATTATATTATTTTGTTATTCTATCTTGTCAATAGTTTATATTATATCATTTTGTTATTCTATAAATTCTATCTTGTCAATAGTTTATATTATATTATTTTGTTATTCAATAAATTCCATCTTGTCAATGGTTTATATTATATTATTTTGTTATTCTATAAATTCTATCTGGTCAATGGTTTATATTATATTATTTTGTTATTGTAGATATTGATGAATGTGAAGGAGGAGATCATTGCTGTGATCAGTATTGTAATAATAATCCTGGAGGTTATACTTGTTCATGTAGCCGTGGATTTCTCCTCAATAGAGATGGATGTGGTTGTGAAGGTATGTCATTTCCTCTTTTAAAGTAGAAAAAACCTTGGCATAATCCTAGAAATAAAAACCACCACCTTGTGGCAAACTGATTACAGAGTGTTAAAATGTGCCATATATCAGGAAAATCACAAGGGTTTCAAGATGTTTTAAAGAAAAAGATACCTGGTTGTTGAACGCCACCTTTAGCTTATTGAAAACAGATTTATTTTCATATTTCATAAATAATATAGTTTTGAGTCTGATAGGTTTTTCATATGTAAAATGATGATTCTGATGTCTGTAAGATTTATGATGATATGATATTTTAATATTAAAACATCTAAAATAACATTATTACCAGAAAAATAGAGCAACTTCTGTACACTTGATTTCTTACACAGTTGTTGAATCTATTTTTAATAAAATTATCTTTTACAAAAGAAAACACAATATAGGTAGAAATATATATTACTGCATATATAAGTAAAAATTGCACTCAATATCTTGAAAATTATATTTGGCACCTTCTTTTCGTGCTTGAAATAAGTTACTAGACTTTTGAAGTGCACAAAAGTGAATCACTTTCTACTGTTGATACCATTATACAGAGAAGTGGGACACTTTTCAAAATCAGACCCAGCTTTATTTTAACCCTTTGAGCAGTGAGTTTAATTATTACGTCATACTGTAGGGAGTGACTTAATTTGACGTTTAAGCATGCGTCACATTAGCGACATATATGTCGCTCTGCTCCTTTCATTTGTGAAGTCATATGTGTCGTTCACTTGCTTAGGGTTAAGACTTTCCTGTAAATGTTCTATGCGTCAAACTGAACAATATTACAAATTTCTGAGTGAATTGTATATTGGTCTTTTGTTTTACTGTACATTATATAAAGTATATTTTGATGATTTATAATAATGTCATTATGATGTTGATGATAGTTTATACTAAATGTGTTTTGATGATAATTTTAATCAATAATGTTTTGATGATAATTTCTACTAGATATTGATGAATGTTTAAATGATAATGGTGGTTGTGAACAGATCTGTGTAAACTCAGAAGGTTCCTATAGTTGTGCTTGTACTGCTGGTTATTCTGTTTCACCAGATGGTAGAAGATGTATAGGTCTGTATAATTTTAACAAGATGCATATATTCATTTTTGTGATATGATTCAAATCTTATTCAACCAGAACATCAAAAAACAAAACAAGTTTATAGTTGTTACCAAAATAGTTTTGAGGCACAAATAACAAATAAGATGTTTTGGAATTGATAGTATAACATTATAATTGTAGCTGATGAACCAATTGATAAAGGTCCTGAAAGAGGTGATTTACCAAGAATACGATATGAAACTACACCATTACCTGTATTACCAATAACAGAAGATCCTTATGATAGTCTTTTGTCTCAAGAATTACAGGAACAGGCTGCTAAATTTAGTGAGTAGAAATTTTTGAAGATCATCACAACAAAGTCTTTGAATTTGTGATCATGTTCATAGTCCTTATTTGAACAAAAAGAAAACCTAGACTCTTTATAAATCGATTTGAGACCTTCCCTCTTGTAGGTTGAAAAGATAATTTTGCTCACATTTTTTACCTAGATTAAGTTCAGGTAAACTTAAGAGCTCTAACCCAGACTTTTTTTCCTATATAAAATACTAGAACATAGAAAAATAAGATAGAACTTAAGATAAATAACATTTTGTTTATGTTTATCATGCTCAGAAGTGAAAAATAATACAAGTGAGTAATGATGGATGAAAATTTTAATTTCCAATTTTTTAATCATTTTTCATGTTAATTAACTGATTATTTTTAATGCTATTTTTTTACTATTTCAAATGTTATATTTATGTTCCCTCAGTATTATGTTTATAGCATGAACTGGAAAATTATTTGATTATATCAAAGAAATTTTTTTGAACAAATTGTATTTTATATTTATATAGCGAACATGAATTCACACTCGGTAATTCTTTGTATAGATTTGTTTTTTTTGGCAAGGTTATATATAAAGAAAATGATTTTTT
This sequence comes from Lottia scabra, assembly GCA_029955415.1. Taxonomy (NCBI): domain Eukaryota; kingdom Metazoa; phylum Mollusca; class Gastropoda; family Lottiidae; genus Lottia; species Lottia scabra. The sequence goes on along the minus strand of JARJEI010000013.1, from coordinate 5,840,541 downwards.
TTTTAAGTTTTTATATTTTATATGTCAATATGTTGTATTTGAAACCTGGAATGGGCCTCACATTGTCTTAATATGGTGGTATTAATTGTTGCATGGGAGCTCAATTATTGTCCTATATTGTCTGTCTCTTTTCTTTTTTCTCTTTTATATTCAATTTTATTTCTTACCATCTATAAAGGCAAGACATAATTTGATCAGGACAGTTTTTTTTTCTTTTTATCTGATCTTACGTGGTAATATACGTCAATTTTTAACTTGAGAATGTGTGAAACATTCAGAATACCTTAAGATTATAGCCTACTTTTGAAGTTGTCTGCATACAAAGGAAGTTCTAGAAAAATTGTAACAAAGACAATATTATCTTTGATTCTAGTTCTACTTTCTATATCTGTTACCAAGTGTTATATGGTAAACAATTTTCCATGATTTTTTATATATGTTAAGATAGTAAGTAAAGTGTGTGTATATTTTACAGATTGTCAACCTGGTACATTTGGTGTCAACTGTTTATTACATTGTATGAACTGTTTAAATGGTGCTATTTGTAATGAAGAACAGTCGGGTTGTGAATGTACTGCTGGCTGGCAGGGTATTATTTGTAATGAAACTTGCTCACAGGTATATTATTGTCTCTTTCTTATACTAGAAGCAAAGATGTCAATTTTCTGACTAAAGGGAGAAAACTACTAGTATCTAAAATATACAAAAGTAACCTATCCTCAAACTTATTTCATGGTTGTTTAATTCCTCAATACACCCACATCAAGTCTTATTATTGTATTCCATTTGGTAAATCTTTTAATGTTAAAATAAAATTGTGAAGATTAGAAAAGTATTTAGAAAATGTGGTTTGCTGTCCAGTTGTAAATTGGCAACTTCTAGAAGAAGGATGAAAGTTTCGATGACTTAAAAGAATCCAATGCATCTTTACATCATTTCTTAACAAACATTTGTATTTTTGATTCCTTTTAGAATTTCTTTGGTAAAGATTGTAATAGTATATGTAATTGTCCTAATGGAAATGTATGTGATTCTGTTACTGGTGAATGTAAAGATGAATGTCCACAAGGTTATTATGGTGCTCAATGTAATAGAAGATGTCCACACCATTGTGCCAGTGGACATTGCCATAAAGTATTTGGTTATTGTAAATGCCGACCTGGAAGATTTGGACCATCTTGTAACCAACCATGTCCATCTTTTACATGGGGATCTAATTGTGCTACGCAATGTGACTGTAATGTTGATAATTCTAATGGTTGTCAGCCAGAGGTAGGTAATCTTTAAATATTGTGCTTATTTCATTATTGTATAAGCATATTCTGAGGTTTAACATGTCTTTATCTGAGCTTTTTTAGAGGGAATTTCTGGCGAGAGGTCCAATATTAATTAATGAAACATGGTTACTGGACACACAAACTTCAAATTGTATGGTCGTTACAGAGAACTCCATGTTCCAGACCAAATCTTTTGGCTGACTTGTTTAGTCAGGCATCAATTCATCTAATGGTATCCCATGATTTTGGCTTATAGTTTTGTTTACTCTTTTTAAAACACCTGACGGAAAGTAATTGTTATCCCTGCTAAGTTGTCCTGTTTAACATCAAGTTGTGCTGTTCAACATCAAGTTGTCCTGTTCAACATCAAGTTGTGCTGTTTCAGACAGGAGAATGTGTGTGTAAACCAGGTTATTTTGGTGAGAAATGTAAAGATAGATGTCCAGCAGATAGATTTGGTGAAATGTGTACCCGAGTTTGTGATTGTCCAGTTGATAGTAAATGTAACCATATTACTGGTTATTGTTTAAAAGAATGTCCAGCTGGTAAAACTGGACAGAGATGTGAAGAATGTAAGTATATTTTTCATCACTCTTATCTTACTAATGGACTTTACAAGTTTATGTCAATTAAAAACAGACATTGTTGAAATTGATTATGTAACATCACCTCAGATTCTAAAACATCATGAAAATATGTCTGCACGAAGCTTGAACGAATGTAAATAATATATTACTAATCTTAATCTCCACACCAAACACAGGCACCCCGAAAAATTGTATATATAGTTATATTGTATAAGAGAATAAAGGTATGAAAGCCGCCATCTTGTTCTTACTAGAAAGTGAAACGTAGTCAACAATGTTTATGTTATTAGTACACAAAATTTGTCCATTGACTAATTAGTTGAATTTGAATAATCTGAAATTCGTCTGCTAAAGTAGAGACTTTTCATAACTACAACAACGTCAAAGTAATTCATGCATTCATAAAATTTACATTCTAATGACAAGCTAACTATCAACATTTATTATTTATTATGACATAAAAAGAGATTAAATAAATTGTAAGTTGTGGCAATTTTAACTCGGGTGTCAAGGTGAAGGTCAGAGAAGTTGTGAAAATATGTGTCGATTATTTCTCCCCATTTTCACCACTTTCCAAAGTAGTTTTTACAAGAAAAACATGCTATCGAACATAAATTCACAACATTGACCACGTTAAAATGGTGTCGAACGAGGCATGTCATTTTTAACACATTACTTGGTAATTTTGTTTACTAAGTTGAATAACAGCTTAAAATAACAAAAACAACTTTGTTTTCACAAAATAACATTTGATGGAACTGTTGATAACCAACTTATAGCATGCAATTTATCATAAATCTCTATGATACAAGGACATGTTATGATGTTTATGATATTTACTAAGAAAGAAGTCCATATTTAGATTAAATGGAAAACTTTATATTTATTGCTACTAGATAAAAGCCATAGAATACTCTTTCATGTTTGAATCACATTCCCTCTCGAACATTTTGAAATATAATGATCAGTTTTGAAAGATAGACTTATAAATTTCCTGGTGATGTGTCTATCTCAAAAGTATTAAATTTTCTTTGCACATCTACCATACCCAAATCATTTATTTATGTACTTCTACTTCTAATCATTGATTTCTTTTATTTAGTTCATGCTTATTTTGTGCATAGATTTAGTCAGCTTATAGTACATACTATGTCATTACTTTCACGTTTATTTTTGTTTGTTGTTTTGTTTATAACTCCATCCTTACAGCATGTCCAAATGGAAAATATGGTCCTAATTGCCTTAAGAAATGCCATTGTTCTGGCAGCTCATGCCACCCAGAAAGTGGAAAATGTGTTTGTAAGGCAGGAAAAACTGGCAGAAGGTGTCGAAAATGTGAGTTTCAACCAAACAAGCCTTACTATTTGTCATTTTCAATATTTAGCATTTTGATATTTATATTCTGATTTACGCCATTGTTTACAATATCAACAATTCCAGGTTTTTATTTTATCAAAGTGCTTCATAGATGCTTTATTTTTGATTGTATATATCTGAATATTTTTCAGAACTCCCCAGTTTTGCACTTTTCTTAGTTTCTTCTGATTTCTGAACTGCTTCCATCTGATGTTGTCAACCACCATTTTGACAATGTTCTTCAAACTTTTTAACCCCTGCACAAGAATATGAATCTTTCCCTTTTTTCTATAAAATATCATGTTGACAGTTGATATCAAATTTTCAGCGTGTCCTCAGGGCAGTTGGGGAATGGATTGTGCCAATAAATGTACTTGTAAGAATGGAGCCAAATGTGACTCTATTACTGGAGAGTGTGTTTGTAAAGATGGCTGGTATGGACCTTATTGTGGCGAGGGTGAGAAAATAATTTTAGATATAGATTTTAATCAAATGGGGCTATGTAATAATTCCTCACAGAACAGAACAACTTATTAAATGAAGACAATGTAAAATGTTATTTGTTTCTAATGAATAAAGTTGCTTTTTTTATATTTCAAGCCTGTCCAAATGGAAGATTTGGTCCTCAGTGTATGGAAGTATGTATGTGTGAAAACAATGCTACTTGTGACCAGTTTACTGGTGATTGCACATGTTCTCCTGGATGGACTGGTCAACTATGTGATAGAGGTAGGAAAATTATTTCTATATTGTCTATGAAGTTGTAATTGATGGGAAAATGGGCTATTAAGTGTCTATGTTTATATTATAGGTTGTCCACCAGAAAGATGAGATAGTAATTGTCTATGTTTATGTTATAGGTTGTCCACCAGGAAGATGAGATAGTAATTGTCTATGTTTATGTTATAGGTTGTCCACCAGGAAGATGAGATAGTAATTGTCTATGTTTATGCTATAGGTTGTCCACCAGGAAGATGGGATAGTAATTGTCTATGTTTATGTTATAGGTTGTCCACCAGGAAGATGAGATAGTAATTGTCTATGTTTATGCTATAGGTTGTCCACCAGGAAGATGGGATAGTAATTGTCTATGTTTATGTTATAGGTTGTCCACCAGGAAGATGAGATAGTAATTGTTTATGTTTATGTTATAGGTTGTCCACCAGGAAGATGTGATAGTAATTGTCTATGTTTATGTTATAGGTTGTCCACCAGGAAGATGTGATAGTAATTGTCTATGTTTATATTATAGGTTGTCCATCAGGAAGATGGCATAGTAATTGTCTATGTTTATGTTATAGGTTGTCCACCAGGAAGATGAGATAGTAATTGTGTATGTTTATTTTATAGGTTGTCCACCAGGAAGATGAGATAGTAATTGTCTATGTTTATTTTATAGGTTGTCCACCAGGAAGATGAGATTTTAATTGTCTATGTTTATATTATAGGTTGGCCACCAGGAAGATGAGATTTTAATTGTCTATGTTTATATTATAGGTTGTCCACCAGGAAGATGAGATAGTAATTGTCTATGTTTATGTTATAGGTTGTCCACCAGGAAGATGAGATAGTAATTGTCTATGTTTATGCTATAGGTTGTCCACCAGGAAGATGGGATAGTAATTGTCTATGTTTATGTTATAGGTTGTCCACCAGGAAGATGAGATAGTAATTGTTTATGTTTATGTTATAGGTTGTCCACCAGGAAGATGTGATAGTAATTGTCTATGTTTATGTTATAGGTTGTCCACCAGGAAGATGTGATAGTAATTGTCTATGTTTATATTATAGGTTGTCCATCAGGAAGATGGGATAGTAATTGTCTATGTTTATATTATAGGTTGGCCACCAGGAAGATGAGATAGTAATTGTGTATGTTTATTTTATAGGTTGTCCACCAGGAAGATGTGATAGTAATTGTCTATGTTTATGTTATAGGTTGTCCACCAGGAAGATGTGATAGTAATTGTCTATGTTTATATTATAGGTTGTCCATCAGGAAGATGGGATAGTAATTGTCTATGTTTATATTATAGGTTGGCCACCAGGAAGATGAGATAGTAATTGTGTATGTTTATTTTATAGGTTGTCCACCAGGAAGATGAGATAGTAATTGTCTATGTTTATTTTATAGGTTGTCCACCAGGAAGATGGGATAGTAATTGTCTATGTTTATATTATAGGTTGTCCACCAGGAAGATGAGATAGTAATTGTCTATGTTTATATTATAGGTTGTCCACCAGGAAGATGAGATAGTAATTGTTTATGTTTATGTTATAGGTTGTCCACCAGGAAGATGTGATAGTAATTGTCTATGTTTATGTTATAGGTTGTCCACCAGGAAGATGAGATAGTAATTGTCTATGTTTATATTATAGGTTGTCCACCAGGAAGATGAGATAGTAATTGTCTATGTTTATGTTATAGGTTGTCCACCAGGAAGATGGGATAGTAATTGTCTATGTTTATTTTATAGGTTGTCCACCAGGAAGATGAGATAGTAATTGTGTATGTTTATATTATAGGTTGTCCACCAGGAAGATGAGATAGTAATTGTGTATGTTTATGTTATAGGTTGTCCACCAGGAAGATGGGATAGTAATTGTCTATGTTTATGTTATAGGTTGTCCACCAGGAAGATGAGATAGTAATTGTCTATGTTTATGTTGTAGGTTGTCCACCAGGAAGACGAGATAGTCATTGTCTATGTTTATGTTATAGGTTGTCCACCAGGAAGATGGGATAGTAATTGTCTATGTTTATATTATAGGTTGTCCACCAGGAAGATGAGATAGTAATTGTGTATGTTTATGTTATAGGTTGTCCACCAGGAAGATGGGATAGTAATTGTCTATGTTTATGTTGTAGGTTGTCCACCAGGAAGATGAGATAGTAATTGTCTATGTTTATGTTATAGGTTGTCCACCAGGAAGATGGGATAGTAATTGTCTATGTTTATATTATAGGTTGTCCACCAGGAAGATGAGATAGTAATTGTGTATGTTTATTTTATAGGTTGTCCACCAGGAAGATGAGATAGTAATTGTCTATGTTTATATTATAGGTTGTCCACCAGGAAGATGAGATAGTAATTGTGTATGTTTATTTTATAGGTTGTCCACCAGGAAGATGGGGTGGTGATTGTCAATCTAAGTGTCAATGTTTAAATAGTGCTGATTGTGACTCTACAACTGGAGAGTGTATATGTGTACCAGGATGGAGAGGTTCCGGATGTGACGAGAGTAAGTTTTTAAATACTGAATCATTTTCAACAGAAGTTTCTTCTGCAGAATGTGTTAAAATTCTCATAGGTAAAGAATATTAATTTATATAATGATCCATGCTAAGGTGTCTTTAGAATTTAATACCACAAGAGTTGATTTTTGATTTATAATCCAATCTGTTTTTCACAGAATGTCATAATGGAACATATGGAGCTGGTTGTATGAAGAAATGTAAATGTCAGAATGGTGCTATATGTGATCATGTTGGTGGAGCCTGTACATGTTCTGATGGTTGGAGAGGAAGATTCTGTGAGAAGGCTTGTCCACAAGGTTTCTATGGATTAGACTGTCAGAATATTTGTAATTGTGGTAATGGAGCTAGATGTGATCATGTTGCTGGTGACTGTCATTGTGAATCAGGATGGTATGGTGATTCCTGTGAACAACGATGTCCTGCTGGAAAGTTTGGTGATGATTGTGAAGAGAAATGTCAGTGTGTTAATGGAGATTGTGATACAGTTGGTGGTAATTGTATTTGTTCTGCAGGATGGAGAGGAGCTAAATGTGATGAAGGTAAATAATATTTGGATTCAGCATTTTATTTACTTGAAACTGAAACTGAAAGTGTTTTGTTTGATTTATTTTTCTTGTACAAAAAGTAAGTAATGTTGTGTTGGTTCCCTTTCAGTGTGTCCACCTGGTTTCTATGGAAACAGTTGTTTATATAGGTGTTTCTGTTTAAATGAAGGGAAGTGTAATCATATAGATGGCTCTTGTAATTGCACAGTAGGATGGGAAGGAACAGCTTGTGAAAGTGGTAAGATATCTAATGTATATGTGTCTCTGGAATCTACCTCTATTTGTTTCTGATTAAAAATTATCTCTCTAATTGACAGGTTCTTGACTATCTCTTTGTGTCAGTTTGTTCCTACGAAACGTTTGGGAACTTTTTAACCAATATGTATGTGATAGTTCTGCTCAAACAATTTCATGAATTCTCTGAAACTTTTGACAGCATTTTCAAGTTAAATCAGGCTGAATAGAAAACCTTTTCACAAATTTCACATTGAAATAGTGATAGTATTTGTATCAACATCACATAAGTGAATGTTGAAAGTTACATGCTATATATTTACAGCCTGTGTTAGTGGTAAACATGGTAAGAACTGTAATTTAGATTGTGATTGTGTTAATGGTAAAACTTGTGATAGAAAAACTGGAGCTTGTATCTGTAATCCTGGTTTCATTGGTCCTAAATGTAATAAAAGTAAGTAAACTGTTTTTGATGTAGAAATTTGATGGCTTCTTATATTCATTAAGACATATATCAAAGTAAGATCTGTTGTTTGTAATGAAGTAACTTATATCTGAAATATGTTACAAACAGTTCTTCTTTCATTCTTGAATGCTACTTCTTTTGAATTAGTTTTATATTGACTGTTACAGCCTGTCCACGAGGATTCTATGGTGAAGAATGTAATTCTATGTGTCCATGTAAAAATGGCGCTAAATGTAACAGTGAAACAGGTGAATGTACATGTACAACAGGTTGGAGAGGCAAACATTGTGATAAACGTAAGTTCATGTATCTTAAAGTATTTAGAAGTACATGTATTTATTTAGATTAAGGCCTCTGAAATGTTATAACACTTTGTGTTGAGTAACAGCAATATGTTTCTTACAACTCAAATACTGGACTCGCAAATGATTTCAATAGCTTTTTCTATATGAGATCTAAGATTTCTAATAACAATATTATGTCTTCTATATTTTAGCTTGTTTACCTGGATTGTATGGAGATGATTGTAACAAGAAATGTTCCTGTGATAAAGATGAACCATGTAATCATTTAAATGGTGAATGTAGATGTCCACCAGGTTTCAGTGGTCCTTCATGTGGCCAACGTAAGTAATGTTGTTTATTTTAAGAAAATTACAATTGACTCTATGGTCCCTTTCATTACCAGGATGGGTATTTGTATCAACTTTACAGACACAGACACAATGGTCACACTTTTTCCAGTCAAGATCTACTGAAATTTAGATTTTCTTTTATGTCTTCAGATTGTCCTCATGGTACATTTGGACCAGAATGTCGTGGTCAGTGTTCGTGTAATGAAAATTATGATTGTCATCATGTAACAGGAGAATGTGTTTGTAAACCAGGACAGAGAGGTCGAATGTGTACCCAAGGTATGTTTTTCACATTTAGTTTATGTTTAACATAAGTATGAACAATGTTTTAACATTAGTCTAATTTTTAACACTTGTTGTTATGTCAGCTTATGTTGCTTTTACAATCTTTATTAGAAATAAGCTTTTAACTTTAATAACTTCAGTAGAAAAATAGTTTTTGAGAAATCTCCTTTTATTTCCATCAAATTAAGAATTGATTTTTATACGGTGGTGGTATATTCCCTCTTTTGTAGAAATAGATCCAAATTTAACCAGTAAGCTTTAACTAAATTCTTACATTATAAGATGTAGTTATAGTATTGCTCTTGTGTGATCTCTCTGTAGTTTATTATTTATATTTAATATTTCCATTCAACGTTCATTTTGATAATGTTTGTTTTCAAGACCTTGTGGAACTACACTATGGATTCTTGACTTTCCGAAATTTAATCTATTGTTCTAACAGAGCTAAAACTTAAACCAATCAATGTTAGAGTGTTAGTGGCAATTATTATGTTAATCTTAACACTTTTATATTTGATTGTTGAATGAGAACGGAAATATTACTGTTTCTTGCTTCCAATTCTTCAACATCATCAATAATCTTTACCATAATGCTTGAACTCATTTTAATTTGAACAAAGTCAGTTTAAAAGTTAGCAATGTTTAGATTATATATTTAGGCCATATTTAATTGTGCTTTGGCACATTTCTTACATGACAACTTATTAATATTTTCGGCACACATCAAAACTTGTACTAAGAAACCTTGAATAATATATTATTAACTGCAAAGTTGAAAAACCCCAAACAAGATTGTTTTTGTGTATCTTTATAGAAAATATTTTCAAACTGACTTTGCTCAATGCCTAACTTCATTAATTAATGCTTTAATCTGTGACTCTGTTGCATGCAGCAAGGAAAGGCAGTAGACTAAGAAAGGGTCGTAAAGGCCGAAAAGGCAAAGGAAAATGGAGGAAAAAACCTAAAGATAAAAATGGCTTCAAAAAACTTCAAGCAGGTAACATCATACTTCAATCATCTCTCACTATAATAACTTTGTTCTTTAACTTTTTAATGTTGTATTTACAGTCTGATCAAGTCATGTTTAATTCTATATCTGGCCAGAAATTTAACTTGATCCATTATGTAAAAACAATAAGTAATAAATCTGGCAATATTGATTTTTTTCAATGACCTAGACAAGCCAAACAATTTATCTTGCTGAATTGAATTAGACCAGGTAGTTTAAGGCTAGAGTATAAAGTATAAACATGAACTGCTGTATTGCTTTTATATTTTTATTTATAAAATTTATAACTTAAGTCATCTGTATTTATTGAATTAATAATTGTATTGTTTGTTTAGCTAACTGGGTTTTGGGTAGGTATTGGGTGTTATTGTGTTGATGTACTGCACAAAACAAAAGTTATTTAACTGTTATATATTTAGCACTTATTTATATAAAGTATAGTTATGTTAATGTATGAACTTGCACATAACTTTTGAAAAATCAATGGTCAAAATCATGAATTACAACCATTTGATATTTGATTTTTTATACACCCTCATGAAAATGTCACCCATGTCTGTCAATCCGTCAACAATTTTTTGTCGATGCACTAGAGTTTTTATCTGATTAGAATGAAACTTGGTATGTGTATATCTTGATAATATCTCTGAGTTCGAAAATGGCACGATTCCAGTCGTTGGTTTATGAGTTATATTGCCCTGACTTAGATAATATGTATAATTTTTCATATCAAAGTATGACTTTAATAATGTTTGATATCCAGTATTTTGTAACAGATACTCTCTGACCATAATGTGCTGTTAAAATAGATATTTCAAATTACAAGAAGCTGAAATTCAATATTACAAATGATACATTACTTGCTTCCTCGTTGATTGATAGCGTATGGATTGAGTTTATTATGTAAATTTGTCATCGAGTCATGTTTTTATCATCCGACGCTTTTTCACGTTTTTGTTTTGTAGTTTTGTGCATGTTTAACAGCTAGGACGGGTGTGGCGCCAGGCAGGGTATGCTTACTCTTCTAGACACCTGATACCACTTTTCATACTTACTCATGTATGATTGATATAATTCCTCATGTGAAAAGTTCTTAAGCTGTTACCTATGTTTCGTCAAAATGTCCTTTTGGATTTCGAGTTTCGTTTTGCGGTTCGGATCGTCAGTACTTGTTTTTTCTTTATTAATAACACCATAGGTTATTGTAACCAATAGTTGCCCTGTGAAATATTATATGATTAGTCTAATATTATAAAAATTTATAAAAACAATTCCACCTTTTCAAAAGGAAGAAGTTAGATATACTAAATCCATTTGCAGAAAGCTTACAAATCTATTCCAATTTTCAGTCAGCGTATGTTGGGTGTGCAATTCTACTAAAACTAAGATATTATTGGCACCTTTTGTTATAGAGGCATTATATACGTTTATGTAAATTTAGGTTGCTTAGAACCACAAACTCCTGAAGGGCAGTATTTAATGATGTAAAATGTAAAAAGAAGTCATAAATAGCCCTGATACATATAATAAAAACTACTTTTGATTATAACATATCTTGATGAAAATTTAATATTGGTGCTTAAAGGGCCATTCTGCTTTTTTGAAAGAAAATTCCATTATCAAAAAAATCGCAAATGCTACTTGAGAGTATTTTTAAAGTATGCTTATTGTATCTCTATATCCTCTTGATCAAACTGAATTTGGTTTTAAAGGGTTAATTACAAACAGGGAGTTCTTATTGTTAATTAAGCAATTTGACCTAGTTTGGGTGTTTGCCCTTTAAATGGCTCAATATTTCTAGCTGAAACCTTTTACATACACAAGAGGGACATTTCTCTACAATTAGGCTTTTATTTTACTCACATCCGTTCGGTAGTTTCCTATCAGCGTCCAAAAAACATAACACACTTAAAAACCTTACGTAAGGTTTTTAAAAATTTTAGCATGTTTTTAGCGTTCAAAAATTAACGGTTGGACTTTTTTAGTTAAAACTTTTAGATACATTAAAGGGCACATAGTTACAGATTTTAATGTAAAGTTTTCACAAATTTTAGCAAAAAAAAATTTTGACCAAAAAAAAATTCAGACTGTCCCTTTAAATGTTAAATGTTGATAAAAATTTTTAATTGAACAGGATGCAAGGAAGGTGAATTCGGACCTAATTGTGATCAACTATGTAAATGTGAAAATGGAGGAGAATGTGATATGATGACAGGATCGTGTATGTGTCCACCAGGTTTTATTGGACCTACCTGTGGTGAAAGATGTCCTGGTAATACCTATGGTGAAGATTGTACTGGTGTCTGCAAGTGTCAAAATGGCGGGAAATGTAGCAGAAGATCTGGCAGATGTAAATGTTTGCCAGGATTTAAAGGAAAGCATTGTGATGAAGGTATGTGTTGTAAATGATATTTTTTAGACATGGTTGGATCTTATCACTTCACCATCCTTCTAATGTTAAGATATTAGCCATACATGAGCTATTTTTCAGTGGTTGTATGTAACCAATATAAGCAATTTGTATGATTTTGGGAATGTTTTATTTCAGCATGTGAAGAAGGAAAGTTTGCTATGGAATGTAAAGAAAGTTGTAATTGTAAAAATGGTCGATGTGATCCTATATCTGGGTTATGTGATTGTAATCTAGGATGGATGGGAGGATCATGTGATTTACCATGTCCACCCAATAGATATGGTCCTGGTTGTAATCATACTTGTATGTGTCAGAATGGTGGAGAATGTGATTCAGTTACTGGGTGTTGTACCTGTCCTAATGGATATTATGGTCATGTTTGTGAAATGGGTAAGGAACCTTTTAAATTCATTGTATTGTATAGAATGAAAGTATTTTAATCAAACAAAGTCTTTTTGATTGTTTAATTTTCTCTTAATTAGTTAGAGGTAATAACATTAATATTTTTTATAGTTTGTCCACAAGGAACACATGGTCCATACTGTCAAGAAACTTGTGATTGTATCAATGGAGCTACATGTGATGCTAGAATGGGACAATGTCAATGTCCCCCTGGCTTTAAAGGAGATACGTGTCAAAAACGTAAGTTTCTTTTATAGTTTTGAACTGCATTCTACATTCTAGCTTAGCAAGAGTTTAATCCCGGTTTTAGGGTATTTGTTTAGATACTTGATAAAATTTTGACTCTTTTGAAGTTTTTGTTTTTTTCAGTACAGATATCGGTAATAATAAACAATATTAGAATAAATCCATGATAGTTTTAACAATACTGTATATTGAAATAAATTTACTGAAGTTGAGATGTAATAGAATATTATATAAATAAAGGTTATTTGGTTCAGAAGATGTATGTTCTGTATGTATGTTTTATCATCACAGGTTGTCCCAGTGGTTATTTCGGTGTAAATTGTTTACAGAGCTGTGATTGTGAGAATTCAGATTGTCACCATGTGACAGGAAAATGTATTTGTTCCCCAGGCTATTCAGGGAGACGGTGTGACCAAAGTATGTATATTTATAATTTCTTAATAAGATATGAAAGGTTTTCCTAGTTGGAGCATTTATTCCACAGGATCCTTTTCATTTGGTGTCAGAATTTTATAGAATAGTGTATTTTATTTGACAGTGAAACATCAAATAAGTCAATTACTACATCTGACCCCACAATTTTTTATGATAACCATGTAATTCTGTTGTGTATTCCAGAATGTTCTGAAGGAAGATATGGTCCAAACTGTGCATATTTCTGTGATTGTGATAATAGTGGTATTTGTGATCCAGTATCGGGATCATGTAGTTGTGAGAAAGGTTGGATTGGAGCTACATGCCAAGTGGTACAAAGTATGTATTAGTATGAATAATATGTATTAATGTTTAATTTCTACTACTGGTAATTTTAGATGCATGACAGGGTCATTAACTATTCTATCTTTACGTCATGTTGCTATGAATTTATCACAACAAACATTACATATATAACATTAATGATACAACAATTATGTTCAGTATTTAACAGTTGGTAGCATTAATCCATCATAATTCATGATTGGTGTTGCATGAACTAAGAAGTAAGGAAATGTGTTTCACAACTAAATCACCATAGGTATTTTGTGCTCATCTAAGGTTTGCTACCCCAACCTGTAATAAACCTGTCCTTGGATATAAGGTGTATAATATATATTGTCCCCCCCTCCCCCCTTGACAAAAAGTGAATAATATACCTATTTATATCATGTTTTTATCAGTTTAACCTTTAACTAGTGATGGTTGTTATGAAATGTTAGTTAAGTTTTACGTGGAAAGAAATCCAAATACGAGAACGAGAAGGCGTGTGTTTGGCGACTGTAAATTTTAAATAGGCCAATATAAATCGATAAATAGTAATTTGTTTTGCTTCAATTATCGTTTTTGATTTTCAACAAAAAAATTCCCTTGTCCTGCAACTGCAAATAATAATAATAATAATAGTTTATTCGTACAAAAAAAAAATTGCACACTTTACAAAAAAATAAAATAAAGTGACAAAGCTCTATGTGATACATCTGGTAATTTGTTGAGGAAATTGAAAGTTTATGCAGGACTGCAAGTTACACAGAAACAGAAATCATCATTGAAAGTGAACACTTTATCCTGCTTTCTGAGTATGAATAAACTAAAATTGGGGATTTAGATAGACATACATTGGTGATTGCCGTTATTATTCTTTGCCACCTAACTTTGCAAGCTATTATATTCAATGGCTACTGGGTTGTTATAAAACAGAATGAGGTCTTAATATTTAATGGTAGTTTCTAAAAATATTTATATAGCTGTAGTGGTTATTTTTGAATGCTTTTTATCACTACTGCTGTACTTACTGATATGTCTGTTAATTTGTTGGCAATGGAATTCTATTTACAACTGTAATGCAATCTTCACTGGCTTTCTATCTGGATTAGGTGGTATTTCTTTTTTCAATTTTGGTGATAAAGTTTAGACTTGCATTCCATTCCTATTTGGAGTATCTTAAGCAATAATTCTTTGTTCTGAATCTCTAACAAATAGCATGATGTTCAATGAAAAGTGCATGACATCAGACATACAGTCAATCTAATCTTGTTATGAAATACTTACATAAAAACATCGTACTCAACTAAAAATGGTAATTTTAATCTTTTAAATGGAAATTGTAAAGAAAAGACATTAATTGGATTTTGATAAACATGATTATTCAAATTAATAATAAAAAAATATATAGCCTAATGTATAATATCAAAGTTTATGACACTTCCTTTAAAAGCAGTTCCAAAAAATCTACTTTATTAATAATATGTATATTTTTCTTCTTCTAAGATCTTATTTTCAATGACTCCAGACCATAATACATAGTAAGTAATAGCAGTATTCTTGCTTGCTACGAACATTTGTTTAAATAAGAACACCAGTTATCCTGAAGGTTTAATCTGTTCAGATATATGCCAGTATTTTTAAGAAAGATCTGAATTATGTTCCTTTTTCCCTCAGTCAAAGCCAAGGAGAATTCTTAGTTTTTCTCCCTCAAATCTTTGTTTGTGAATAACCAGATATATATGTTAACTAAAGCCCCATTTATATGACCACATTTACATATATAAGTAAATATACTTAAGCAAGTACATATACTCACATAAGCAAATAATATACTCCAGGAGTATTTTACTTCACCTCAAGAGGATGTGCAAAAACATATATTTACTTATATGTATATGCAAATATACTCTTGGGGTAAATATGCTTAAGTGAGTAACATTTCAGCATATAAACAGGGCTTTAGTATCAAAGGTAAATTAACAATAGTCTTTTTATTATTTCGAACTTTGTTTAACAAGAGTTTTATTTATATCTCCATGAAATGCAGCAAATGTGTTTTCTACATGGGTTTGTACTTAAAGATTGGTTTCCTTCTTCTTTTTTAGTGTCAAATTAAACTTTTTGATAATATATATTTCTAATCAATTATTGATATATTTCTATTATATAATAATTATATACTTATTGAATATAATTAACCAATTATCAATTCTGACCTATGATCTGCCACACAGCTGGTAATTCTCTCTAACATATTATAAATATAATTATACACATGTCAGACAAACTGGTATTTATATATGTCATTAGAACACCTCTGTCCTTTATTTGTGTCATAAAAGTATTAGCATTTTCTTTTTAATAAATGAAATTAAGGAAACCCATCTTTAATAAAAAAAAAAAAGAAATAAATCTGGACACAGTCAGCCTGTTCAGTAATACTGATTTATAAAGGGTTAAGAAGAACAGTGGTTCCCTTGTTATCAAAGTTTAGTGGTACAATGATACAATGTTTTTCTCCTTTTCAGTTCCATCTGGTCCAAGAAGAGGTGATGTACCATGGGCAGTCAATTACAGTCGCAAGTGAACAAAAAGTGTAGGGATAATGTGCAAAAAATAAATCATTCTATTGTGATTTGCAACTTATAGCATTTACAATTTTAAGCAATTCTGTTGTTATAAAAAATATATTGGATTGTGATCTCGTACACTTAAATACTATGAACAGTTGTATTATAACTGACAGTATCTTACTATGAACAGTTGTATTATAACTGACAGTATCTTACTATGAACAGTATGTATTATAACTGACAGTATCTTACTATGAACAGTATGTATTATAACTGACAGTACCTTACTATGAACAGTTGTATTATAACTGACAGTATCTTACTATGAACAGTTGTATTATAACTGACAGTATCTTACTATGAACAGTTGTATTATAACTGACAGTATCTTACTATGAACAGTTGTATTATAACTGACAGTATCTTACTATGAACAGTATGTAATATAACTGACAGTATCTTACTATGAACAGTTGTATTATAACTGACAGTATCTTACTATGAACAGTATGTATTATAACTGACAGTATCTTACTATGAACAGTTGTATTATAACTGACAGTATCTTACTATGAACAGTTGTATTATAACTGACAGTATCTTACTATGAACAGTATGTATTATAACTGACAGTATCTTACTATGAACAGTATGTATTATAACTGACAGTATCTTACTATGAACAGTTGTATTATAACTGACAGTATCTTACTATGAACAGTATGTATTATAACTGACAGTATCTTACTATGAACAGTTGTATTATAACTGACAGTATCTTACTATGAACAGTTGTATTATAACTGACAGTATCTTACTATGAACAGTTGTATTATAACTGACAGTATCTTACTATGAACAGTTGTATTATAACTGACAGTATCTTACTATGAACAGTTGTATTATAACTGACAGTATCTTACTATGAACAGTTGTATTATAACTGACAGTATCTTACTATGAACAGTATGTAATATAACTGACAGTATCTTACTATGAACAGTTGTATTATAACTGACAGTATCTTACTATGAACAGTTGTATTATAACTGCCAGTATCTTACTATGCTGTTGTGTCCAATTGTGATTTGCATCTTAGCATTGGTTGTTCGCTTTCTTGATATGAGAAGTTATTTTCAAAGCAATATGTACACTATATGTCCAATAAGGGCTCATTTTTTTGCCAAAGCACATAAACTATTCAAGGTCTTTGTTTTGGATAACCAGAAGCTGATTATGGGATAATATGCACCAAGAGATATTGAAGTTAAAAGGAATGAGAAGTTTTTAGATGTTGTCAAAGAAAATGTTGAAAGTTAAACTTAACATTGTTAATTAATGATATTATGTTATTTAAATGTATTGTTTAATAAGTGTTTTTTTTTTTGCATTTTCAATATGAGTGTTGCCATAGTAACCATATCCATGTTAAGAATCCTTATTTATTTTATAAACTTTTGTTCTGGTATCTTTATGTACATGTATTATCTTAAGTCCAAAGCGTAATCGATTACATGTATTTTCATTGTGATCCTTTGACCATAAGGATGTTTTTTATATCCATTAGTCTGGATATGCTTTTGCTTCATTGAGCCAAATTTAGTTAACACTGGATATTACATTTACATTGTTTACAGATCCACCATAATGACCAAAGTGCAATCTATAAGCTATATTTAATGTAGGAATCCAATTTATACATGCAAACGTTTTTGTAAATGTATTTTCTCTCATGATGCTTGCTGCGCATTCCTTCTTCTTAGCATGTCATATTATTGTTCAGAATATTGTGTATCAATGTGTTTTGTCAGGTTAATTTCTGTTTTTTAATTTTTAAGTTCTGAATTACCCAAAACATCTTTTAAAGGCAACAGATAGCTTTCACAAAAACATAAAACAATATTTTATTCTGTTATTCTGTTATTCATTTTAATAAATGATGATTTAGAACTTTAGGTAGATTTCAATTTTCCATGCCAAATTGGCTTGAATTAATTAATTTTAGTTATAGTGAAAAAATACAAGATTGTGCTATGACATCTGACAGTTAATCATAAATATTTACCAGTCAAAAACATTAAACACTATATTGGAAACTAAGGCAAATAGACCAGATTAAAACAATGCTACTACCTGAATATAGCATATTTCATGAAAGCCTAACTGGACTCGTACAAAACATGTTATGTATATACATGGTTATAAAGAGCATATTGTTTGTAGTTGTTTGTAGTCTGTCATTTATGTATATTATAATTTTCATCAGTTGTATTTATATTCATTTCATTTTTCATTAGTGATCATTTTTAGTGTATTTTATGTACATTTTTGTCAGCTTTTATATTTGTGTATAATGAAATACCCTTGCCCTATGTTTTTTTTTATTAAAATATTATATGATCCAAGAGACAAGGTATATACCTCAAATAATTTGTAGATCCACATTACTTTTTCAAATAGATTTTATAGATCCTATTTAAAGAAATACTACCCTCAGCATGAGCATAAAATTGAAATTCTCAAACTTGGCCAATAAAAGTAAATATTCATCAACATATAAACAGCATAAATCCTAATGAATATGATATACTCTTTTTGAACAAGTGTTGATTTTGTGTTCATTCTAAGAGGTAGTACGGTATTCCTCTAATGTGACAATGATTAGCTAATATACATGGATTCTTTAGTAAATAAAATATTGATTTTGGTAATGCCAAATCCAAAATTATTTTACTACTGTTTACAAATCTTTACATTTCAAAATGAATTTTTAAACCATGTCACCAGTTAAAAGGATTCCCTATGAACTATCAATGATAGTAAAAACAAATATTATTGGCAGTTCTATTTAACTGAAAGATGACTAAATTAATGTGCTTAAATTCAATATGGATGATAAATTTTGTTGTTATAAAGCTTTAAATGTTTTTATTTTGATATCATGATCACTCAATTATGCAATATATTAGCTGAAAGTCAGTAAAATTTAAGATAGTTACACTGCATATTAGACAGTAGGTGTAGGGAGACTGACAGAGCCAGCAGAGCCTGTTTATTATGTAAATAGATCCGTCTACATGTATACAAACATAATATCGCATATTGATATGATGTATGTTTTAATTGTAGTCTATTCGAGTTGAGAGGTATAATAGTACTTGATATGTATATAAATACATGATGGTCAATATTCTATAATTATTTGGTTAGTTACAACAGAACCATCAGGTCTCTTATATTATACTGTTGTTATCCTATGGTATATCAATTCGTTGTATGGACTCTTGGTTAATCAACAGTACAAAGGTACAGCTCTTGATGTTTTATAGGTTCTAACCTAAGAATCATGGTTTAGAAATACCTGATTAGTACTATATATCAAAGTATTTCAGTGATCTGTAATTAAGTATCCTGCTGACTGTAAAGAAGCAAATAGACGAGGTACGGGACCCGGTTGGAGATATCGATACTGTAGAAAAATAGTAGAACCGACGGAACCGTATTCCGTGTGTTCCTTCTTTTGTAATGATAACCTAGAATCGGGCATCGTACCTCGCCTATTTGTCATGTATTATGATTTTCAAGTCAGTGCTCACGTTTTTGAATGTACAATAGCTAATTATTCATTAATTTATGTATAAATATAGTTAAACCACAATGGGATTTACATTTTGAATTCATTTGAATGTTATAGTAAAATTTAAAAGTTCATATTTTTATGTATGTTTATTTATATCTCATGTATCAATATCATAACCGAGGACATTCACTTTCCAAGTTTTTATCACAGATGAATTTCAAAATGACAACAATCATAAATCTTAAAATTCTGGATCCATGTCAGCTATAGATCTGTCTGTATCTATATTTTGGGGCCAAAGGAATCCACTGGTTAAAATTGAATTTGTTTGTCTAATCTATCAATGATCCTATCGGTTAATAAGCTGTATTGTATCTCTTCCTTATTTTCAGTAACGCCAGATAATTCAGACCGTTTTTGCTTGCACAACGTCTACAGTGACACTGTTGGCTCGTGCAATCACTGTGTGGCTCTCAGGTTTGGTTAATCCTACACTATGTTAATATTTTTTGACGTCTTTCATAAGATATTCTACTTTCAATTACTCTGAACTGACTTGTTAAAGGGTTGGGCAGATGTCTTTTTCGTCCCCAGATCTGGTTTTAGCGGGTATCTAAAGAAATCTAATATAAATGACTGTTTTTGACAGTAGACTAATTCATCCCCAGGTTCAGACCTGTAAACATTTATTTATCTAAAGCAATCTAATACAAATTACAAATGACTTTGTTTTTGACAGTAGACTAATTCATCCCCAGGTTCAGACCTGTAAACATTTATGTATCTTAAGCAATCTTATACAAACGACTGTAAAAATTGTTTCCCCTGTCAGTCGAAGGGGAAAAGGTATCTAAAATGGAATAAGAACCCGTATGTCGTGAAGTTTAAAACCTCTCGACAATAGGAAAACGGAAAAGAGTAAGCTAATGTCGTTGTTCGGGCAGGAACGCCCTCGTTGCAAAAGCAAAATTAGATGCAGAAATGTAGAACGTAAAACATTGTTTAATTCCTTACTAAACAAAAATGTTTTATTTCAACTTATTATTATTGTAGGTAGCATATATAATTCAGTAACAGTGACATGAATTATTTTTTTTTTTCATAAATTAAACATAAAATATTAAAAAACGATAGCTTCAGTTTCTTAACGGTTAACATAATGTAATCCAACATAATATATGAAAAAGATATATTTCATCCCCAGAAAAAAATATGTATATAAAATATCATTTGTTTCAAATTTTTATTTCACATTTTACAAGAGACAATATTTTTTAACAAAACATTCACCTCCAAATTGAGTCCTGAAACAATATGAATTACACATGTAATTTGAAAAAAAATATTAATTGATATGCATAATTCCGGATCAATGTTATTGCTTATTGTAGCCTAATATTACACTTGCGCTAAAATACTAACATCTATAAATGATCACTTCTGATTTAAATAAAATAAGTAACAAAACATCGAATAGATCGTATTCCCTTACCCTTATCCTGACATAAGCAATTGTATTATACAAATCTTTGGAATATTTCCGCAAGACGTATTAAAATAACCACCATGCAATATGAAACAGTATTTATCTTTTCAGCAGAACTTTTTACCATCAATGACTTGTTACTGCTAATTTCTGATATTGTGTAATTCGTATACATTAGGCAATGACCGCGAATAGATTGGCAAGACAGAAAGGACCGAATAATACATAATGAAAATTCTCCCTGAAATCCTTCTTTCGATAAGCCCATACTTATAATTGGTATAATATCTTTTTTTCTGTCTTTTATAGACAGGAATTTGCCATTGAATATGGTTAATGATCCTGCGACAGAACTATTAGTAGCCCAAACATCAGAATTATTTCTGTTATATACATTTTGAATATAAATCTTTAACAGTTTTTTAATAGCTGACGGAATCACATTATCATCTGCGCCATAATCATCATTTAAATATATACTGTTCCACTTGATGACAAATAAGATACAAGATGGAGGTTCGGGTCTTGGACAAATACCATTTACTGGTTCTAATTCATTCCAACATTCAGTCACAGAACATTGAAGTGAAGACCAATTCTGAATAATACCCTTACAATTCATTTTTTTCCATTTCGTTCGAGAACTCCCTTCAAATATTCCATGAGATGTAAGGTCTGGTGAAGATGTCCATGTGACAAGTGTCGAGAGATGAGAAAATTTATTAATATTAAAATCTAATGCGGTTATAACTTGGCATGGGATGTTTGTACCGATATTACATTGAATACAATGAATATTGTTATAAAAATCAAATAATCCCGAATTATTACGGAGTACTTTAACATACGAATGGATTCGTTTACATCGAGAAGCCAAATAATGTGCTGTGTTATCTGGACAACTATCAATGATGCTCTTTGAACATTCTTTTATGTTTGCATTCGGAGGGTTCCATTTTACAAAAGTACTATGATGATCAAATTTCAGAAAGTCGGGTCCATCACGCCATTTCCCAAAATTCTCTGCATGGAGATATACCAGTGTTTTCCAAAGTAAGCCATTTAACTCACTATATCCGTTACATCGCAAGCAATAGATATTTTTAAAATGTATATCACTTACAGAAATCGGTTGTTCTAAGCTGGAATTTTCACATTTGTTCCTGTCGTCATCCTTAACTTGATTATCATTGGGACACCCGGCTATAACTAAATATCCGGAACTATAACTTTCCAAACATTTAACATTCACATGTATAAGATTTCCGTATGTTTGGTGAGCTTCTAACCAAAGATCAGGACAAGAATGTTTGAAATCTTTGCAACAAGTTTTGTATATCTTACAGTGAATATCACAACTACATTTTGTACCATGAAACACAGCGTTTGTAACGTTACATAGACCACTACATGACTCTCTTTGATTTACACACACAAGATCATCAGCCTCCATAGTGTTCGGTGTCTGTCCTGTGGGATTATTTTTCAAAAAGCCAGGTCTGCCGTGTTTTAAATATGTTGATCTCTCACTGAGAGTAACTTCTGGGGTAGTGGTGGTAAAACTATCTAAGGTTGAGAATCCTTGTGTAAAGTCTTTAGGATTTGGTACCGAGGTAGATTCTAAAGATCTATTAACAATTATTGTTTCACTGACAACAGACATCGCTTTAGATGTTATTTCATTTACATCCTTCTGACAAACCGAACTTCTTAATATCCAACATATTACATACACTAAATATGGCCTCGACATCTTGATGAGTGTGTAGATGATAATATAATGATAGGTTTTTATATAGTTTCTCAGTTTTGTCCACCGAGTTATTAGTGTCGCGTCAGTATCGACGGATATCTTTGATCAGCGTTTTCCGATCGTGACTTTAAGCCCCTAAAAATCCGATTAGTTTTATTAATGAACATGATAGGGCATATTTATATAATATATAATGAGTTTTTTGTGATAGCCACACGTTGTAATAGAATTAAAGCATCGATTGACAGCATATTATCAAAGCCCATCAATTCCGCGTGTGGATAAATAAAATAGTATCCCTAAAGATTTTGAGACAGAAACTTATTAAGTCTTTGGTTCAGTATATATGCCATATTTTTATTAACATAATTGACAATTATTATGTGAAATAATTAATACTAAAATAAGTCACTCAATCAAGAAATTTCACCATAGACCTACCCACCTTATGCAAAACAAATTATTCTGCCATCAACTACTACCATCAAAAAGAATAACAATGATCTCGACGAGTTTGAAATATTAAGAAGACAGGAATAGAGAAAGCAAGTTTCGGACTAGATTTAGTATAGGCTCCGCTCACAAGTCACAAAAAAGATAATGCAGTCGAGATAAAACACATTCGCAATGAAGAAGCTACTAAGACGAAGATGTAATGTAACTATAGTGTAAAAGACGCAAAGACAATTATGTATTGTTCAATGTACAATGTCGAAAGTGAAAGGACATTGCACGTATCACTTTAGGAATTGTGTCGATTGTTTTATGTTATCTAACATTTGCATTATGCATTAGACAAATGTAAAAGAGGTATTTTGTCTTAAAACATTGCACAGATGTATCGTGTCGTATGTATTAGACAAAAGTACATAGCATCTAATTCTGAATACGACGGACCTCCATACTTCAGAAGGGTAAATCAGCAGTAATTAATTAAGGATATCATCACCACCATTTTACAGTATAACGTGTGACATATTGAAAATATCACCCAGGAGATAACAGTTACCATAGAACTACCATTAACACCAACAATATTAACATTTATCAAGACCAACAATACACCTCAACAAAAATAATATAAAAAACTTTCATTTATATCAAGGTAACAAGACAAATTGGAAAACGAATTTACAGAAGGTGCCGACATAGCACGTATAAATATTAAAATGCATGAACATGTTGTATGCATCTGCATACCCAGGACATTGTGAAACGAAAAAGTGTACATGTGAATTCTAAATTTATCAAATTTTGAAATAACTAATAAAAAAAAAATGCTGATTGTAGGTTAGAGAAGAGATCACTCGTATCAACTTTTGAACTAGACTTCTAGCGTGGTAGATAACCACGTAGCCTAAACTATAAGGCCTCGGTTTCCAACCTTTTGGACTTTTCCCCTAATTTTTTACACTATCTCCTGGTACTCCTTCGCCCATCCTTATTAACACTAAGAGCCAACATGAAAGTCAAAGGATAATCAGTGGCGGATTTAGGAAATTCATAAAGGGACAATGAAAAGAATGATGTATCCCAACCCCGCGAGCGGCAAATTTCGGAGGTTCATATAGTTAAATGTTCATCTCTAAATGTATTCAAAGATTTGTCATCATTTTCAGTATGCGGAACATGACCGACCCATTGGAGTAGATAGTAAATACAATTTGGATAAAAAAGGGCCGGACAGACGGCACCTCACCATGATTTATTTGCAGACTATATAATTTCATAACCATAAGTTTACGGAGCCTCAGAGGCTAAACACACCCGAGCCTACGACAGTTTAGCAAGGCGTCATATTCAGTACCCTCAGTCGCACGCGATGTTGGACGTTCTGTTGGCGACTACCATAATAATATTACTTTTTAAAATTAATCAAATGATATATTAAAACAGGTAAGGAGGTGGCTAGCTACCAGATCCACCCCCTGAATCCGCCACTGGATAATTGTTGGTTGATGTAGCCACTATTACAGCTGTAGATGATTGACGTATGCATCTATATTCTTAAATAT
The DNA here is from genome assembly GCA_029955415.1 of Lottia scabra. Taxonomy (NCBI): domain Eukaryota; kingdom Metazoa; phylum Mollusca; class Gastropoda; family Lottiidae; genus Lottia; species Lottia scabra. The sequence goes on along the minus strand of JARJEI010000013.1, from coordinate 5,815,680 downwards.
TAGATGTTATACATGTATATCAGTTGTATATCTAAATTATATGGTAGATTGATAAATAGTATATTATAACACTACTTTTTAAAATTGTCTAAGAAGCTTCTCGCTTCTCGCTTGCTGGTACTGAGGGAACCGAAGCAAAAAGGTATGGTCGCATATTGAATACATTTCAAAATCATTCTACAGGGATTCTTGTCTTCTTCTGCTAGAGTCGTATGTTACATGCCTGAAAATAAATCGTATAAAAAAGGTAATAATAATGTTAATTTAATCATGGTTGTATGGCCGAGGTGTTCACACTCTCCCGGCAGATTATCCGGATGAAATTCTTCTCATCCGGAGTAGTTGGGTTATACGGATTAGTCGGATTAAGGCAGGTTTCATTTTATTAAATTTATGAATAATCTCACACAATATTACAAGACATTACAAGCCAACAAGATGGGAGACCGAATCTCCATACTCTATCATCGTCTTACTGTTATTCCGGAGACAGGTTTTCAGGTGGTCAAGTTCATGCTCTAATTGGCGATACTGTTTCTTTTTGTGGTGTTTCTTACCACCAGACTAATGGTAACTTTCGTCATTGCTTGCTCAGATTTTATCAACATGACGTGTGAAAATGGTTCCACATCTGCATTGCACTTATCTCCTCTTCCACTTTTTATCCTGAATTCATGACCCTGGTGAGATCGCTCTAAAAAATAACAAATAACCAGCACTAATAATTAATTTTTTAAAGTTTCATTAAGTGTCAAATTAAGATTTATTTGATATATAGGCCCATGATCTGTTTATCAATATCATGATTTGTAAAGCACAATATACAGGGACTATTATATATCAGAAAGTAGACCGTCAAGTTGACTCTAAATAATACTGTGGCGGAGAGACTGGATGTTCCGGTCTCATAACATCCCTTATGTAGATAATTAGATTATATCAATTATATGGCTTCTTGCAAGCATAAATCTTGTGTTATTATTCCCTACCTTACAGTTCTATGGTCTGATTGATTATATAGACATACATTCGATATACTGTTATTAGACACAATTCCTCCTAATATCTTAGTTGTATCACTCATTCAAGGGTTAAATATAAAAAAAATAGCCCTATCATCAGTTTACTTTGTCTGGAAAATCACATTAATATGCAACATGCAATGTTGTTAAGCTGGAATTCCACGTAAAACGCCTCTTCACACCTGAAAGGCGCTTCATTTCCATACCGAGTGGTCTCTTAAAAGGTTACGCCCAGAAAGAAAATGATATTACCTAAGCCTACCTTATGATGTTCGCCTTTTTGCTGATGGCACCGCCTGTTTCTGTTTTTAATCTGATCTGAAATAGTTTCGAACTTGTTTCAATCAAAATTATATAAAGTGTCGATTTGAAACTACAAAAACATCGCTATTTTAATAATTATCTGCAATTGAATGCAATGGTTTTAGCTCACAACTCTTGTACAAAAAAGTGTGTTGTGGCTTGAAAAATACTGGGAATACTTATATCGAAATTCTCTGAATACCCTTCTTCATTTCTTTTAATATACCTAAATTCAAATGAGCAATTCTTGAATACTCTGATATGAATTTGAATAGCCACTAAAAACTGAAATCTTAAAACAGAAGGTGCAATGAAAGCCGGGAGAATGTAACTGGTATAGCCGGAATCTGTTTCGAGCTAAAGCGTGTTTTTTGGGGTTTTTTTTTAATATTGAATGTGCGATCTTGCTGATTTATAAGACCGGTTCCTATCGCATTCATTTTGATGTTTGGTGAGTAAGAAGGTGAACTTCGGATATTTTCAGTTAGTAAAGAGAATTCTCAATAGACCAAAGTATTCTATTGGTTTCTGTTTTCCTTTCAAGCAACTGTAACTGTAAAGATGGGGTTAGGAATATCACGGGATATTTTTCTTACTCTGGGCAAATATTTGGCTAAATGACCATATCTCCGGCCACCCCCAACCGCTATCTTATAAACATTTTTCATTGAAAGTATTTGATGATGAAGCGTAGGATGCCGATTAAAAAAATTAATAACCCTCAGGTACAAATCATCGTATGAAACATCTTAAAAATTAATTTCTGAAGAATGAATTTTAATTTCTCAAATAACAGGCGAATATAGCAGTCCAGATTGCTTTTAGGAAGAAGGATGGCAAGTTATGAGGTGTTAACAATACAGAGACATTTGATTTTGATTCACAGGTAAGATCGTTTAAATCCTAAAATCGCTTTCTTTATTTCTTTCTCATGAATACAAGTTTCAAAACTCAACCATAAAAGAAAACATGGTTTGTCAAATTATTTTAAAATTCGATCAGAATTAATATGTAAAACTGTTTTGTTTTTGTTTTGTTTGTTTAAATCATTTTTCAAATTCTTATTCAAAAAATGTTTTTAAATTAATACTTTTACTAAGGGAGTCTGATTCTAGTGAATCAAAACTTGATTATATTTTTTATAATAATTAACCAATCAACCAAAGATGAACAAGTTGAAAAATCGAAAAAATTTGTCGTTGTTCTTCAAACATATTCGGTGTTAAGGTCGTAAACACAAACGTACAAGACACAATTCTTGACCAATTAAGAAGCAACTTGATTATTGCCCTTGTTTAGCTTACAAACACTACCCAAGGAAGAGCCTATCAGCTGCCTATAACAGTTTCGTAATAAATATATAACTAAAGTTAGAATATTTATTAGTTGTGGTGGTAGCTGTTCTTCCAAATTTTACTCAAACAGAACTGATGTGACTTTACCTTGTCAAGCTATCTTTATTTTTGATTAAAATACTATTAGGTATGGAAGGTGTCATTTTTTTAAGACTAGAAAGTTTTATCACGAATTAATGAATTATAGACCAAAATCTGGAGATTTGTGTCCCTTACATTTTAAGGTCCCTTTCATCTAAAAGTTTTGATTAAAAGAACCTTTAATATCAAACACAATAACTTTCAAAAGTTTGCGCAAACGTGATAAATTTGCAATATTTTGGTTGATGTTGAAAAACTAATGTACGGATTTAAGTATCAACTAAAAATATCAAAATTTGAATGCCCAATTCAAAAACTATAATAGTATGAACTCTCGTCAAAAAGTTATCAATAAGATACTCCGTTTTTGTTCTAAAGTAGATATACAGAGAAGTTAATTTTAAAGAATCTTTCCACGTAGCTATCTTTGTTGTTCATTCAATATAAACAGCCCTTCCCTTTACATATAGGCTAATCAACATTTATTTTCCGTTTCCTTTAGCATCTTTTACTTCGCTATAAGAGTTAATTCGGAAACACTTATACAGACCTTTAGAATTGGACTGGACTGGATTGCACTTGACATCATGATCAACTAGCTCACAAAAGACTAAAGCCAATTTACATAATATACGTTTTGATTAGATTATAATATCTTGCGATGTATGTTAGGCTGCGTGACACGGTTTTTCATAGTTTTCAAAATAAAAATGGTCAATTTTGGAAAATTAGTGGTGAGATCTATAGCTGTTATCACGACGTCCATAAAGCAATCAAATCTCTGATATTTTTGTGTATTTTTCAGAATGAAGAGTGTGTATATGATATCACGAATTATTATATTATTAATATTACTACCAGAGACTTCAACTACTTATGTAACATCTACAGCTCAATCCTCTATTATATCACAATCTCATCACAATATCTTCTATCCTCAACATTTACTTAGAAAGAGATCTATTAATGTACTCATCACTGAGAAAAGAGATTCATCTTACGTTAAAAAGAATTTTTGTACAATCATATGTGCTCATTGTGAACATTTGCTTCATCGCAGATGGTCAACGCTTTGTGAAACGAAATGTTACATGCAGAATCCAAATTTCAATTTGTGTATTGCTGCATGGAGAGCACAGAATAGCTAAATATAACTTACAGATAGATTCATATACGATATATTAAGATGGCATTTAATTTCTTGGGAACCGTTCATAGTGCTGATTAAACATTCTATATACAGAAGTTAGTAAAGAAGACCTGTAAAAAAAAGTACAGTAGTGAAATAAAGGAGTTTATGACTATCTATACTGATGTACCAATAACTTTTTCCCAGATCAATGACGTAACGAAACTTATCAAGGAGCATATCAATTTTTTTTAAGATGTGATAGAAAATAATGTTACGTTCTTAAATTTTCTAAAGAAAAATTTTGTTAGTGTTTAAAGATGTATAATCTGACTTGGTGTTATATTTGATTCTTCATCAAAGGATTGCACAGTGAAAGCAATTTTCAGTAGTGCTGCAGGTTTTGAGGGTGTATTGAATCAGCCTGGTGCCTGTTTCACTAAAAATCTTACGCCAAAATTTGTCGTTTGTATCAACAAGGTAAAATTAAATACCAACGACAAATTCTAATCGTAAGATTTTTGATGATATATCAGTCCCTATCGAAATCGAAACCCTGACGATCAACGAGGTTATTAAGCCTGGATAACCCTGGATGGAAGTGAATAAAAGATTAGGTGTAAGTTAAGGGGTGGAGTGGGGGAAGCAGCCCCCTTGAAATCAGAAAGGGGGAAGGGGGGTGTAGTGGCGAAAGGATCTCGGTCCCTCACAAATTTGTGCCATTTTTCTACTTTTTCTCTATAGGGGGAGAACCTTATGCGAGGGCTCCTGTCTTTGGCGCTTCGCGACGTACGTTACAAACCATCCATTCCTCATTTGTCCCCCACAATATTTCGGACGAATCTAAGGCCTTGATTTATTTAGTCATTTTGCCACCCATTTGGACTCTTTCAAGATTCGTAAACCAAAGTGATTAACTGCTTTAAGTCTTCTCTTTCGTTTTTTTTTTGGCCACTATTTCAATATGTAGGTCAACTAAAAGCAATTAGTTCTATAAGCTTTATGTCTGTTCTGTTTCAGTTGACTTCAGGTGCTCAAAGCAAATAATAAAATGATTTCCTCAAAAGAGTTTAGTGTGACATTATGTTACACAATACGTTCATATTCTCAACAACATACACATTTTTTTTTATGCGTACACGTATTGATTTGAAAGTAAAATTACTAACGTTTACAATGATTTTCTTGCTGCGAGTTAAGGGTGTTTCGTTGCTAATAAAATAGAGGTATTTTGGGTTAATTAACCTATAATACAGCACACAGACTATAAATGACTATAATATAGTTTTCATTGATTGTGTAGCGTTACGTGGGATATAACAATATATTGGTAACGGTTGGTGCGATATAATGTTGAGCCTATATGGATCGCGAACACCAACTTATCATTGTTTATTTTCAGCTGAAACTGAATCCAATGAAGTTTCTCCAGTTTAGGATAATTTCCACTTGCCGCAACCAGTGATTTTACTTGCTCTGTTTCAACATCATAACTAGGTTACCTGAAATTGAAGTTTCTAGCGACCAAAAATGTCGCCTATGGAAACTTTCATTATCTTAGCACCATGAAAATAGCCAGGTTTTAAAAAAGACTAATTTTTAAGGTGATGCACAGAAAATCAGCGAAATCGAAAAAAATGTTGAAAACGTGTTCGATTTTTAGCTGGTAAACACTCTATATGACCAAACTTGGCTATATTGTTTAGTATCATCCCAAAAAAAAAATTAAAAAGAGGTGTATGACTAAAAATCTAATTATTTTTTACTGTAATTGTCAATGTATTTGCTTATAATCAAAGCTGCCAGTGGGTGTATATTACCTTGCCTGGCAAGCTATCTTTACTGGAAAGCATTGGCAAGCTCTGCAACCTTTTTTTATCTTGCTGGATGAGCAGTGACGGCAGCAGAAGCCAGAAACTTTCAACATTCGTTCGATCAATCGCTGTGTATCCATAATTATTATCATCATATAAAGCACGTGTTCAAAGCGGTATCATATGATTTTCGTGCAATTCTATTAATTTTAAGGATATTTAACATACACTGAAACTCTTTTGTTCATGAAAACAGGTCTTCCTTTTAAGCTTATCATAATATGCACACAGAGAAAAAAAACATTTTATGAAAAATTAGGCAGACTAACTGGGGACAATAATTGACAAAAGCCTCAAATTACTGAAAGGATATTCCGATTTGATATGGTACCTTCTGATTTGATACGTGTAAACATAATTCTTTATTTGATAAAAGTGAAGTGGGGATTCAATTTTGCTAAATATATGAGCTCTTTAATCCCTGGTTTTATTACATACATGTATACATTATAATCACTTGTGTTTTAGCAAGAACACAAAACTAAGAAAAAATGATTTGAAATACTAGTTTTTGACAAGCTACTATGAATAAGAAAGAATTCAAGGATTAAAATTGGCGGCAATTAACAGTAAGATATATGATTGTATATATATCGACACTCGAAAATTATATCGATAATGCCATATTTTCCTCTTTACAGGGGAATGTTCAGTATTTCAGGGTCGATTTGAAAAGTACTAGAACTGCGCAAAAATCGCATAATCCCTTTAATTATATCCCTTCCTAAACATTGATCTTTCATTTTCTGTAATGTGTTTTCTATACAAGGCATTGTCTTAATAAACGACGAGTCGTATTTTTGATTTTCCAACACTCATATATATATGGCTGCACTGGGATTTGAAGTCTCATATTACGAGGGAGAACGGTTAGAGGGCATTTTATTCTACCATAGGCAATTATTGAAATAACAAGCATCTGTGACAAGCATTATTTACGTATGTCTATTAAACCTATTCAACTGAAACAAGCGTTGAGTCAAGGAACATATATACATTTTCATTTCGATAAAACTAGGCCATTTCTGACCAAGGGACTAAACGTGTTACAAAGATATGGAAACAGACACAAAACGGTAAACGGTTTAGTTTTATATTAGGTACCGGAATTTCTAAAATGATAACAAAGGATTATATTGAAGATTCCGTAACAATGACAACTATAACTTTAAAACTTATATAGAACTGATAATATTTATGTTACTAAATGTGGGGCCTAGGCTTACTGTTTAGTTAAAAAATATGTTTAAACTTTTCGTGTACTTTCTCGTAGTTCGACAGTTTATTTGGGTGTATAGTTTTCATAAAATTGGAACAAAATGATCTTCTAAACTTTATGAAAATCAGACTGGTCATTTATTACTTGGTTTTTATAATGTGTGGGTGTGGGTGTGTGTGGATGTGTGTGTGTGTGGGGGGGGGGGGGGCGGTGTATTAGGTAACTTTCACAACTGATAATATCTGACTTGCAAGAAAAATTCGGCAATGTCTATTGGTCTTTCTCCCTAACCTCTCACGATATTGTTTTAGGGAAAATATAATATCTAATCAACAAGTTACGATAAATGCGCTAGCTATTATCAACTTAGGAAGTATCTCTGATAAAAGAGTAAATATTTAAAATGTTATCAGGTGTCTAGCAGATTAAGCAACACCCGTCAGAATTTGTGCTCAAACGTAAAAAAAAAGTTAATTTTAAAGTTCAACTTTCAAGGGAGTTAATAAAATCATTAAGGGAGAGAACTCTGTCAATATTTTGTTAGAATCAATATATTACGTGAGAGAACTTTTATCGAAATTTTGCAATGTCAACAGTATGTCTGAATTAAATGTTAAATCAAAGCATCGCGTCATGCCGAGACTCACTGCAACATTCACCAGGTATAATCGGTCGATTGGATGGTTAACATGCCATTTAGATGTATTTACAAAAAATTATCAATGAATCAAAAATAATGTTAAAGCGACGATTAGAATTTCAAGCGAATATAGCCTTGATAGTACATATATAACATATGGTGCTTAATACTTCATTAAAATGCTTATAAAGTGAATTTTCATGCGTGATAAACATTAGTTTTGCACTACATGTATCAATATAGGCATTATTTGTTCTAATTGTTCATATGACGAACGTAAAGTCAACTTTAATTCTATTTTTGACCCTCTTTCTTTAGTCCTCGTGATTTGGCGATCAGCAGTTTTCAGAATGAATATACGACTCTTGTATATTAAATTTTCAAAACCATATCATTAAAGGGGACCAGCAGTGGCGTGGTGGCTCCAAATTGGCTTGGGGGGCACAAACCCTTTTTGGCGCTCCCTGCAACTCATGGTCCCCACCCACACCCTAAGGTATTCTGTTCAGGTATGGATCACAATGCATGAATGCACTGATGCACATGTAAAACCTCTGGAGCCCTTCGACCGTGGAACACCGCGTCGAAGAGGAGAAACGAGGTAATACGGGGTTCCTTTCATGGAAAATTTTGAAAATTAAGACTGTTGTGGGTGCGATCTAGATATATTTCAGGCACTTGCAGCCCCGATAAAAATATTCGATACTGAAACGCAAAACACAATTTTTTTAGGTTTTACGTTTTAACTGTAGTAAACGCGGGTTAATTCAACATTGTTCTAAAATTGAAATTAGGCTTTGGACCCCAGAAGTAAATTCAAAGATCCAAAATAATTAATTCAGTCCATAGGAAGACCGGAAAGACCTAATTTTGAAGTACAAAAGCAATTTTACCATTTGTCATAGTGAACGCTTGTAGCGAGCGCGGACCTATGAGAGACCCTCATAGTTGTCTTCCTTGAATAACTGTAAGCAGTGTTAAAGTGAAATGAGATAGATCTCATAGAAAGCACGGGCCTAGGTCAGAAGCAGTGAAATGTTACATTTCGGCTCACTCCCTTCATTTATCACAACTTAATAGGCTTTATCCTTGGGTGATTACAAGCACTCACACCAAGTTTCATCAAAATCCATCAAGAAATCAGCTCTCTATCGGGTCCACAAACAATTCAAGAACGAGGGCAATAATTCATAGTAAATATTGTTCAATTGCTCTTATTTTCAATAGGCTTAATCCTTGGGTGATTACAAACACTCGGAAACTTCAAGGCTTTAGCTATTTGAAACAATGCAGGAAGGCTATTTGACGCTATATTTTTGTATTTTTTTGTATGTTTATGTCTGCGGTAGGTCGGCTCAACTTTACCGATGGATATCAATAACGGGGGCGGATCCAGGATTTTATAGAAATGTGGGGGGGGGGGGGACTGTGAAATATAACATGCTTCAAATGGAACGGCACTGCGAGCGCCGAAGGCGCGAGCGACAATTTTATAGAGTGTCCTGACATCATTCGGTCAAAAATAAGGGTGAGGGCCCGAGTTTTATTGGGACTAAAAGAATAAGCTCGAAAATAATTATTATTTCTTAACGACCGACTTTTTTCGAAGGGCTTTTGGCGCCCCCTTGCAACGTCGGCGCCTCCTGGTTTCCATTCGCTGAGGGAGCACGTGCCCCCCAGGCCCCCCGGCCACCACGCCACTGGGGACCAGTCTTCATTTTTATTGGTTGATTTGGGTCTTGAATATATTTAAGTATCCTTCAGAAGCACTAGAAATGCACGAAAATTGCGTATTTCCTTCAAATATACCTTAAATTAGACATTTCTCCTTCTATTTCTATAGATGACTTTTCTATATATTGCATAGTATCGCTAATGTGTAGTAGGGCATTATAACTTTCAAATGCTAATAATTATGGATGCACATGGATTTGAAGGCTCAAATTTCAATGGTGAGTTGTGATAACCAGTACTAAATTTCTGAGCTCTAAAATCCCCGTTTCTGAGACTTATCCAAATCGACCCGCGAAAATGAAGCCTGTGCCTCTTTAAATAGTAATAGTAAAGTTGCCTTCATATACTCATTTTTGGCAATGGCGGTTGCTGATCTGGTAAGACACCATTAGTTAGTTCTGAGGCTCAATAGGTCATAGATATATATTTGACTACTTCAACATAAGTTCCTTTCATTAGAAACCGTCAATATTTTGAGGGGAACAAGCAATAATATACTAAATCAATCCTTATAGGGGATGTACATTTAAATTTTACTACCGACTATTAAGAACAGTGAAACATGGAACTATAACATATTTCAATTCGAATACATTATCTCAATTTCACAGACAGTTTCGTTCCTAACTGAAAACTATAAACTATTATTAATTTATTAAAATATGTTATTAATACCACAAACAACGGTTTTGAGGATTGGTCACCACAAGGGTTTGATTATTTAATTCAACAGAAATTGTTCAATACGAAGCCAAATAACTTAATTATTGGTTAAAGTACAGCAAATTAGCCGTAATGAGTTCATTGTATAATTATGGTAAACAGTTTTAGGTCACTCCCGTCAACTCAACTAGAGTAGGCTATACATTTCTTAATAAATTTGACGTGGAGAAAAAGGTAAGGTTTTGTTCAATCTTATTAATCAAATATATTATCAGAAACTTGAGACTAGCCTTTCTCAAATTTTGTTAGGTATTAATTTTAGAAACCCCTTACAGCAAAATGTCGACGTTTATTTTTAGAAAAACATAAACATTGATTGAATTTGAGGACGAAAAAGTTCTGGAGGATTGACGTCAAATAAAACAAATGCGTTTTTACATTCACATATGAAGATAGCTTGTCAGGTAGGGTAAGGTAATATACGCCCACTTGCAGATTTGATTTTAAACAAAAATATTTGACAGTTACAGAAAAAGATATATTAAACCTTCCATCAAACACCTCGTTTGAACTTTTGACGATTACACTGAACAAAAATACCACGTTTCATCAAAATCCGTCAAGAATATTGTGCCTTGTAGGTCTACAGTGTTTATGGGCTAAAAATTGAATGCGTTTTCAAGAATAAGGACAATAATTCATAGTAAATATTTTTCGATTTTATCCTTGAATAATTATGAACTGTCACACAAAGTTTCAAGTCGAGAATTGTGCCTTGTAGAATGTTTATAAGCAATTGTGGACGGACGGACGGAAATTTTGCAGCGGGCGTATAAAAAAGCAGGTACTGATTTTTCACATAATTTATCTAAATTAACATTTTTCTTAATTAACAAATCATTTAAGTCCAAAGTCAATGAATGTCACTGAAATATTACATAAAGTTTCGCCAAAAAAAATCTGTAGCTACTAGCATAACCCGGACGTCATTTTTTTACATCTTCCCTCATAATAATGCAATTCGATATTACTAATATATGAGTTTATTGTTCTTGTGTAAAACACGTTCAATTATTTTCTGGTTAACACTCATGAAGGCACAATTTTAGGTGAAATTGTTTCTTTTATATTAGTCATTACAATGAAGATTATTAAAGGAAATTAAACATAACAAATGAAACAATAAAATAGTACTACATTGAAATATATGAGAACATTAAATACTTCTTTTTCGGACTAATTTTTGAACCAAAGGTTCTTATTTAGTTTAACTGATATAGATTATTGCTGACATGACGGTCCTTGATAGTGTGACATGATTACCCTATCTTCTTTATTTCAAAACTAAATGTGTTCATGGTACATGTAATGCCCTCCTACTGAAAGGACATTGACGATGGCAAGCCGGGATTATTCAAAGTGGGCGACTGTAAAGTGAATAGACATTGCTACAGCCTTGTTAAAACACAAAGTACAATTGGAATGTCTTTTTATGTTAGCGTGGACTATTTGATCAGATTATTGACATTACCAGACTACCAACATGAACTTTCCTTTCTCAGATCACGTTACCTGTGCTCATGCATTTAAAAGAGCTTTGAGCCTAATTAGTAACCACCTTTACAAGTTTAGCTATACAAGTATTTACTACAACACGAGTTAAGTGAAAGAATCTGTCATTACTTACTAAGAGTGTAGAATATTAAATACGGTTTGTTACTTTTCTGAGGGTTACACAACAGATAAGGCCTCGACCTGTATCTGTATTTAGGGACCTAATTACACCTCTACTTCGAACACAAGTCAGATTAAGATAAATTTTGGAGCAAAAATAAAAATAAACTTTCGCCTATTCAATTTTCTTAAATGATAGCTTGCAAGAGAAGGCAATGTAACTCCACGTGTTTTTATTAACTATAATAGGCTACTATTAAATGTAATATTCATAACGGATTATAATTATTGTTCGAAAACATTCAATGTATTAAATTTCTCATCATTATATTAATAATGTAATATACATGTATAAAATAAAATATATACTGTATTTTCATTTTTAACAATTTTTCATTTGCATACATATTAATATTGTACACAATTCAAGGCAAGGGAAATAACTAAAGGGTCGTTTATCGGATTAATTTAAAATTTGAATATGACAAAATAATAGCATGATTTTTCACCAAAATCAAATACATAATCAGAGGATGTAAATGTTACCAAGGTTTGAATAAAAGATATAGTGCAGCGGCATATCCCCCATATGGTTGTGGAGCATATTGAATTTCTACCTGCTTAAGAATTTTCAAAGGATCCCCTGACAATTTATTATTGTCGATTTTCTGGATTTATGTGATTTATGTCAGCTAATTTGCTATTAACCTGTTCTCTGTACATTATGTTGGGAAATCCAATGTTTCAGGATTAAAGTGACTATACAACTGCCGCCATAATTATTTTCTAAATGGTGTCTATCAAAACTCTGTATCTCTAAATCTATGTCAGCAATAAACCCAAGGATTGAATCCCAATTGTTGCCTTTTTTAGTGCAGTTCAAATGTATAATAATAACATTTACGTTGAATTGACCATAGCAGACTTTTTTCTAATGTTGTTAGAACTCTATTAAGCTAACAAACTTGCAAAAGGTGAACGAAACTCATTTGGATCGGTCTTCAATTTATAATCAAGGTAATTGACTTAAAAACAGCTATTGTTGTGAATAACCATTATTTTAGACAATTTCGTATTTGGGCAAACAAACATTGTATTATGTATAATATACATACAAATTAATACAATAAGGAGATCCCCCACAAAGCATACCAGCTGTCAACTAGCAATGTATCTGAAATATGGAATAATAATTGTGTATACAGTTCTCAACCTTTATGACTCATTTCCTCTTTGAGAAAAAAAATCCTCCGATATTTATTCCTAAACTCAGACCCTATTTAACTACCAATTTCAATACAATTTTACAATTATTGCGAAAATGCATGCGTGATGACGGTACAAATGTATTGCCATCGGTAACCGCCCATTCATACAACTTAGCACAATATATTCTGACAAATTTATATTTACAACCTTATTCCCATTTTTATAAATTTCACCCTGAGCAAGCAGAACTGGACTGTATGCTGTGTAGATTATGATTTCTGATAGGATTGGCATCAGGTATTTACTAAAAAAAAGGCTCAGTTCCTTTAATTATATGAATAAACAATAGTCCAATGTCGCTGAGAATATTACTGAATATTGATTTGGATAGCATATTATTTTACACTCTACTGACTATTGCTACATCATTCACACCAGTTTCAAAATACCGCTCAGTATAACAAGGTAAGCAGACTGAAATCATTTCAACTATGTTAATATTATACGTTTTATTTCGCTCAGTTTTAATATCAAGGTTTAGACTGTTTTAAAACTATGATTAAAATGTTTCAGAAGTGAAGATTCTGGGAAGGTATATAAAACCAAGTTAAACACTTTGCACTAAGACGTTATTTGCAACTTAAAGAATTATAATGAAACAGGAGTTATACATAAATAATATTATTATGCTGTTATCTGTTCTGGATTAATTGTTATCCTTCAAGATATCATTTGATCTTCTTTACTCTCTGGCCACATTGAGCTCTGAATCACATTTTGCCTATGACGTTTGTATGAAAAGAAATATCAACCTCAAAATAGTTTTGAGATTCTAAGATTGCCTTTAGGTTGATGAAAATGACAACCGTTAAAGAAAGAATGATTTGGAAATATAATTTTACAGAAGGGATTTTTTAGTCTGAAATGTGGGCCAATTTCAAATGAAATTCTGGGAGAGAAGTGTGCTTATTTCAAATTGAAAATTCCCAAGCCTTATAATTCCATGGACCCGAAGGCATTCTACAATAAATGGAATGAAAATGACAATCATACATTAAATAATTGTGACCTTAGAGAAAAAAAAATTCAATTCAGACCTTAATGTGGCCAGAGAGTAAAATAATTACTGCACTAAAAACAGTAAAGGTATATAATTGTAGTAGATGTGGTACCAAAATGTAATAAATATTTAAAATCTGATGCAGTAAACTAGTATTTGTTAATCCCATTATGAGTGGAAAAGGGTTGTGCATCTTGTCACGATGAAAATTAATTAAGGTTACGAGATTTGGAAATGTTATAATATGCTTTAAGAATATAAATATCATTTAAAGTAAGTGTATTATTTATTTCAGAATATCTACTTACAACAAACTCAACATGTAGGGTTCTGAAAAACAATAACGGAAATTAATTTAGATATGACGTAAAAAGCAAATAAAATTGTTTAAAAACGACAAATACTAGAAGCAAAATGGTGTCTATTTCGAGAGAATCGTTGATGTTGGTCAACGATAGGCTGCAAGCAGGATTGACCGATGAAGAAAGGGTATTTTTGGAAGGAGCTGAAATGGGTGATTTGGACATAGTGGTCCGTATGTTGGATTCTGGTGTTGTATCGGTTAATTGTGTTGATCAACAGGGCCTTACGGCTTTAGAATTGGCGGTAGGTGCCAATGATGAACGTTTAGTCTCCTACCTTTTGAATAAGGTTCCCGAGAGAGTTGTCCATAGGGCTTTGTTATGTGCAGCAGAAGATGATAGAGAACAACTATGTGAACTTATACTGCAACATCCATTATATAGTAAAGCAAAAATTCTAGATCCTACCCAAGATATTCCTTCTATGGATACGTCTGTTCTTGGTTTACTACGAGACGGACTGTTACGTGCGGCCAAGCACAACGACTTTCAAATTGTGAAAATGTTTATGACCCGTGGTGTATCTTTAGAAAAGCCCCATAATTACTTTTGCAATTGTGATATTTGTACTGAAGGAAGGAGTAAAGACTACAAAGTCTATTCCAAAACAAGACTTGATACATTTACGGCAATAGCCAGTCCGGCCTATTTATGTTTCACTGAAGAAGACCCTTTGATGTCTGCATTTAACTTAAGTGTATTATTTCGCAACCTAGCGGAACTCGAGGGTGAGTCAAAGGTAAGCATTCAAACCATTTTTTACCTAAAATCATCCTTATCATTATTTTAGTAGCACCCCATTTTGAATTACACCATATCCAATCAATTTACAAGTTTCAATCCAACATATTGAATCGAATCACATGTTTCAATCAATCATATCCAACCAAGCCACATGTTTCAATCCATGATATCCAATCAATTCACAAGTTTCAATCCAACATATCCAATCAAGTCACATGTTTCAATCCAGGATATCCAATCAAATCACATGTTTCAATCCAACATATCTACTCAAGTCACATGTTTCAATCCAACATATCCTCTCAAGCCACATGTTTCAATCCAACATATCGACTCAAGTCACATGTTTCAATCCAGGATATACTCTCAAGTCAAATGTTTCAATCCATCATATCCACTCAAGCCACATGTTTCAATTCAATCAAGCCACATGTTTTAATCCAACATATCCAATCAATTCAAATGTTTAAATTCAACATATCTACTCAAGTCACATGTTTCAATCCAACATAACCATAATTTTTCAAACTACAAATGATCCAATATAAGACCAATATAAACTATATATAGTCCACATGAACTACATTTACTTTTAATGTAATTGATACCATAAATAATAATGACATGATCCAAATGTTCATAACTGAAAAGATGTTTTAAAATATTGAAACTATAACATCTATTTATTACAATATATTCTCTAATTTTCAGCAAATGTACATCGAATTAGATAATCAATGTCAAAACTTTACTTTGGCCTTACTGGAACAATGCCTCAGTTCAGACGAGGTCAAGGCCTTGTTAACTGGTAAGTCACATATTAAGTCGTCTGATGAACTACCAGATAGCGAGGAACCTGACCAAATATTACCTGTACTTGGAACCGCAATCCGAATGGAACAGAAAAAGGTAATTGTTTTATTCCAAATATAGTTATTTGGTTGAAAAATAGGAGTCTATGTACAGGTAGTCTTATATAGGTAAATGATCTAGTCTATGAAGACATACTACCTCATAGAATGAACATATTAGATATTTAGTAATTATTAAAAAACGATTTGTAAATAACTAATGGACCTTTTATTTGAGGACGTATATCAATCAATGAGTTAATATTTCATAATGAAAAGTGGCATCAGGTGTCTAGAAGAGTTGATTTACGTCACAAAGTTAATTTTAAAGTTAAACTTTCAAGGTAGTTGATTTTATAAACATGATAAAATTCCTTATCAAGGGAGATAACTTTTTAAGTGTAATAATTGGGTCAATGCATTAAGGGAAAGAACTCCTGTTGAAATTTAGCATCAATTCATGCTAAACCTCCACCAGGCACCAGTGTCCATATGTAGATTATATGTAGAATGATAATCGTCTCTTCATCCATACGAGCACATCCTTAATCTTTTATCAAATCATTTTCCCAATTCATCTTTTTCCCTTTCTTTCTTTTTTTTTGTAGTTTGTTGCCCATAATCAATGCCAGTCTCAGATAACAGAACTATGGTATAGTGGAGTACCAGCTTTAAGATATCTCAATAGATTTTCTTATTTAATGTTATCTATACCAATTGGTTGTGTTTGTGTACCTATTTTATCTATTGCCTATTTAATAGCACCATGGAGTCGGGTAACTATGCTAAATAAAATTTTGGAAGTTTTGAATAATGTGTCAAAGTAATCGCAGAAATTCGTCTCGAAATGAGGCTGCAGCATGTCTACCGAGGGTGTTGTAATGACATTTTTCTCCCCTCTTGTTGATTAAAACATTGTTTGCGTGTTTTCGCCAGTTTCATTGTAATAATTGATTATTGTGAAATGACATAAGGTTATAGTATTCATTATTTAGCCGCCATGTGTCGCCATGTTAGTCATGAAATTCGGTCTAAATACTTGTACAGGAATGTGAATTTGTCACTAGAAATATAAATTGAAATATAATGTTGTATTCTAATCAAAGAATTAGAATTAAGAAATCAACTTTTTTTTTTAGGTTGCCAACATATTAAATACACCTTTGATGAGATTTTTAAGTTATACCTGTTCATACCTCACATTTCTTATTGTTGTCATGGTAACAAAGTTAGAATTAATGTATGCATTCGATAGTTTTGCCTGTGACGACCCTGCACCATTTGCTCTCGCTGTTGTAGTTTTGGTGGTTTTATGGATTGTTGGTATGTATTATGTAAACTGGACTAATGAACAATTCTTAACGGTTTCTGAATCTATGGTAGGCCTATCATTGGTCGATTGGTTAGTGAACGAGCCCCTTTAAGCTAACAAGAACAATTAAACCAATACATTAATTTATTTTAATTAATACTGACCTTTAACTTCATAAATATCGACCGGTTTCCTTGCATACAAAAACTGTCGTTTGGTATAATGTTTAGATAAAATGAAATGGAAAGAGATCAATATAATAGTTTATTGTATTACCTGGAATAATTTGATCATTTTCCTAATTGATTGGTTTTTATTCTGATCTAAAGGATGTATACAAAGAACTTCTATTATTTATTTGAGACCAAATAAAGGGACAATAAATGAGTTATTGAAATCAAGCATTTCAATTTTCTAAGAACAATGAAAGCTGATGTAAAACGAATGCAATCTCCAATATTGAACTCTCACATGTCCCTATGGTATTAAATATTTACATACACTTTGTACTGTACATTTTATAATATAACATACTTCTACTACTTCTAACAATATATTCTTAATAATCGTATATCGCTTAGTAGCTCTCAGACCTAGTAATTGATCTCAAAGTAAAATATGCTTTATATAATTTACAACCGGATAACTTATTTCAGTATATGACAAATGTTGCTTACTGATCCCTTTCTGCGACTCTCTTGACTTCATGTTGATGCATACAAAAAAAAAACCCCAAAATGCTACCATATGAACATTTTCAATAACGTCTTTACCCATGATTTCTGCCATGGGTTGTTCATTGTTTTGGCATATTTATCTTTTCAGTGAAGCTGAATTTATTCAGTAAATAATATGATGAGTCTCTTTCTGCCAATGTGTATCATTCCAATATCCAACATGAAATATTATCAGGCATACCTATAATTATTGTACATTTATCTTTAAAAACGTTATAGAACTTTGGGTATGTTATTGATCTACCATTGTTGCATTTTCAGGATTAATTTGGGAAGAATGTAAACAGATAATGGACGCTGGTGCCAAAGATTATTTTAGTTCATTTTGGAACATAATCGATTCATTAATGTTAAGCCTTTTATTGGCATCGTTTACCTTAGAATTAGTGATTCCATTACGTTTACAATATGTTTTATCAGATCCTAATAATCCTAACAATGGTAGTATGACACCAATATGCGAAAGTTTACGACGCGGAGAAACCAGTGTAGATGAATTCTGCACCGTTGGTAGAGCAAGTGGCGCTGTGGGTAAGTGCTTTATGGTCGTTTTATAGACAAGTATCTCAACATAATCTATTATGTAATTGTTAAAATTGGTCTCGTCCAACATATTATTCTGAAACCATCTCTAGTAGAAGTACATTTACATAATATTTGTAATTGTAAATTATGTTTTGTAGTTGTATGGGAACCATCGTGGATACCTGATCCTGAATTACTCTCTGATATATTATTTACCATCGGAACTGTTATGAGTATCGGAAGATTTTCTTTTATAATGCCTGCTAATGAGGCATTAGGTACTATGTTGGTATCATTCCGTCGAACATTAATGGATTTGTTTAAACTGCTGGGAATGTTTGTATTAGTAATGATATCATTTACTTGTGGTCTGGCAGCTCTTTACGCTCCAAATAAGTGTATGAACGATTCATTTTCCAGGTATACCTTTTACATAATTTAAGGTTATTTTTTTTTATACAGCGAAATTCACTATTTAAATCTTAAGCAAGCTTGATGGGTGAATTGTAATGACGCACCATTATCACACTCTGGCGTGATTTTAATTAAATTAACTGCAGACTTAATGGACAAGGATACAAAATATATATTTATCAATATTTATACGTAAATTATAAGTGAACATATTTCAGAAATATCATAAGATCAGCCTGAATTTATTTATGTGTGCTCTGTTATCCTCCAGTGAGGTTAATTAAAACCGGAGTGCCAATTTTGGGGCAATCAGGTTTGTCTTTATTATGGAATAATATTGTTTTTAGATTTTTTGTCCATAGTTTTCAACAAACTTTCCCCAAATACCTAAAAAACATAAGACAATCATAATTGTTATGTTCTAGTTTTGGTGCCAGCTTATTTACCTTATTTTGGAGTTTGATTGGAATGGGCGAAACTTCAGCTCCAGGTCTAACTAGACAAGGACCCTTAGCATCATTAACAAATAATGATGCCAGAAACTACGGCGTAGAAACTGTTGGATTTTTTCTGTACAGTTCCTATGTTTTTATATCAATGGTTGTTCTTATTAATTTACTTATTGCTGTGATGTCTAATACTTTCCAAGAAATTCAGGTATATATTCTGATATGCATTAATATGCATTGATCTCGGTCATTTACTAGAAAAAAAAAAAACAAGTTTATTAAAATATTTCAGTGTTAACAAAGCCTGGACTATTTTAGCAATGTGGTTTCCAAGTTGATATTGGTAACTTATAATTTACTCTTCTATTTTGTTATATTTAGACTGTGAAACTCTGAATATTAGGATATTTGTCGGGCATTTTATATCGAGAATATAAAATCAAAGGTCATCGTATTTCTAGATTTATATTTTCGTTTTATATAATTTTTTAAGGATGAAAGAGAAACAGAATGGAAATTTGCCAGGACTGAGTTATGGTTGTCATTTATAGTACCTGGTTGCCCAGTTCCAGCACCATATAATATCATACCAAGCACTAAAACTATATTTAAGGCCATATTATGGTTGTGGAAGAACTTATGTTGTTGTTGTCACTCTAAATCAGCCAAATGTCTGTGTAGATCTGAAGTTATTTTGGATATACTGAAGAGAATTGGGTGTATAGCTGAAGCTGAACCAGAACCGGAAAAAGTAAAATATACCTACTTACAGGTGCATGATTCCTTGCTTCTTTTTCGCCTCCCTGTAGTTGCTCTGTCTTCTTGAATTTATCTTGTTAATAATATACAAGATTGTTTAATGCATGTAGTTTATAATTAGCGTAAACTAACTATTACGGTGCATAATGTTTACTATACAAACACCATTCTCTAGTTTTTCCTTTCTTTCTAAATTAACAACTATGCAATCTTTGAGGAAGATTCTATCTTAAACATGACGACTTTGACATGAATTTTGCATTCATGTGCAGTAACCTACCACAATCACCAGCTTTTGGCGTGTAAAACTTATCCGCTATGCTAAGGCTTTTTATATTCATGGGGTCTTCCTGGTTGTAAGTGGAATACATTTTTTTCCTGCATTAGAATACCTTTCCCCTAGTAAAATAATTAGAGATATCTGGTTGTCATATCTGGGTAGTTTAGTATGCTTTGTAGATAGTGTATCTGTCTTATCTCTCTATTTCTTGGTTGTGTTTCGATCATGTTTGTGATAAATACTAATAATCAATAAGATGTCTGTGATAAATACTAATAATCAATAAGATGTCTGTGATAAATAATAATAATCAATATGATGTCTGTGATAAATACTAATAATCAATAAGATGTCTGTGATAAATAATAATAATCAATATGATGTCTGTGATAAATACTAATAATCAATATCATGTCTGTGATAAATAATAATAATCAATATCATGTCTGTGATAAATACTAATAATCAATATCATGTCTGTGATAAATGATAATAATCAATATCATGTCTGTGATAAATAATAATAATCGATATCATGTCTGTGATAAATAATAATCAATATCATGTTTGTGATAAATAATAATAATCAATACCATGTCTGTGATAAATGATAATAATCAATATAATGTCTGTGATAAATAATAATAATCAATATCATGTTTGTGATAAATAATAATAATCAATATCATGTCTGAAATATCTACACTTTATTGAGTTGTAATAAAACCTTATCAATGGGTGTTTGAGATAAATAATAATTATCAATATGATATCTGTGACAAAAAGTAATGAATATTATGTCTGAAAAATTAATAATTATTATGATCTGTAGAATAATAATAGAATTGTAATAAACACATAACTATTTCTGTGAGCAGTAAAAGACAAATCATGTAGTAATAAGCATGGTGTGTGTGGTAAATATATTAATAAACCTGATGAGTGTAATAAATATGATGCAAATCATAAATAATAAGTGATAACTCAATATATCGAATATGCATTTTGTGTGCTTTCAATTGCACTTTAATCTGCCAATATTAAATAGGAAAAAAAATGAGTAAACACGAAAATACAATATCCTTATATCAATTATTCGAAAATATATGATTATTAATTAACAAAATATAGTTATTAGTTTCTAGAATAATTAGAATATAAAGAACATTAATTACAAATCATTTCTAACGACTAATTACTGTAATTACATACCTTTCAATCGCAATCATTATTTATAATGATATATAATAGATTTGATCTATTTCTGATCGACATTTCACGATAATAATTTATGTCCATGTCAATTTATCGGTCAATCCAGATATTACAATGTTCAGTATTGTTCTTCGACAAGAAGGTGTTTCGTGCTTGTATTTTGTACATGGAGACTTGGTTCGGTAGTGCACATAATGGCCAAAATTTTATCCATGATAATGATAAATAATAACGTACAATTTTATCAAAACAAAAAATTACATTGGATGAATATCTAGTACTAACTTTATTTTACTAAGTTTATTTTTTTTCTAAGGTTTTTAACGATTACATTTCGATTTTAACTGTTACTACATTCATATCAATTCATTTATGAAATAATAAAGTTATAATAATTTATAAATAAGCAATGTTAATTGACGTAGTCTACATTATATTTAAAGAAAATTATTTTGTTATTAACTTGTTATTCTACAAATAAAGAGGATGCTGTCTTAAAATTTTAGCTCCACTAACCTTTTTTGGTACAAATAATTCACTGGTACCATCAAATTATTGCGGTTTTCTTCTAATAATGTACGAGGGTGGGCTGAAAAGTTCATAGCCTGTCTCGGAAAAAGTTGTGCCACAGTGATGAAACTTGGCATCCATTAAATTCAACATTTTCTGATACTAACTACATGGTTTATTTTTCAACATTGTCTCCCCTGCGGTCCACACACTTCTTCCAGTGGTGTTGGGGTGTTTGGATCCCGGTGGTATAGAAGCTCTCATCCTGATCACCAAAAAAGCATGCCAAGTTTAATCACTGTGGCATAGCCCCTTCTGAGACAGGCTATACGCCCCCCTTCGTATGTTGATGTACAAGATTGAGTTCATGGCAATATCGAAATTATTTTTTAACAGTCATTTAAATGCCCTATTGGTAAGAATACCAAACTCTTTGAACAATAATGAGGTTATCAGAATCCCTTCATCTCCCTCTACCTATACCTTCTGTTTGATTTGTGATTTCAGGTCGACGAATCTAACGAACATTTAGATATAGAGAGTAGTGGACAAGGTTCAACTATCCAAGGGGTAAGTCAAAACCGTTAATTTGTATTCATGTAATTGACACGTGCCAAGCAGAGCATAGTTACTCTTTTCGAAACACCTGATGGTAATTCTCATTGGAACAACTATTACTCTCGATTTTATCATGTTTTGGATGCAGTATTGTTAAACAGAATTGTTTTGAATGTACTGATTTTTATTACAATTTCACACTTTCGCACACATTTAGAACTTGTATTGACTGACAGTTCATTTTCAGCTAAACATATTTTTTAAGTGCCAAATAGATACAATTTTGTTGGTTAAAAAGGTCATGTGACTGCTTGATCGTACAATATATCTGGCGAGTAGATGGGTTCAGATGGTTTCCAATGCTGTCTGTAGTTTACTTGACAAATTTAAAAAGGTTAAAAAATCCGTACAAGCTAAACAATTCCGTTAATCAAAAATTTCGTCCAAAATCGTGGCAAAATCGAGAGAAATAGTTCTATAGTAGTGGACTATACTCCAAAGAAAAGTACCACCAGGTGTTTCGAAAAGAGTAACCTTGTGTAACCGTATGTTAATAAATGCCATCTTATTTTGAAATATTTTTTGACAGGAGTTGATGACGCATTTGATTAGAAGATATATTAGACACGCTGAAAGATTAAAGACAGAAGGCGATGAAGGTATGATATGTATTCAAATTACCGTATTTTTTATTCAATGGAAGGATTCTTCAGACACGAAATACGACGCCCCCTTCCTCTACAATTTAATAAACGTGGACTGCTGCAAGATACGAATGTGAAGACAAATTAATTTGTCTCTTTATATCCAATACGAAACTACGAATGATTTTTAAATAGAAAATATTTGAAATATTATAACTTTTTTTGAAAATTCTACTTATTAAGTTGAAATATTATTCAAAATGGTTGTTCACAAGTTTGCATGTTATTTGTATGTAAGAAACATACGTATTGATATCCGAACTGTTAATAAAGTATATAGATAGAGAATTGGAAAGACTGGAATTTAAACTAACATAACTTTGGTGTAAATAAGACTGTTCTTTGATGGGTTGATATGTGAGAGCTTTCAGTGTGAGAATTAAATTCAACAATCACAAGTCTTCTTATGATAATAATTATTTTGAATGGATTTTCTAATTGTATACTGTTTTTAATTATTAGACGCCGCAGAAGACATGATGAGAAAGCACATTGAAAGAACAGGTGCTAAGATTGAAAAACGTATTGAAGATCTGTATTCTAGACTTGGTCTAGTAGAAAATAATATGACAGGGGTACAGAAAGGAGAAACTGATATTGTACGACTACAATTAGAACATCTTGAAATGTCCAAACAACACGCCGAAACAAGAGATCGAGAACTGAATAATTTTATGAGGACGATGGATCAAACTAAACTAGAGCTTTTATCTCGAATGGACGCCGAAAGGATTGAAATAAATAGATTATTGCAGATTCAAAAGGATGAAATGATGAAAAGATGGGATAAAGAACAGGAAGAAAGACAACAGAAGTTGAAAGAGCTCGAAAACCTTCAAGAAAAAAGACGTCAGTTACAAGCAGAAAAGGCTGCACAAGAGGCTAGAAGAGATGCTGACGACAAACAAAAAGCAGCTGATGTTGAACAAAAAGCAGCCGATGACGAGAAAACAACCGCTGATGACGAACAAACAGCAGCTGGTGAAGCACAAAAGGCAATTGATGACATTCAGAAGGATATTGATGATATAGATGATGAAATTGAGAAAAAAATACAAGAATAAGACATCAAGTCTTATATCTTAGTTTCACTTATTTGGGATATATTTTAAGGGAAATAACTTCAATTTATTTTCACCAAAGATTATATATGAGCTCACAAGTTTGTTTTTCTTAAACGTCTGTACAATAAAATAAGGAATCCTATGTTATTTCAATTCATCCAATATTAATATCCGGTACTTTCATTTCACGTATGACGTTTCTAACTCACGTAAAATTAAAAAAAAGATCTAATTGTTGTTCTTTATCAGTTTCTCCACTTTTTTTTATTATACCCTTGTTTATTTTAATTTTTTCTCTAATGATTTATTTTTTATTGTTATGCATATTATATTGTTAGTTATTCTTATTCAGAAATAAATATATAAAAATTCACATTCCATTCACTATTAATCTTCTGAAAGTAATATAACCTTATTGATGTGATGACTACATAAGCTACATAAACTCTCTGAAGAAGGGTTGTCTACCAGATAATCTAAAGCTAGGCTTATGTCGGCTTGCGACGCTCCTCGATTGTCGGCAACTGGCAGATCCAGTCAGTTGCCGCAACTGTCGGCCTACGGTAGGCTGACAGTTTCTGCCGACCTGAGTAGGCTTACGACGCAACTAGCCTCCTTGCGACTGACGGCAACTGAGATCCAGCCAGATCCAGTGAGTCGCGCATGTTCTACTCCGGCCTACGAGATCCAGGTAGTTGCCGACGATCGTAGATATTAGCTAATCAACGCTCGCTTATTTTATTCCCTGCTTGGTGGCGTTAGTATCTCAAGTCAAGATGGCTGATGAATGGTCGGACGAGCTCGAAATTAAATTAATTGAATTATGGCAGGAAAGACCTGCGTTATTTATGAACACACAAAAACTTACAACGTGAAGGTTCATGGGCGCCGTCATATTGAAATGTATCACATGTCTGTCAAAAACTGAACGAGTCGTAGACAGTCGCAGCCGACAGGAGCGCTCTTTACGATTAGCGAAAACCAATTGCCGCTGTATCCGTCGAGATCCGTCGAGGAGCGTCGCAGCCGACCTGAGCGATCCGAATTATCAGATCCAGCTAGATGCCGACAGTCGAGGAGCGACGCAAGCCGACATAAGCCTAGCTTTAGATACCAATCGTTCAACCAGGAATTTTTTAGCTAAGCTACTCCTTACTATTGTTCTCAGTTCTCACTGAAAATATCAGCTTTCAAGTCCATATGCATCCATAAATAGTATTAAATACGACTCGCATTTTAGTGTTACTATGCCATACATAAATTCGCATAAATAATATATGACAAAAAACAGAGACTTAAAATTATATAAGCATGATGATTTTGATTTTCCAATCGGCAATTTTCCTTTTATGTGCAGCAACATTCCACATCCGCCAGCTTATGGAGTATATGTCTCAATTGGTCCCATACTCTAGAACATGTTCTTCCTACGCTGATTTCTTAGCTAGATCGAAGCATCTAACATCTAAGCTACTACTACAAGGATATTTACAAAATCGACTCCAAACCTCTCTTTAGAAATTTTACAATTGCCATCATGAACTAATTGATAAATATAAAATATCTTTTTCTGCTATCATTGCAGATGTTTTAACGATCCATTTCAAATTTGTCCTCACGAAAGTATGTCGAATTTTCACCTTATTGTTTTATAATTTTATAAGACATTGCGTTTTGTTTTGCTTCCCTATTTTATCTGTAGTATTAAGCAGCTATTACCGGCGTGATTCTAGGCAGTGTATGCTTACTCTTCTGATAACTTGATGTCACTTTTCATCTTTAAATGATGCCTCATTGATTTGAGCGTACTCGACATTTCTATTATCATAATATAACAAAGTTACGTCCCTTGAATTATCAACATTGGACATTAATGTATTTTCATCAGTTACATCCCTTGAACTTTTAATTCTTTTTTAGTAAAATCACTATTTTTTTCAGTCGGCGCTTTCCTCGTGTTCTTGTTTTGTAGTTTGCTTCATATATGTTTTACAGCTAGGACGGGTGTGGCGCCAGGCAGGGTATGCTTACTCTTCTAGACATCTGATACCACTTTTCATAATGAAATACTTACTCATGTTCATAAGCTGTCACCTATGTTTTGTCAAAATGTCTTTTTGGATTTCGGGTTTTGTTTTTCGGTTCGGATCGTTTAGTAGGCTACTTGGTTTCTTTATATATGGAAATAGAAGTCGATATGTTTTGTAGGTGTTTTGCAATTTTTGTGCAGTTTTAGTAGGACTTTGGAAAACTATTTAATACCTATAGGTCTATACATGTATATTAAGAGCCAAATCAACCATCCCAAAATACCGACAGTGAGATGTGAACACCATCACAAATTACCGTAACAAAACAAATCCCGTTTGTTGCTTTCCAGGAAATAATTCTCTCTTGCATACTGTACGGTGTTTACCCTTTTCGTTAGCTCAAAAAGGTACTAGTCTGGACCCATTTTCAGATAATAAGACTTGTTAAGGCATTTACTGTTAATTTTTGGCAACAAGTGTTTTTAAGGTAATCTTGACGTGCTGAATCCAAAAATTACTGTTGCCAAGCTGAAATATGACTTTTTGACCTTCAAATCAGGAAAAAACAAAATGGCCGCCAAAAAAATACAAAAATACAACAATTTCTTTGTCAGTTGACACAAAAAGTCTCGTAATATATGAATTTTGGGGTAGTTTGACCCTAGGAATTCATTTCTGCCACTTTCAAATCCAAAATGGCTACCGTTTCCAAACATACATGCCATACATCATACATATTTACAATGTTACATATTTTCTTATGCTTTTCCAATTTTCTTGGAATCTAATGCCTTAATTATAATTTGAACTACAACTTAATATAAATAAATACAGCTATCTATATGCTTTACTAGTATACCAGGTTAAGACCACTGTTGAAATGACAATAAATAAATAATCAGTTCCAACCCCATGGTAGAGGCAGTTGGAACATTTGACTTTGATTGTGTTGCTTCAAGCCATACTAAGGTCTAAAAATGTGCTCTCTTCATGTGGTATGTCAAAGCATCTCTTGTTTGGGGCAGCAATTAAGGTGCCTTCTTGAAAAGAGTGACCCTAGCCTTGTCAACAGAGGTCACTTCAGGAACATTATATATGCTACATACAAGTTGCTCAACATTCCTAAGTGTATCCTCCGTTAGTGTTTCTTTCCTGAGTTCAACAAGAAGCTCTATGTGTTTGAAGAATACTTTGAGTGCTGTCTTCTTGCTATGTCCAGATAGGAAGGATGTTGCATCGGAACCTGTCAGCGTGTGAAATGGTAGAAGGAACTTTAAAGCTGATATGACAAAGCCTATTCTATGGGTAACCTCATTTACTGTGATGAACTTGGGTTTCTTATGCGTCCCATGCAGCTTTCATCCAAAGTTGCTTGCACATTTTGGTGGGATTAAAATGGGCTATAAGCAGTAATAGCACGTCAGTATCACAGATATTTACTACAATGGTATCTGTACATGCGTTCATACACTGAAGCACCATCCTGGTATATCTGCCTCCTCATGACAACTCTTAAGTAGTTTTGTAAGTTAACCATGAGTAGCATAATCTGTTACATGTTGGAAGTTCTTGTAATGCTGATTGCTGACACATTGATCACCTTGTCCATTATTTCTCTGTTCCTATTATCTTTTAACTTGTGTCTCTGGTTGGCACATTCAACTATTCTACAACATTTTTTATAATTGTCTTGACAGATAATACACATTGAGAGTGAATCACTCAACGGTCTTTCGAGGCTTGAAATGGAATCCATTTCTATGTACTAGGATAAAAAAATATTAGTAGATATAACGAACCCTACACAAAACAAAATGATATTTCAACATATTCCACCAAAATATCAAAAACAATAATATGCAAAATATTCATCTGGTTTATCACTACACATTATCAAATTTATTAACAGATATATTACTATACATATATTGCTTCATACTTTAATCTAATTGTTTTATAGGCCGAGAAACTATCCTTTTACCACCTATAAACTTGCATTTTGTTGTATAGGATACAGCTAGGCTCTGACAATACTTACCCTAGTCCTATCATTCAGTTAATGCTGTTTAATTCCTGTGTGCTAAGAACTTCCAACATGGCACAGATCATGGTTCACTAACAAAACAGAGGATACAATTAGGAATGTTGAGCAATTTGTATGTAGAATATGTAATGTTCCTGAAGTGACCACTGTTGACAAGGCTAGGGTCACTCTTTTCAAGAAGGCACTGCGACATTAATTGCTGCCCCAAACAAGAGATGCTTTGACATACCACATGAAGAGAGCACATTTTCAGACCTTAGTATGGCTTGAAGCAACACAATTAAAGTCAAATGTTCCAACTGCCTCTACCATGGGGTGGGACCTGAAGGATGGTCAGATGCCACCAGTCCTTTCATCTCTTCTACCTGTCCCTGCATCCTATATGGAACTGTGTGGATGTACTTCAATTATGTGTACAGAATCCAGGTTATCCTACACTGGTTCCAGCAGGTGTGAAGTTGACTGTATGAAACTTTAAAGTACAAGTATTAAGAATATACTTGGTGATACGATATTGCACAAAGCCAGTAAATGTATTACTTTGTTTATGTTATTTATTTATTTATTGTCATTTCAACAGTTGTCTTAACCTGGTATACTAGTAAAGCATATAGATAGCTGTATTTATTTATATTAAGTCGTAGTTCAAATTATAATTAAGGCATTAGGTTCCAAGAAAATTGGAAAAGAATAAAAAAATATATAAGATAGTAAATATGTATGATGTATGGCAGCCATTTTGGAAACGGTAGCCATTTTGGATTAGAAAGTGGTCGAAATGAATTCCTAGGGTCAAACTACCCCAAAATTCATATATTACAAGACTTTTTGTGTCAACTGACAAGGAAATTGTTGTATTTTTGTATTTTTTTGGAGGCCATTTTGTTTTTTCCTGATTTGAAGGTCAAAAAGTCATATTTCAGCTTGGCAACAGCAATTTTTGGATTCAGCAAGTCCAAATTACCCTAAAAACACTTGTTGCCAAAAATTAACAACAAATGCCTTAACAACTCTTACAGAGCCTTCTTTTCTGGAAATGGGACCAGACTATACATGAAACATTAAAAATAAAAGGTAGCTTAAAGTACAAAAGGGGGAGAACGATTAGAAGTGATAAATCTGTTGAAAATTTTGTTTGCGTAATGAAATTAAATAGGCACAAAAATGTGAATTATAGCAACAATAATTGGTATATGTAGATCAAAGTTAATGACATTCAATAAATTCAATACTAAGTTACTAAAAGTCAAATGTACTATTCAAAGAATGTAGTTTTATTTAGCAGATATCATATCGGAATGTTAAATCTGATATGTACGTGGTTGTCGAGTGACTACAGAAGTGTTCGAATTTTACGTCTTGAAGAGAGAAATAAAAACTGTAGTAGTACACAGATATATCCAAAACAATATAGCGATTCAATATATAATTATGGATATATTATCTAACTGGAAAAAAATTGAAAATGGGGAAAAAAGGAGGTTTGTCGTGGGGTCGGCCTTGATTGGACAGTACATACTTGGCTTTAATCTGACTACTCAACTACCTTTAATTTGAAGTGACGACCATGGTAATTCAGTCTAATTAAAATCAGACCCTAATTTCGTTCGTTCGTTTTTTTTTTAAATCCGGTTTTTTAACCACTACATTTGGGTCTGAGAACGTCGCGCTTTGCCAGCCGTTCAGGTTAACTTTGACCTTACCTTGATAAACATGACCTGATAAACTAGTCTACAGCACTTAGGAATCCTAGAATGCACCTATTGTTCGCGAACAAAATCCCAGCGCGGGAGAGGGCAAAGATCTGATTGGTTAAAACAAAGGTCATTAAGGTTAGGTCAAAGTTAACCTGAACGGCTGGCAAAGCGCGACGTTCTCAGACCCAAATGTAGTGGTTAAAAAACCGGATTTAAAAAAAAAACGAACGAACGAAATTAGGGTCTGATTTTAATTAGACTGATGGTAATTTTAGTTAAAAATGTTTGTATGTAATAAAAGTTAATATAATTTCCGTAAAAGCGGAACCATCGGGATTTTCAGGGGTTGATTTGGATATTGGATAAATGTCAATAGTCTTCAAAGGTACTAGGATTGCACAAAAATATTAGTCGAATTTTCAAATGTATCATGCAGATATATAATCATGAATACACATGAATTTGAAAGCTCAAATTTCGACAGTAAGTTTAGAACACTATTACTGATTAGCTGAGCTGAGATTAAGCTATGATTGGTCAATTGAATTGTGAATGTGTCTCTTTAACATTGACATACCATCAGTTGTTAACATTTTATAACATGAACCTCTGAACCAGTTGAATGTTGTTTATCAAGCACTCCAATCTTTTCCTATCTAATCAATGAATCATTACTGAAATTTGAACTTTAAGAACGGAAATCGATTAATAATATTTGAACACATATTTAAATATAGTCAAATCTTAAAGGGATTGTTAAGGGGTTTTCTAAATTGTGTATGTGTATCGTGGACACTTATTGCATCAATTTGCATCGCAAACAAATTAAGTTTAATCCATTTTTTGCTAAGCTTGAATGGTGCAATATAGGTGTGATTTAGAAAGTTCTTGTAGGTTGCTGTAGGTTGGGTGTTCGTCTCTCTTTTACATTGGCTGTGATTTCCTGCTTTGTGCTTGTATGACTTTAGTTGAAAAACCCTTTCAAGGTAAAAGATAAGATGTGTACAACGGGAGTGACAGATCTATATCCGTTTCCTTCAAGATATTCCTGAATGCACCAAATAATATAGTGTTTTAAAGAGCTAGAAAAGTTGTAGAACTAATTTACCTTATAACAGAGTCCATTAATATCAGTTAAAAAATAAGACTATCCTTCAAACATTAGTCATGCCTTTTATTAAAAAAGGTTGAACAATTTTAAGAAGCCTTTACAATAAACGATAAAAAAAAAATATCAAAAGAAATAAAAAAAGATTTAATGTAACTAATGTGTCCTTGCATATGGAAATTAATAAAACGAAAATCTAATTTTAAGGGATACAGTGCTGTATGTTTAATTTTTTTTTCGATTTAACATCATACGAAAGCAATAACAGTCAGATTGTAACTGAAGAAATGAGCCAAAATTATTTAGTATAGGTGGTAACAAAATACAAAAAAAAGCTCTTAAGATACGTACAACATGGGCAAAAATTCATATACATTTGAAATATTTTTCGATTTCATTGATTTCCAATAGAGTACATCTTTGGTTCAGCAAGTCCGTCAATATCTGTCAAGTATTGTGCCTTGTAGAGCGTTTACGACTTAAAAATTCAAGCACGTTTTGAAGGACATGAGAAATGATTCAAATTAAATAGTTTTGATTTTTTATGTGCAATAGGGTTCATCCTTTGGTATTAATAAACAATTTCAGCAAGTTTCGTCTAAATCCGTCAAGTATTGTGTAGAATGTTATCAAGTCACAATTCTTGGCACAATGATTACTTTTATCTGCGATCCTATAACCCTTGTCAATATCGTCAATATCAAACTTTTCCAAGATTTCATCAATATAAATAATCACACCGAATTCCATTCAAATCAGATGAAAACTAGTCTCTATCGCGTTTACAAGCCAATATCCTCGCATTTTGACTAAGTCAAGGGCAATAACTCAAAAACCGTTCATCGAAAAATCGTCAATATCAAACATGTTTAGATGTTATAATAGATATAAATAATCACACCGAATTCCATTCAAATCAGATGAAAAGTGTAGTCTCTATTGTGTTCACAAGCCAATTTTGACGCGTTTTGACTAAGTCAAGGGTAATAACTAAAAAAACGTTCATTGAAAAATCGTCAATATCAAACATGTCCGAGATCTCATGAATACAAATATTCACACCAAATTTCGTTGAAATCAGGTGAAAACTGTAGTCTTTATCGCGTTCACAAGCCAATTGTGGACAGACAATATACGACCACATTACAATGTGGGCGTATAAAAACACATATATACAGAAAATGAAAGATAAAGGTTAAGGTAAGGATATAATTCAAGAGATTGTGCGATTTTTGGTCAGTTCTAGTAAATCTGAAGGCTATTTACATAAATTCAAGGCTCAAATCGATCATCGAACATACTGAACACTCCCCTTTAATATCTATTATATTAATTAAAAAAAAATCTATAAATCTGCCAAGAAACAATTCATCGCCACATGATTATACAAATTCAAGTATGATGGTCGAAGTTGGATTAAGGAGAGGATTATTCCTCGTGGTTTTATATTTACTCAAAGATGCAAATCTTCAAATCATCAAAGATACCTCACCTAGCGGTATTTATAATTGCAGTTCTTGGGAATACAGTAATTTGACTAGGGGTTGTAATTGGATAACAGGACATCCTTGGAATGATCAAACGACGCCGTATACCACCACTGTGATGAGTAATAAATCAGATGATTCTCAATTCATTCCCATTGAAGATATTTTAGATGGACTTGTGTTGTATCCAGACCA
>JARJEI010000013.1:3817672-3977672 GCA_029955415.1 Lottia scabra | reverse complement strand
CTCACACTAAGACCCCCCGGAAACTTCAAGGTTTTAGCTATTTAAAACAATGCAGGAAGGCTATTTGAAGCTATATTTTTGTATTTTTTTGTATGTTTATGTCTGCGTTCTGCGGTCGGTCGGCTCAACTTTACCGACGGATAACAATAACGGGGGCGGATCCAGGATTTAGAGAAAGGTGGGGGGGACTTTGAAATATAACATGCTTCAAATTGAACGGCACCGCGAGCGCCGAAGGCGCGAGCGGCAATTTAACAGAGGGTTCTGACATTATTCGGCCAGAAATAAGGGGGAGGGCCCGAGTTGTATTGGGACTAAAAGAATAAGCTCGAAAATAATTATTATTTCTTACCGACCGACTTTTTTTCGAAGGGCTTTTGGCGCCCCCTTGCAACGTTGGCGCCCCCCGATTTCCATTGGCTGGGGGGGGGGGGGGCACGTGCCCCCCAGGCCCCCCCCCCCCCCCCCCCCCCCCCCCCCCGGCCACCACGCCACTGATCAGAATATTGATAAAACTAACCTCGTAAATTATGTATTAAAATTTTTATATTAGCCTATTACTATTACGTTAATGATCCTGATATATAACATTATCATTAGATAGTTTTAATCATCAAATTAACAAATTATTTGCTCAATAACTATTGTGAATAGCTTGACGAGTTGAATTATCGTGATTTCCCTTGTGGAATGAAACTAATGATTTGAAAAACAAATATTTCCATCGATGTTTAATTGTTTTGTTTTATTAATTAATTAATTAATTTCAGGGTTACCCTCAATTTAACAACCATAAAAGAGAAAAAGTGAAAAGTGAGATATATTCCTAAATAACGATTAAAACAGATCATGGTGTCCGAAGTCTCTTGTCCGAAATAAAAATCAAAATCTAAATGCAACAGTAATTTGTTTCATCTTCTTTTAGACGAATGAATTCCCATAATCATATCCCAGAGTTTTGTCTCATAGTGAAGTAGAACTCTATTTCAATTTTATTTATTTTATTTGTCTCAAAGTGTAATCCAAGCTGGAAGTCTTACAAGATCTCTCTGTAGGATAAAGGTTGTTACAATTGTAGAAGCCAGATGATATATTTATTGTGTCAGTGATCGAAATAATGAGGAGTTTTATCATGAAGATAGAAATACAAAACACATATGATATAGGTTAACTATCATCAGTGATATCTAAATAACCTGAATATAGGTTAATATCAAGACGGTTAAAATCAGTAATATGTGTTATTCAATACAAACTAGTTGTTGACGTTTTCTATTTAAATCCAAATTACTCTTCTTCTTTTGAAATATTACCTGTCAAACAATATGGACAAAAGACATCACTTAAAGTGCACTGCACTTATCAATGGTAATCTACTAGTGCATTTCGAGTGCATTACGGTCATGAAAATAATGTACAACATCATGTGTTATTGCTGTTTTTATTTGACATTGTCAAGATGTAAACAATATAATATCAAGATACTGTTAAATAGTATTATCTCAATTATACTATCTATATTGCAATGTTATCAAGCATCAATATCATAATCATCATATCACGTCATTGGAAATGTTAACATGGAGACCACTTTTGACAATCTTTGAAAATAATAATGATCATAACCTTGGCTTCGGGAATTTGGCATTCGAAATCAATATTACTGTACACCGCAGTGGAAAAGATGACCCTGAAAATTGACGAATTTTTGATCTATGATAGAAATTGAACTAATTTGCAGGTAATAAAATCAGGATACTTTAATTTCAAATGGGAACTTTGTTTATCTTTTGTCTATTTTAATTGAATTGACAACTATCCATCTGTTACTATTCTAGCGTTTTTAATGTACAAACTGAGAGAATACAACACCAGCTGTGGTAATTTTACCTCCATTAAATGTCAAACAAACAGAGATATGCCAAGTTTTAAAGATTGCTTCCTCTTGTTGAATAACATGAACAATAAAAGATGCATGGTTTCTACTGAATATAAGTTAGCTAATAGCCCACAACTTTATGTTTCAATTCGACGTGTACAGATAATGTTGATGGTACACTAAACTTGGGAAATCTACCAAATCTTGAGGGTAAGAAAGAAACAAACAACAATTGTATTACAAGACTATCATGTTAGGCTCTTGAGATCTAGCCAACCGACTGATTCGTGGTCAAACTTCTTAGCATTTCTAGGGATGAGTTGGAGTCCGTCGAATTGATTCAACCAGGTTCTATTGTAGTTGACACACTGTTCAAAAGACGGTGTTTTTCATGACAAGACGTGGTCTGAACCATACGAAACTTCGCATCTTTCCTAGCTCCGTATGTGTCGCAGATAAAGACACGAACCTAATCACCAGCCATGACGCCAACGATATTCGTTGAACGATAAAGTATGCATCAAATCTAATATTAAAACGTCTCTAGGATATCAATAAGTTCTTAAATGCTAAAAATATTCCCAAATTTAACAGTGTGTATTTACTGAAGAAGTTGCAGTACAGAACTCTTTTTAATAGCGGAGGCGTTTTTGAGTTACGGGACTAGAAACCGGAAAGACGATTAAAGACATATCGCACCATTATGAGTTGTTTCGAACTCATTAACATTAGTCTGCTTAAATTTTTATTCTTTTTTCCCTTAGTATGGATCAAATAAAATACATTCTCTTCATATGTGTTTGTATAAATTGGTTTGAGTGGTGTGGAATCCATCTTGGGACATTTGGTTTGTTTACATGAAGTCGTTTCGTCTCATTTCTGGTCTCCGAGAGAAAAATTTCTACGCGTGAACTATTTAAAACATGGTTGGTCAATAGGTCAGAGTAATATCTCCGATAGGTAGAATTTCTCTGTTGATCAGAATGGGTCTGAACATGAAATAAATCGGAGGTAACTTTTAATAACATCCACATTGAAGTGGGTTACAGAAATTCAAGGGAGACAATTTAACAAAATTAAGATTTCAATATTTGAATTTAAGAAAGATGAGAGCCTTCAAAATCGAAAATATACTGAATCCAGATCTAATATTGTGATCTTATTGTGAACATATAACGACCTGCAGGATGAGTGGAAAGACAACATTATCAGGTTCACTGTTATAATTGGAAGATTAGGCCTTTTCTACACTACATAAAATGTCACTTTTTGTCATATTTTTTCAAAGAACGATAACGTGATTAAAGAATACAACACATTTGTTAAATTTCTTAAAAACCTTGTCACGGTTTGAGTTACATTTTAAGACAATAACATCTGTTTTTTGACAATAACTTACAACATATTCATTGAAAGCTTTAAGGAAATTATTATTTGTTTTGCTTTAACTTGAATGTACAGGAAGTTGGCATTAATAGAAACATTTGAAATAAATGTTTAAGTGTTAATTCGTGATTAAAAAAAAACTGTTTTTAAGAAGATTATCTCTAAGACATGGATTTCGTGACATATTCATGATAATCATCCTTCAGGGTGCCATTGGAATGTCCAGTGAATGTCTTTACATATTTTCAACCTGTAAAGGGATTCAATGAGGGTTGGCTTTAATTGGTGCCAATATGATACCACACCACACATGACAGGTATTTGCGTTTGAGACATTAAAACCAATTGATTATGGTTTTGGAATTGTGTAAATGGTAACCATAGTGTTTCTGATACATACACTGTAGATTCCTTTGATTTTAATATACACTGTATATCAGATCTTTTAACAGAATTGTAAAATAAATAAGGCTAAAAATTAGACTTTAAAAAGAAACAGCTGGTAAAATAATTTGTCTGATCGTTACAAATATGCACTTGAACAATTTCAACATTCAACATCTAATTTTGAGTGTATTATAAGATACATATTCAACTAACGTGTAAAACGGTTTCGCTTGACGTGTTCCTAGTTGGTCTGGGTGAATTATGTATCAGTACATTTAAACGAATGTCTAAATAAAAACGAAAACAAATCCTTCTTTCAGAAATTTTAGATCACAGCTTAAGGTCCTAGACCTCTTGTCCTTTTGGTATTGATTACTTATTGTTCACCTGTGTCTGAACTCTGACCTTTTTTAACTTGCAAGTATTATTATTGTTAATTTATGTCGACCCTCTTTACACGTAGACCTACAGACTATATTATTATACCATTTTAGATTATGCATTTTCTTATCGTAGCCCTTAGGATTTCACTTAGAATATTTTATCAGTATAGGTCACATCATGTTCGTGTCTTTCCATTAACTAAATTTATACGAAATATATCATATACATTTGAAAATCAGTAGTGTGTGTATAATGGGGATACGAATGGCTAGAGGGTTTGACAATCTGCAGATAATATAGTCTAATTAGTCGTAAAGCAGAAAATACGAAGGGACACGGGATACAACTCTGTAATCTACGCCCATGTTCCATCTATCACATAATTTCTGAACCAGGAGGATAAATAAGGGTTCAGAGCATTTTGAAAGTCCCCAAACGACGAACATTTACAACATCATAATGTTTTCAACTATCATATTCATTTAACCATGAAATAACTTGAATAAGCCGTATGATTACATTTGGGGCTTTAAAAGAAATAGTATTAGGAAAGGTATCTTAAATGTATTAATTGCCACATAAACAGATTTAAAATGCAGCTCTGTTAAGGTGACAAATTTCCCTCAGCACAACTTAACGTATCAAAGCATAAGATAAATTAACATGAAATATCGACTGAATTCAATAAACTTAATTGGTTGTTCATTATACAGATGTTACTCTAAAATTTCAACACACTATGGATAAATAAAATAGGGTCACACAACTTTTAACTAAAAAGGGATAATGTAAAATTAAAATCAACTATTTAATAGGTTAAAATAAAAACAAACTTAAACAACATTCTTATAGTATAGGCTACGTTAACACAACGTTAAAAGAAATTTGATGTATATGGAAATACAATTGCAAACATGCCAAATGAGAATTAAAAACTTACAATCTAATGCATAATCCGCATGTTTACTTCCATCAATGACAACGACTACGTTGCGTTGTGGTTTAGCACTACTGTCAGCCATATCTCCGTATATGAGTTAACTTTTATAATACCTCTTGTGGTAAATGTTCACCTTAGTTATGTTGAGTCGACTACTGACTGTGGAGTATCAGTGAGATAAAGTATAATATAAAAGGGTTATAGTGTATAGAGAGACCACGTGAATTTTTATCAATGTATACAATATATAAAGTTACCATGTTTTATACACGTTTATATGACGGTGTAAGAATATCGGGAAGACGCTGAATAATTCTAGAATATTCGTTGCCCTTTCCTGATAAATGTTAGCCGTTTGGGCAGGGGAATGTTGCGAGCTTGGAGTTGACTATGGGGTTTGGGGTGATAAATTTTTTTTAAATACATCCCATCTTCAGTTGTTGGTATTTGTGCATAAAAAGGTTGACATTATGTAATGTTCCTCTTGGATGTTTACGATATTAAGCCAAGTCTTCGCTAGAACGAATTTATTAAGTATACCACTTGATGTTACACACTGTAAATATTGTAACACACTGTAATCCCTGCAGAAAGTTGCCACGACTGCAGGTAAAATAACATGACTAAAGTATTTTTACATAACACTGGTAATGGAAATTAACATGCAATTTGCAAATTACAGCATAATGTTAACTAATTGTAACACACTGTAATCCCTGCAGAAAGTTGCCACGACTGCAGGTAAAATAACATGACTAAAGTATTTTTACATAACACTGGTAATGGAAATTAACATGCAATTTGCAAATTACAGCATAATGTAACACTTTTGTATGTAAATTTCCATTACTGAGATATCTGTTTTTTCTACAAGTTCTTGTGTAACATCAGAGACAGTTTCATCATCTGAATCAATTGATCTACAACCTGGGTTTTCAACTTGGGGGACATGTCCCAGACTGGGGACATTTAGACATTCTCCAGGGGACACAAACTGATCTATAGGTCTAAAAAAATATGTTATATTTTGTTTTATCTTGAAACACTGCCTGCAACGACCACAACCGAAAAATGCTGTGACTATAATATCATGCTTCGAAATTGAATGTTTTCGAAGACTTGTGTGGAAAATTCAGGGGACATGGTCATTTCCTTATGTATTTTTGGGGACATTTGAGAAAACCAGTTGAAAACCCAAGATCTACAAGGTATTTTTCTCGATGGTAGGGTATCCGAACGTGCCAGAAAAAAATCGTAACCCCGCACATTAGCATTTATTGCAAAACCGAAAAATACACACATATTATTTATGCTAAGAAACGGGAAACATGTGATTCGATGGGATAATTTCTTAGTTTGAAAACATAGAGTCTAGAATCCAAATGCTGTTTTTACATTATATACAGATAAGTTACTGATACTACAATCGACTCTTGATATAGAAATACTAGAAGATTATTGAGGTTAATCAAATCTTATTTAAAGTGTTTACATCAAACTAAAAACTAAAGGGATTCTTTCCAGTAATGTCAATATCAGTTTATTTAAGGTTAAATAAATCGCGATTGAGAGATCATGTTATATTTATGTACATGTTTTTCATAAACTTATATTCAGGGGAATTTAGTCCTACCTTGCTCATGTTGAGGGGCTTTTGTTTTAAGGGACATTGCATTGTCCGGGTGTAAAATTTGGCCTTTTGACTGTCTATCAATCTTTCATACATGCCCATAGAAATACATTACATGAAAACATTCCTTTCAGTAAGATTATAAATGTTTTACATAAACTTATAAACTCATGGTAATGAATTTATAAGTTTATGTAAAACATTTGTAATCTTACAAATTTTGGTATATAAATAGAAGCTTGTCTTATTGTAATTTAAAACAGATACTATATAATAGTATAATTAAAACACGAATATTCACAAAAAAAATTATAATGAATTAATTAAGAAGTTTTAAATTACATGAAAATATATTTGTATTTTATACATGGACTTTATACTTAGAACTTCTTACAACAGTAACTACAGTAACTATTTAAAATATAGATCTTAAATTTGATTTAAATGAACACTTTTACTTAAAATGTGGAAAGATTTGTAAAAAAAAGTTTGATAAACGAATAATAATACAATAAACTTATTTTTTCTACTGGATTGTATTGATTTAAAAAGCAGATATGTCACTCGACAATAATGGTGAATTCTTAAAAAAATCTATAATTACGTTAAATGAAAATGTCATTTTGATGATTGGTTCTTTTACAATCAAGCATGCAGAAACAACTAAACAATTTAGAGAAGTTCTTCAACCGGTGGTTTTGGTATCATTACGAGTCTGTAAAGATTGGCAGTATTGTTTTACATGATTGATGAATTGGAAGATGACGTATGGTGTTCAGTTCTTCGATATACCACTTTAAAGAGAGTTTACAACAACATACAGAATACAATATCAGCTGATGTAGGCTTTCAGAAATATTATTTCTTTCTATTGAAACATTTCTGTCTTGCTTCAGTTATGGTTCAATCTGCTATTACAAATTTAAACACATATGCTTAATTTATCAAAACAAGGAGAATCTGAAGAATAAGATGAATTGTATGTCAATCTTTGTGAATCAACCAAGTCTGCATTTCTTTTGCTATGAACCCTTGATTAACAGAACGTGGCTATATCTGTGAAAAGGGATTTGGTAATTCATGTATCTCCGGCGTAACATGGATATGAATTTTATAATTATTAAAGCATTATGTCTCTGCATTTAAGATGCTCAAATCGTTAGTCAGAGGGCGAGGGACGACTGGTAGGAAAGAGATACTGCGTTCAGACGACTAAGGTAGCTTAACTCCCAATCGTTCTTCGAGTCTGGTTTTTTTTCTGTAGTCTGAACGCGACCGATTGAACTTAAGCTGCCTTAACTTGCACCTACTTTGGAGGTGGCTTGAAACCTGGCTTGGAAAGTTAAGAGCTTGGTTAAATAATTGTAAATGAACAACAATAAACTCATGTGAAAATTTTATTTAAAACAAGTCGTAAAGTGTCTTTGTCCGACATTTGTCACTATTTAAATCCCCTGCTGGCAATTTTTCTCCTCGACATCTAAACGCTATAAGTCCATTAATCACTGTTAAACTTTCCTGTTTTCACTAGTCAGTATGAAGGTGTATGTGAATGGATATTTGAATGCCATTAACAATAACTACTTTCCACGATGCTATGAATTCGAGTGGAACTCACCTCATCACATTTTATAAATGATGTGATTATATCTATAATGGTGAGAACACATTTACCTAAAAGGCAAACGCTATCAGAGTTCATTCTAAATGAATTTTTAAAACACATCTTTTATAATTAACAACTTCGCACGTTTCAACTTTTTTTTAGTTGTGCATTTGAGATGCTTGACACGAAATGTAGGATGAATATCACATCAATGTCTGAATGGCGATGGTCTGCTATGACTGCCACCACAGAATTTAGTCTCAATTGTCGCAATTTAATCTGTTCAGTTATGGGATTTAACACAAGTGGTCGGTGTGGTGGAACAAGGTTCTAATAGTTACCGCTGATTTGATTACTTAAATCGAGTTGATGAAAACACAAAATGGCGCAGGCACTAATAATTATTCAGGCTAATGAAATATTACAATACCTTACTAGTAATTGAACTTTGCAAGCAAATTTCTCAAAGTGACCAAATTATTAGTAAGAACCATATAATTTTAAGGTTGCGATTTACCAATCCGTGAAAGGGTTTGGTGCATGTCACTGCAACAGTAAGAAATACGTCCCTTCGTTTCAATAGTAGCTAAAAGCTGGCTATCCTTTCCATCTATTGTTACTTATTCTTCAAGTTTTAAATAGACTATCATATTCGATGGGATATAACAATTTTTTTTTAAATATATAAAAGATTGTGTTTAATGATGTATGAGAAATCGTACAACTTGTTAGGAGATCGCAGAAGGCTTTCTGAACTCTCTCACTCAGAATTAGGTTTGTCACTAGGAACGCCAACGCTGTATTTACCTTAGATAATCCGTTGTTGATTTCAGTTTAAGAGTAACCATTAAAAACGATTGGACGATTAATCAGATTAACTGATAGAAACCACTGTCGTAAGCTGGGATATTATATCTCTTGACAACGCTTTTTCATGATTTAAGCTCACAGTTCTCAGCAATAGTCATATTCA
Organism: Lottia scabra; assembly: GCA_029955415.1. Lineage (NCBI taxonomy): Eukaryota > Metazoa > Mollusca > Gastropoda > Lottiidae > Lottia > Lottia scabra. Next base: position 3,968,487 of record JARJEI010000013.1, on the reverse strand, counting down.
ATCAGTTTTCAACTGCAAGTGATCACAGCAAGGAATCTATTTACAATCGAACTTCAAGTAAGTAAACTTAATAAACTGATATCACCTATTTTGGGCTGTGACCTGTTATCAAGGTAACCTACAAGAACTGTACCTACCTATCTCTGTTTTATATGTAAACTTCTCTTCATTTGGTGAATTATTTATCTTTATTCTTTCAGAACCACCATGTCTGCGAAAGCTGTTATTAAAAATGCTGATATGGCAGAAGATATGCAACAGGATGCTATCGATGTGACGTCACAAGCCTTAGAAAAATTCAACGTAGAAAAAGATATCGCTATCATTAGATAGTTTTAATCATCAAATTAACAAATTATTTGCTCAATAACTATTGTGAATAGCTTGACGAGTTGAATTATCGTGATTTCCCTTGTGGAATGAAACTAATGATTTGAAAAACAAATATTTCCATCGATGTTTAATTGTTTTGTTTTATTAATTAATTAATTAATTTCAGGGTTACCCTCAATTTAACAACCATAAAAGAGAAAAAGTGAAAAGTGAGATATATTCCTAAATAACGATTAAAACAGATCATGGTGTCCGAAGTCTCTTGTCCGAAATAAAAATCAAAATCTAAATGCAACAGTAATTTGTTTCATCTTCTTTTAGACGAATGAATTCCCATAATCATATCCCAGAGTTTTGTCTCATAGTGAAGTAGAACTCTATTTCAATTTTATTTATTTTATTTGTCTCAAAGTGTAATCCAAGCTGGAAGTCTTACAAGATCTCTCTGTAGGATAAAGGTTGTTACAATTGTAGAAGCCAGATGATATATTTATTGTGTCAGTGATCGAAATAATGAGGAGTTTTATCATGAAGATAGAAATACAAAACACATATGATATAGGTTAACTATCATCAGTGATATCTAAATAACCTGAATATAGGTTAATATCAAGACGGTTAAAATCAGTAATATGTGTTATTCAATACAAACTAGTTGTTGACGTTTTCTATTTAAATCCAAATTACTCTTCTTCTTTTGAAATATTACCTGTCAAACAATATGGACAAAAGACATCACTTAAAGTGCACTGCACTTATCAATGGTAATCTACTAGTGCATTTCGAGTGCATTACGGTCATGAAAATAATGTACAACATCATGTGTTATTGCTGTTTTTATTTGACATTGTCAAGATGTAAACAATATAATATCAAGATACTGTTAAATAGTATTATCTCAATTATACTATCTATATTGCAATGTTATCAAGCATCAATATCATAATCATCATATCACGTCATTGGAAATGTTAACATGGAGACCACTTTTGACAATCTTTGAAAATAATAATGATCATAACCTTGGCTTCGGGAATTTGGCATTCGAAATCAATATTACTGTACACCGCAGTGGAAAAGATGACCCTGAAAATTGACGAATTTTTGATCTATGATAGAAATTGAACTAATTTGCAGGTAATAAAATCAGGATACTTTAATTTCAAATGGGAACTTTGTTTATCTTTTGTCTATTTTAATTGAATTGACAACTATCCATCTGTTACTATTCTAGCGTTTTTAATGTACAAACTGAGAGAATACAACACCAGCTGTGGTAATTTTACCTCCATTAAATGTCAAACAAACAGAGATATGCCAAGTTTTAAAGATTGCTTCCTCTTGTTGAATAACATGAACAATAAAAGATGCATGGTTTCTACTGAATATAAGTTAGCTAATAGCCCACAACTTTATGTTTCAATTCGACGTGTACAGATAATGTTGATGGTACACTAAACTTGGGAAATCTACCAAATCTTGAGGGTAAGAAAGAAACAAACAACAATTGTATTACAAGACTATCATGTTAGGCTCTTGAGATCTAGCCAACCGACTGATTCGTGGTCAAACTTCTTAGCATTTCTAGGGATGAGTTGGAGTCCGTCGAATTGATTCAACCAGGTTCTATTGTAGTTGACACACTGTTCAAAAGACGGTGTTTTTCATGACAAGACGTGGTCTGAACCATACGAAACTTCGCATCTTTCCTAGCTCCGTATGTGTCGCAGATAAAGACACGAACCTAATCACCAGCCATGACGCCAACGATATTCGTTGAACGATAAAGTATGCATCAAATCTAATATTAAAACGTCTCTAGGATATCAATAAGTTCTTAAATGCTAAAAATATTCCCAAATTTAACAGTGTGTATTTACTGAAGAAGTTGCAGTACAGAACTCTTTTTAATAGCGGAGGCGTTTTTGAGTTACGGGACTAGAAACCGGAAAGACGATTAAAGACATATCGCACCATTATGAGTTGTTTCGAACTCATTAACATTAGTCTGCTTAAATTTTTATTCTTTTTTCCCTTAGTATGGATCAAATAAAATACATTCTCTTCATATGTGTTTGTATAAATTGGTTTGAGTGGTGTGGAATCCATCTTGGGACATTTGGTTTGTTTACATGAAGTCGTTTCGTCTCATTTCTGGTCTCCGAGAGAAAAATTTCTACGCGTGAACTATTTAAAACATGGTTGGTCAATAGGTCAGAGTAATATCTCCGATAGGTAGAATTTCTCTGTTGATCAGAATGGGTCTGAACATGAAATAAATCGGAGGTAACTTTTAATAACATCCACATTGAAGTGGGTTACAGAAATTCAAGGGAGACAATTTAACAAAATTAAGATTTCAATATTTGAATTTAAGAAAGATGAGAGCCTTCAAAATCGAAAATATACTGAATCCAGATCTAATATTGTGATCTTATTGTGAACATATAACGACCTGCAGGATGAGTGGAAAGACAACATTATCAGGTTCACTGTTATAATTGGAAGATTAGGCCTTTTCTACACTACATAAAATGTCACTTTTTGTCATATTTTTTCAAAGAACGATAACGTGATTAAAGAATACAACACATTTGTTAAATTTCTTAAAAACCTTGTCACGGTTTGAGTTACATTTTAAGACAATAACATCTGTTTTTTGACAATAACTTACAACATATTCATTGAAAGCTTTAAGGAAATTATTATTTGTTTTGCTTTAACTTGAATGTACAGGAAGTTGGCATTAATAGAAACATTTGAAATAAATGTTTAAGTGTTAATTCGTGATTAAAAAAAAACTGTTTTTAAGAAGATTATCTCTAAGACATGGATTTCGTGACATATTCATGATAATCATCCTTCAGGGTGCCATTGGAATGTCCAGTGAATGTCTTTACATATTTTCAACCTGTAAAGGGATTCAATGAGGGTTGGCTTTAATTGGTGCCAATATGATACCACACCACACATGACAGGTATTTGCGTTTGAGACATTAAAACCAATTGATTATGGTTTTGGAATTGTGTAAATGGTAACCATAGTGTTTCTGATACATACACTGTAGATTCCTTTGATTTTAATATACACTGTATATCAGATCTTTTAACAGAATTGTAAAATAAATAAGGCTAAAAATTAGACTTTAAAAAGAAACAGCTGGTAAAATAATTTGTCTGATCGTTACAAATATGCACTTGAACAATTTCAACATTCAACATCTAATTTTGAGTGTATTATAAGATACATATTCAACTAACGTGTAAAACGGTTTCGCTTGACGTGTTCCTAGTTGGTCTGGGTGAATTATGTATCAGTACATTTAAACGAATGTCTAAATAAAAACGAAAACAAATCCTTCTTTCAGAAATTTTAGATCACAGCTTAAGGTCCTAGAACTCTTGTCCTTTTGGTAGTGATTACTTATTGTTCACCTGTGTCTGAACTCTGACCTTTTTTAACTTGCAAGTATTATTATTGTTAATTTATGTCGACCCTCTTTACACGTAGACCTACAGACTATATTATTATACCATTTTAGATTATGCATTTTCTTATCGTAGCCCTTAGGATTTCACTTAGAATATTTTATCAGTATAGGTCACATCATGTTCGTGTCTTTCCATTAACTAAATTTATACGAAATATATCATATACATTTGAAAATCAGTAGTGTGTGTATAATGGGGATACGAATGGCTAGAGGGTTTGACAATCTGCAGATAATATAGTCTAATTAGTCGTAAAGCAGAAAATACGAAGGGACACGGGATACAACTCTGTAATCTACGCCCATGTTCCATCTATCACATAATTTCTGAACCAGGAGGATAAATAAGGGTTCAGAGCATTTTGAAAGTCCCCAAACGACGAACATTTACAACATCATAATGTTTTCAACTATCATATTCATTTAACCATGAAATAACTTGAATAAGCCGTATGATTACATTTGGGGCTTTAAAAGAAATAGTATTAGGAAAGGTATCTTAAATGTATTAATTGCCACATAAACAGATTTAAAATGCAGCTCTGTTAAGGTGACAAATTTCCCTCAGCACAACTTAACGTATCAAAGCATAAGATAAATTAACATGAAATATCGACTGAATTCAATAAACTTAATTGGTTGTTCATTATACAGATGTTACTCTAAAATTTCAACACACTATGGATAAATAAAATAGGGTCACACAACTTTTAACTAAAAAGGGATAATGTAAAATTAAAATCAACTATTTAATAGGTTAAAATAAAAACAAACTTAAACAACATTCTTATAGTATAGGCTACGTTAACACAACGTTAAAAGAAATTTGATGTATATGGAAATACAATTGCAAACATGCCAAATGAGAATTAAAAACTTACAATCTAATGCATAATCCGCATGTTTACTTCCATCAATGGCAACGACTACGTTGCGTTGTGGTTTAGCACTACTGTCAGCCATATCTCCGTATATGAGTTAACTTTTATAATACCTCTTGTGGTAAATGTTCACCTTAGTTATGTTGAGTCGACTACTGACTGTGGAGTATCAGTGAGATAAAGTATAATATAAAAGGGTTATAGTGTATAGAGAGACCACGTGAATTTTTATCAATGTATACAATATATAAAGTTACCATGTTTTATACATGTTTATATGACGGTGTAAGAATATCGGGAAGACGCTGAATAATTCTAGAATATTCGTTGCCCTTTCCTGATAAATGTTAGCCGTTTGGGCAGGGGAATGTTGCGAGCTTGGAGTTGACTATGGGGTTTGGGGTGATAAATTTTTTTTAAATACATCCCATCTTCAGTTGTTGGTATTTGTGCATAAAAAGGTTGACATTATGTAATGTTCCTCTTGGATGTTTACGATATTAAGCCAAGTCTTCGCTAGAACGAATTTATTAAGTATACCACTTGATGTTACACACTGTAAATATTGTAACACACTGTAATCCCTGCAGAAAGTTGCCACGACTGCAGGTAAAATAACATGACTAAAGTATTTTTACATAACACTGGTAATGGAAATTAACATGCAATTTGCAAATTACAGCATAATGTTAACTAATTGTAACACACTGTAATCCCTGCAGAAAGTTGCCACGACTGCAGGTAAAATAACATGACTAAAGTATTTTTACATAACACTGGTAATGGAAATTAACATGCAATTTGCAAATTACAGCATAATGTAACACTTTTGTATGTAAATTTCCATTACTGAGATATCTGTTTTTTCTACAAGTTCTTGTGTAACATCAGAGACAGTTTCATCATCTGAATCAATTGATCTACAACCTGGGTTTTCAACTTGGGGGACATGTCCCAGACTGGGGACATTTAGACATTCTCCAGGGGACACAAACTGATCTATAGGTCTAAAAAAATATGTTATATTTTGTTTTATCTTGAAACACTGCCTGCAACGACCACAACCGAAAAATGCTGTGACTATAATATCATGCTTCGAAATTGAATGTTTTCGAAGACTTGTGTGGAAAATTCAGGGGACATGGTCATTTCCTTATGTATTTTTGGGGACATTTGAGAAAACCAGTTGAAAACCCAAGATCTACAAGGTATTTTTCTCGATGGTAGGGTATCCGAACGTGCCAGAAAAAAATCGTAACCCCGCACATTAGCATTTATTGCAAAACCGAAAAATACACACATATTATTTATGCTAAGAAACGGGAAACATGTGATTCGATGGGATAATTTCTTAGTTTGAAAACATAGAGTCTAGAATCCAAATGCTGTTTTTACATTATATACAGATAAGTTACTGATACTACAATCGACTCTTGATATAGAAATACTAGAAGATTATTGAGGTTAATCAAATCTTATTTAAAGTGTTTACATCAAACTAAAAACTAAAGGGATTCTTTCCAGTAATGTCAATATCAGTTTATTTAAGGTTAAATAAATCGCGATTGAGAGATCATGTTATATTTATGTACATGTTTTTCATAAACTTATATTCAGGGGAATTTAGTCCTACCTTGCTCATGTTGAGGGGCTTTTGTTTTAAGGGACATTGCATTGTCCGGGTGTAAAATTTGGCCTTTTGACTGTCTATCAATCTTTCATACATGCCCATAGAAATACATTACATGAAAACATTCCTTTCAGTAAGATTATAAATGTTTTACATAAACTTATAAACTCATGGTAATGAATTTATAAGTTTATGTAAAACATTTGTAATCTTACAAATTTTGGTATATAAATAGAAGCTTGTCTTATTGTAATTTAAAACAGATACTATATAATAGTATAATTAAAACACGAATATTCACAAAAAAAATTATAATGAATTAATTAAGAAGTTTTAAATTACATGAAAATATATTTGTATTTTATACATGGACTTTATACTTAGAACTTCTTACAACAGTAACTACAGTAACTATTTAAAATATAGATCTTAAATTTGATTTAAATGAACACTTTTACTTCAAATGTGGAAAGATTTGTAAAAAAAAGTTTGATAAACGAATAATAATACAATAAACTTATTTTTTCTACTGGATTGTATTGATTTAAAAAGCAGATATGTCACTCGACAATAATGGTGAATTCTTAAAAAAATCTATAATTACGTTAAATGAAAATGTCATTTTGATGATTGGTTCTTTTACAATCAAGCATGCAGAAACAACTAAACAATTTAGAGAAGTTCTTCAACCGGTGGTTTTGGTATCATTACGAGTCTGTAAAGATTGGCAGTATTGTTTTACATGATTGATGAATTGGAAGATGACGTATGGTGTTCAGTTCTTCGATATACCACTTTAAAGAGAGTTTACAACAACATACAGAATACAATATCAGCTGATGTAGGCTTTCAGAAATATTATTTCTTTCTATTGAAACATTTCTGTCTTGCTTCAGTTATGGTTCAATCTGCTATTACAAATTTAAACACATATGCTTAATTTATCAAAACAAGGAGAATCTGAAGAATAAGATGAATTGTATGTCAATCTTTGTGAATCAACCAAGTCTGCATTTCTTTTGCTATGAACCCTTGATTAACAGAACGTGGCTATATCTGTGAAAAGGGATTTGGTAATTCATGTATCTCCGGCGTAACATGGATATGAATTTTATAATTATTAAAGCATTATGTCTCTGCATTTAAGATGCTCAAATCGTTAGTCAGAGGGCGAGGGACGACTGGTAGGAAAGAGATACTGCGTTCAGACGACTAAGGTAGCTTAACTCCCAATCGTTCTTCGAGTCTGGTTTTTTTTCTGTAGTCTGAACGCGACCGATTGAACTTAAGCTGCCTTAACTTGCACCTACTTTGGAGGTGGCTTGAAACCTGGCTTGGAAAGTTAAGAGCTTGGTTAAATAATTGTAAATGAACAACAATAAACTCATGTGAAAATTTTATTTAAAACAAGTCGTAAAGTGTCTTTGTCCGACATTTGTCACTATTTAAATCCCCTGCTGGCAATTTTTCTCCTCGACATCTAAACGCTATAAGTCCATTAATCACTGTTAAACTTTCCTGTTTTCACTAGTCAGTATGAAGGTGTATGTGAATGGATATTTGAATGCCATTAACAATAACTACTTTCCACGATGCTATGAATTCGAGTGGAACTCACCTCATCACATTTTATAAATGATGTGATTATATCTATAATGGTGAGAACACATTTACCTAAAAGGCAAACGCTATCAGAGTTCATTCTAAATGAATTTTTAAAACACATCTTTTATAATTAACAACTTCGCACGTTTCAACTTTTTTTTAGTTGTGCATTTGAGATGCTTGACACGAAATGTAGGATGAATATCACATCAATGTCTGAATGGCGATGGTCTGCTATGACTGCCACCACAGAATTTAGTCTCAATTGTCGCAATTTAATCTGTTCAGTTATGGGATTTAACACAAGTGGTCGGTGTGGTGGAACAAGGTTCTAATAGTTACCGCTGATTTGATTACTTAAATCGAGTTGATGAAAACACAAAATGGCGCAGGCACTAATAATTATTCAGGCTAATGAAATATTACAATACCTTACTAGTAATTGAACTTTGCAAGCAAATTTCTCAAAGTGACCAAATTATTAGTAAGAACCATATAATTTTAAGGTTGCGATTTACCAATCCGTGAAAGGGTTTGGTGCATGTCACTGCAACAGTAAGAAATACGTCCCTTCGTTTCAATAGTAGCTAAAAGCTGGCTATCCTTTCCATCTATTGTTACTTATTCTTCAAGTTTTAAATAGACTATCATATTCGATGGGATATAACAATTTTTTTTTAAATATATAAAAGATTGTGTTTAATGATGTATGAGAAATCGTACAACTTGTTAGGAGATCGCAGAAGGCTTTCTGAACTCTCTCACTCAGAATTAGGTTTGTCACTAGGAACGCCAACGCTGTATTTACCTTAGATAATCCGTTGTTGATTTCAGTTTAAGAGTAACCATTAAAAACGATTGGACGATTAATCAGATTAACTGATAGAAACCACTGTCGTAAGCTGGGATATTATATCTCTTGACAACGCTTTTTCATGATTTAAGCTCACAGTTCTCAGCAATAGTCATATTCAATCAGTTTTCAACTGCAAGTGATCACAGCAAGGAATCTATTTACAATCGAACTTCAAGTAAGTAAACTTAATAAACTGATATCACCTATTTTGGGCTGTGACCTGTTATCAAGGTAACCTACAAGAACTGTACCTACCTATCTCTGTTTTATATGTAAACTTCTCTTCATTTGGTGAATTATTTATCTTTATTCTTTCAGAACCACCATGTCTGCGAAAGCTGTTATTAAAAATGCTGATATGGCAGAAGATATGCAACAGGATGCTATCGATGTGACGTCACAAGCCTTAGAAAAATTCAACGTAGAAAAAGATATCGCTGCCTACGTCAAAAAAGAATTCGACAAAAAATACAACCCAACATGGCACTGTATTGTAGGACGAAATTTCGGATCATACGTCACACATGAAACGAAGAATTTCATCTACTTTTATTCTGGTCAAGTTGCAGTGTTATTATTTAAATCTGGTTAGTTTTTCTAGGGTAATAAAGTGACTTTTATGAAATAAGCATCTGGAATCTCTGGAAGGAATTCGACATCCATTTACAAAAGTTACATATCAATGTTAATTTAAATATTGTTGTATAATTTTTTTAATATATTTTGATATAATTTTGTTTATTTATTTTATTGTTTACACTTTGTCATATTTCACAAATAAAATGTTGTAATATTCTTGAGTGATTATTAACAATGCCACACTGCAACTTATAAATGTCGATATTATGTTATCGTATGTTTTCGGATATCCGTAATTTTGCTACGAACTTTTTAAGTAAATGCTCTTTACCATTTAACAAGATAGCTTGCCAGGCAAGATAATATATTATATTATCCTTGGGTGATAATAAACAATTTCAGCAAGTTTCGTCAAAATTCGTAAATAATTGTAGAGTGCTATTGTGGACGGACGGAACGACGGATATGAGTAACGACAATATACACTCCACATTTCGTGTGGGTGAATAAAAATGTGTGACATCTTTACGTTCTCAGATTTCTCTTAATTGCTGTGAGAAGAACGATTGCATATTTCCAATTGATTCTCATTTTTATATTGGAATGAAAACTTGTCAGGTAAAACATTAATCATAATCCGTTTTGTTCTAGGGATTTAGAACAGACTACTGATTTAAATCTTGAAACAATGGGTGCAGACAAAAAAAAAAACGGCTAACTCCAGCGAAACTTCTCTCAAGTCGCGGTGGCCCGGGATCGAGACCCCACCGAAACCTTTTTTTATCAATAAAATAAAAAAAAAAATAATTCAAAAACTTTCTTGATCTTGCAAATGTTTTTTTGTGAACAACTGAATTATTTGGGCATATCACCACCGAGAATTGCCTTTATACAGATTTTAACCCCCCTGCGAAGCCCTACCCTACCGGGTTAAATGTTTGAGGGGCCCTACAAGCTCCCTATGTTAATTTTTAGCCTCAATTTTCTGTTGACAAGATAGGCCATTAAACGCTGGTTCGTTTCATATGCGAACGACCCATTTTTATACGCCCACACGAAAGTTGGGAGTATATTGTAATCACCCTGTCGGTCCATTTGGTTCGTCCTCACTCTACAGACTACAATTCTTTACAGATTGTTTTGATTTTGATTTTGTGGTTCAATGTCATTATGAAGATGATCCCTATTGATTTTGGTGATGATCGGATAATTTTTCACCGAAATATCGTGTCCGACTTGACGTTTCACTCTATTGGCTATATTGTGCATCTCGTGCTCACTCTACAGGCTTCAATTCTTTAGAGATTCTTTTGATTTTGATTTTATGAGTCAATATGAAGATGATCCCTATTGATTTTTGTGATGATCGGATAATTTTTCACCGAAATATCGTGTCCGACTTGACGCTTCGCTCTATTAGCTATATTGTGCATCTCGTGCTCACTCTACAGGCTTCAATTCTTTACAGATTCTTTTGATTTTGATTATGTGTGTCAATTTTATTATGAAGATGATCCCTATTGATTTTTGTGATGATCGGATAATTTTTCACCGAAATATCTTGTCCGACTTGACGCTTCACTCTATTAGCTATATTGTGCATCTCGTGCTCACTCTACAGGCTTCAATTCTTTACAGATTCTTTTGATTTTGATTATGTGTGTCAATTTTATTATGAAGATGATCCCTATTGATTTTTGTGATGATCCGATAATTTTTCACGGACATATCGTGTCTAACTGTCTTGACAGTGTGTTCATAAGTGTTAATTCAGTTTATATTCACAGTTCTTTCTTTCAACTAAATGTCACAAACTAACACTCGCACTTACAATCAAAGCTATCAGTGGGCGTATTTTACCTTGCCTGGCAAGCTATATTTGACCAAGCTATGACAGTTTTCTGTGCTGTAACGTGGTTGGTTTCAGAAAAAGGGCTTTTACCCCCCTCAGGAGTTAGGGTCACGGCTTACTCTAGCGAACCTTCTCTCAAGTCGCGGTGGCGAAGCGGTTAGCGTGCTGGAGCCACTCGTCGAGAGGCCCCGGGATCGAGATCCCAACGAAACCTTTATTTTTTTCAAAAATTCAAACACTTTTTTGATCTTACAACTGACATAATGATGAAAATGTCGTTTAAACAACCTTCTTTAGAAGATTGGTTTATAAGGAGATATTAATGATATTATGTTATCGTTCCCATTCGGCCTAAAGCCTGGAATGGATGTTTCAGACTGAGCAGTAACCGCTGAAATTTGTGGTTTAAAAGTAAGGTTGAATTCTTAGTTTGTGACTTAAACTTTGGTTTTTGTTTTATGGGCAGGAAGGGTGATAGGCCTACATCTGTATTCAGGTTTATAGTAAAGTATCTTTTTACTGTATGAACATTTTTCGTAATGTTGTGAAAACGGTGCATACTATATAATATATAACCAACATCTTGGAACATTTCAACATTTTATTGATGATAAATGGTAAAATGTTAAAAATACTATATACAAAATTATTATAATAAATATAAAACTTATACCACAAATGATTCCCTGTTCATTGTTATTCAAGGATTAAATCCAATTGAAGATCATAATTATTATGACAATAACAAAACTATATACAACATAAGTTAAATAAACATTAATATCTTATAAAAATCGATGTCTGCTAGATCCATTTAACAAAATCCGAAAGATTACACAAGAAATATTAACCAGATTTAAATAATAACACTGCAACTTGACCAGAATAAAAGTAGATGAAATTCTTCGTTTCATGTGTGACGTATGATCCGAAATTTCGCCCTACAATACAGTGCCATGTTGGGTTGTATTTTTTGTCAAATTCTTTTTTGACGTAGGCAGCGATATCTTTTTCTACGTTGAATTTTTCTAAGGCTTGTGACGTCACGTCGATAGCATCCTGTTGCATATCTTCTGCCATATCAGCATTTTTAATAACAGCTTTTGCAGACATGGTAGTTCTAAAAGAAAAAAAGGTTATGTTATGTTATGTTATTGAGTCAACTTTGGGAAAAAACATGTTTCAGCATGAGAGCGTTTTCGAAAAACCACAAAACCTTACCTTGTATGATCTCAGAGTTAACTTTATTGCTGTGAGGAGAACGATTGCTTAGTGAATACTTAGGTTGGTTGGTAGATGACAAGTTAACGTTCGCTTCCAGCGTCAGCTGATATCGCAAACTAGGTAGTTGTTGGTAGTGGTGGTAGTTGGTAGTTGATTGGTTCAATAGGATGGTACTGTGCTGTTGGTTTGGTAATTGGAGAATTCGTAAGATCTGGTCGGGTCGAATGACATGGCAGTGAAACTCGGCCCTGGGTGGTGTGGCGTGAGTTACTCGATCTTCTTCATTCTTCCAAACTCGTTGTGATCGTGGTTATTCTTCTTGATGCTGGTAGTTGAATGTGAATACTTAGTTGCGATTCTCATTTTTATAGTGGAATGAAGTCGTTAAGTGAAACAAACATTGGTCTCCGACAGTGGTTTCTATCAATCCTTAGTAACCCTGGATTAAATAATTAAGCCAGATTATCTCACGATAAACAATCTGATTGCAATTTCTAGATTTACGAAAAACAATATATTGTACTTGGACACGGGCAATGCTGAATGCCCGGACTAGGCAATAAAGCCGTCTTAACAAAATTTGAAATAAAGAGGACAGTAAGCTTCAAAATACAAATAAATGATGCTTTAAAGTGAATGGTTGTCGAGGGTCGATTTGAGTCTTAAATATATCTAAACAAAAGTCTTCAGGAGTACTAGAACTGCACGAAAATCGCACAATCCCTTCAAATTTACCCCTAACTAAACATTTGTCTTTCGATTTCTGTATAATATGTGTTGTCTATGCTTCTAATGTAAGAAAATTATGTTTCCAAGACAATAAGGTATTGATTGAACGAATGGCGATCATTCCTCTTCCATACTGACTTTAATACATATTAGTACAATGTAGGGTATGATATGATGAAGTTGATCCATCGTACAAGTAGTGATATTAGAAGTTCCAGTGTCAGGTTTGTCTGGCTATGCTGCAAATAACTAACCATCATATACTCGCAAGCTACAGTGTCTTGATTGAAAATTGTACTAATATTCCACCAATGGCTTTTGTACAGAAAGCTTAAAAATTCCCAATCTCGGAATGAGATCTTAGAGTCAACAGCAGTTGTTGACTTTAAAAGATGTTTTTCGCTATCAGGATCAAAATGAAACTTTTTATTAATGATAGCCAAGTTTATCATGGCTGTGAAACTATGAATACATTAACACTTTTCGTGATACCAAACCCTTGTAAAAGTTATCTTCTTCAACGGGGTCATACGAAACTTTGCATCTTTCCTAGCTCCGTATGTGTCGCAGATAAAGACACGAACCTAATCACCAGCCATGACACCAACGATATTCGTTGAACGATAAAGTATGCATCATATTTAATATTACAACGTCTAAAGGATATCAATACATTTTTAAATGTTAACAATATTCCCAATTTCTACAGTGTGTATTTACTGAAGAGGTTGCAGTACAGAACTATTTTTAAAAGTGGAGGCGTATTTGATGTAACAGACTAGAAACTGGAAAGACGATTAAAGACATTTCGCACCATTATGAGTTGTTTCGACCTCATTAACATTAGTCTGACTAAATTTGTATTTTTATTCACTTAGTATGGATCAAATAAAATACATTCTCTTCATATGTGTTTGTATAAATTGGTTTGAATGGTGTGGAATCCATCTTGAAACTTTCGGTTCGTTTACATAAAGTCGTTTCGTCTCATTTCTGATCTCCATGAGAGAAATGTCTACGCGTGAACTATTTAAAACATGGTTGGTCAATAGGTCAGAGTAATAACTCCAATAGGTAGAATTTCTCTGTTGATCAGAATGCAACGGGATGTGTCCTCATCGTTTGACCTTTACCATACGACTTTTTAATTGAGAATTATGGTTGTGGACGGAATAAGTAAATATTTCATAATGAAAAGTGAGATCGGGTGTCAATTAAGGTGCCACACTGGTATTTGCAGCTCAATATTATATGAAAATAAACACAAAAACTGAGAGTTATAAAATCAGATAAAAGTTGAATTACTAGTTCAATGGAAGTAACTGGTAAAGTAGTTTTTAGAAATCTTCATTTACTGGTCAACTTCCCGGACGAATTGGCTGTCATATCGAAAGTAAGCATATCCCAATGTTCATTATTAAGTCAGGAAATATCAAAGTTGCTAGTTCAAGGGAAATAACTGATAATAAAATTACAAATAAACGAAATGTAGGTCAATATTAGCGACGAAACGGAAGCTTTATAATTTTTTAAAAGATCATGATGACGACTGTAAAATTTCTTTAATGTAGTTTAAAGAATCTGTTCGACAAATATCCTTAAAGCTATAGTTTGATGTTTAATGTCTCGATCTTGTCAAAAAAATCAGGTAGCGTAACAAATCAATTATAGAGACACATCTATACACCTATTGCGATTGTAGTATGTTGCTGCACAATCCTGCACATAAATTTGCGATTTGAAAATTATTTCGCTGGTTATACAATCTGAGTGTATTTTGTCATATTGGAGACGCAGATCCATTTGAAGCTTTGTAAGAAGTTTGTGAAATAATTTGATAAATGATGTATTTTTTGAAATGTTACAATTGCTGAATCAGGAAGTCCAAACAGAATCCCATTATAGTAGTCAAGTTTGGATGTTACAAGGGCTTGAATGAGATGGTTAAGATTTTATTAAGGTATTGCTTGTGAAATTGGTGAAAAGACGAAGCAGTAAAAAAAAGTAAGGTATGAATCCTTAGCTTTTGACAGCGAAATATCTTCTCCAGCAACGCATAAAGGGAAAAAGAGTAGAAAAGATGTTTCATGTTCAATGTATATTCGGGTTTATAATGATATATAAAGATAATAATATATCAATTTTTCGTTATATGTGTAAAGTGTGCATTATAAAAAAAAACATTTTGGAACATTTACAACATTTTATTGATGATAAATGATAAGTGTTAAAAAAATCTATATACAAAATTATTATATTACATATAAAACTTATACAACAAAGGTTTTTGATGTCGTGGACCAATTTTGTTCATTTTCATTTAAGGACGAATCCTATTGACAATTCAATTACAAAACAATATACATGTACGACAAAAAATAAATTAACATAAAGTATCGAATTTCTTCACGAATTTGTTGAGTTCACATTGTTTTAACCAGATTTAAATAATAACACTGCAACTTGACCAGAATAAAAGTAGATGAAATGCTTCGTTTCATGTGTGACGTAGGATCCGAAATTTCGTCCTACAATACAATGCCATGTTGGGTTGTATTTTTTGTCGAATTCTTTTTTGACGTAGGCAGCTATATCTTTTTCTACGTTGAATTTTTCTAAGGCTTGTGACGTCACATCGATAGCATCCTGTTGCATATCTTCTGCCATATCAGCATTTTTAATAACAGCTTTTGCAGACATGATGGTTCTGAAAGAATAAAGATAAAAGGTTATCGAAATAAAATCAAAATTCAGGAAAACTTGAAGTGGTCATTTTGGTGTCGTAACAAAACATTTTTTTTCAACCTGGGATGAAATTCAATTTGACTTGAGGAGGCTAATGTATGTTAAATTGTTTTAAATGGAACGATGTGGATGCAGATGGACAACATAATATATGCAATTAAGAATTTAATTATGTAGCCGTTGGCGCTTGTGCCATTTCCTCAAACATACACCACTGACAGTGACAGGGAAACCGGATTGAATACATAGCCGTAAGAGACGGATAGCCAATAACCAAATTCGAAACAAAACAAAAAGGTTTATGATCTTACCTTGTATGATCTCTGAGTTCACTTTATTGCTGTTAGGAGAACGATTGTTTAATGAATACTTAGTAGTGATTCTCATTTTTATAGTGGAAGGAATAGAAACTGTTGTCATGTGGAACATTATTTGGTTTACGACAGTGGTTTCTATCAATCCTTAGTAACCTTGGATTAAATAATTAAGTCAGATTATCTCGCTATAAACAATCTGATTGTAATTCCAGCGTGCCTCAACAAAATACATTGTACATGGACACGGGCGATGTCTTGCTTGGTCAATGATACAGTCCAACAAATTTTAAATCACGACACTAAGCTTCAAAATACAAATGATGCTTTAAGGAGAGCATTCAGCATTTTTGAGGGTCCAAATGAGTACTGCTCGAAAATCGCATAATCCTTAAAAATTTACCTGCTACTAAACATTTGTCTTAAGATTTTTTTTATATTCAAACAATGATAATTGTGGGTAGGCTACAATGGAGTTGAAGACTTAAAGTTCGAGCACAATATAACTGATGAGCTTACCTGAGACTTCTGAAGGTAAGGAATTTTTAACTGATCCGAGATAGTATCAAGATGAAGACACATACCAAGTTTCATTCAAACCGGATGAAAACTCTATTCTCTGTACAGGTGTACAGGGGACGGACAGGGGTGACGGCAATATACGTCCATATTTTCATGTGGGCGTAAAAAAGGCAGATAAAATGGATTCAGAAATATCAAGCAATCAGACCAAATAAAAGGGGAGCCGGGCTACCAGTATACAGGCAGGTTAACTAAAAGGGATGCGGGAATACCAGCAGACAGACAAACGAAACACAATCTAATTAAAATTAGATTACATTTCGTTTCGGTTTTTTTTTTAGTGGAGTCGACAATCGACAGTCGAAACGAAATGTAATCTAATTTTAATTAGATTGAACGAAACACGGACGGGTAAGGTCAAATCTCGTGTTAGCGTTCCGTGTTAGTGTTAACATAAATTTAACACAACATTTGAACTCATTTTTCGTGTTAATATAGTATTTTTAGGGAGTGCACACGCGAAACCAGTAGGCCTATATCTTTTACATAATTAAGTGTTTCAATATCAATCAAATAAGGTAATATTGGCATATGACCCAGTCCAAATTCTGTACTAACACCAGTGTTAGCACTAATACGGAATTTGACCTCACCCATTGAAACTTGACACAATTGGAAAGCGTAGATTAAGCATAAGCCTATTACGAATCAAAAATCAGTCATTTCAAGATGGTGGCTAATATGAAATATCTGGGGTCAGATTTTATCATTTCATATTTTGTCAATGGTTATTTCTAGCACATTGCAAAAAAAATTTTTTGAATATCTGCCTTATCCCGGAAGTTAAAATTTCAACTTTACAAGCGAATGACGTCATTTCCGGTCATGTGAAAATGCGTCATTTTACATTTATTCATTAACGAGCACATATCTATCGTGGGAAAAAGCACAAAGCAGTGCGTACTGCAAAAAAGTCATTTGCAAAACAAAGCAGTGCGTTCGAGAGTCGAATGCACTGCAATCAAAAACAAAATATAAAATATATGGAATTATTGTATACGAATATAACAAATTGATAACATTAATATAAAAATAATATATAACATTTACACAATGTACATTGTCAATTTTGGAAGTATTAGTGAAATTTTATGCAACTAACATCATATTATGGAACAAAAACAATAGGCCTATGTAAAATATGGAAGAATCCAAACGAAAATCATACATGATTTCATAAATGCTTAAATTATATTCTCTAAGACCTGCATAAGATGACATGCATAGAAATTTCGGAAGTACGTCAATATAATGTTAACTTCAGATTTAGAATAAGATCTTACTTCAATCGATTTATCTTATTATTTATAATCACTTAATGATGCGTTTTGATTTTGAAAGGTAAAACGTTTAAGGTGAGCTCACTGCTCAGGTCGATTAAAGATTGAAAGCATCTCTTCGAAATGAATACAGTTGATCGAGATATAGACAACTGGGTGACCATTGATTTCAAACGCTTCAGTGGAAGACTCCATTTTTCCAGAAAGTAAACATGCACAATTAACGGCAAAGGTGTTCGATGATCCTTTTGTCACCAAATTCTGACAATAGCGATACCGGTCCCCACCTTAAAGCATTAGCCTATAATGAAACTAAAGTTGTAGCACCAGACTATATGAATTACCCAATAGTGTTAGTCCCTGTCCTGAATGGCCTTAACTCTGTAAGTAAAATGGTTTCGATTTTTAAAATATCACAAAGGTTTACATATTTGGAATGTTCAGGGTATTGCTAGGGTTACGGGTTCGTAACATCATGAGGTGTGAGTCCTATCGTAAAATATAATGTAAACACCAATACATAAGTAGCAATACCAACAATACAACCTATAATACAAAATATTAAGGCCCACTTAGATCTCTTCCTTGCTTGAGATTCTTCTCCTAGCTGCCATGCCCAACTTGATTTGACTGAAAATAAAAAGAAGTTGTGGTATAAATTCTTAACGAGCATGAGTTGAACATCATCAAACTATAAACCTTGAATCACCAGCTTTTAATATGCTATAGTCTGTGTAATAATAACAATAACAATGCCTTTTGCATTTCCTAATTATTAATCGGTTAGATTATGATTAAAGCAATTCAACAGAGGTAATAAGAACACCGATTCTTGGCAGAGTAGGCTACTTTGACAGAATGGGGTTAACAATAATAATAATTACTAACCTCCAAAATTATAGGCTATTAACCCAAATATAAAATTACAGGCAAATATAATAAAACAGGAAAATAGTACAAAGTCTTTAGGTTTTCTACTTGGATCAGGTTTTTCTGCTATAACTGGTACCCCAGGTTGACTGATAGATACATGAGGTGAGGATGGATTATATCTCACGTCGCCATTTTTAGCAGATTTTGGCTGATCTTGGGTTGGATCATCTCCGTCATCGACTTGAAAACCAGGATTAATACAATCTACAGTAACTTGTTGAGGTGATATGGTAGCTGCTGTATCTTTCTCATTGTCACCCATTTTATTCTTCTTGTGTGTGTTTACATCTGAAACACGTGTATAAATTTTCAAATGTAATCATATTGAATCTGTATTGTGTGTTTAGATAGTTTTGTGAATGTAGACGATATTGTATGACTATTGAGAATACATAAACATGTATCTAAATATATATTGTGTAACTAAAATAACGTCCCGAAGTTTGACGGGAAGTATCTCAGCTGCTGATGAACCAATCTCTTTCGAAATGCCCACAGATTTACTTCAATGTCCTTGTCAAACCCTGAATATATGAGAGTCATCGAAGAAAAATTGTTTAATTACTGCCCAGAACAAAATAGCATGTTAAACTTGGGGACGTTTTTAGATACCCGATATAATTATAATTGTTTTACGGTTCATTTAAACATGAGTCTATATATTGAGAAATATTAAACGGGAACCTGAAACATTTTTTACTCACAGTTTCATGCTGTGCTATCTTAGACAACTTTTTATAATTGATTAATATATATATAATTGGTCGAAACAGTACTGTTTACAGTTAGATACGCTCCTTGGCTCATACCTTGTTGAGCACTCTATCTGGAGTGTACCATTGTCGTTAGCGTTAAGCGTAGCCCACTAGCTTGCTAGTTTGAGCACTCTGGCATGGTACGATGGTACCACATATTATGTGGGATCATCTTAGGTGGCTATATAGTCAAAACTCAACTCTAGTATCAGCACTGCACAGATGAGGCCCAGAAGGTCGAAACAGTACTGTTTGCAGTTACATGTATATATAATATATTTGGAAATTACATGTGCTTATTTGCCAAATTAAAGTTGTTTCTATAATAATTGTTTTTAAGGGGTATTTGATTAATTTTAATGTAGACTTCATGGTTGATGTTAGTCGTTCAACCATTCAACAGTTTTGATCTAAATTCTTTTGTTGGGTCACTTCGTTCACAGTATATCTGAACTACCCGCTGACTGATTGTAGGTAATTCGATGACATTAACCGTAACGACAAAGTTTACTCATGGAAATTGTGCACTTTGTAAACATACTTATATAGTATAGGAGTCAACATTATTGTTTTAAAGGTATTATAATACACCATCACAATTTTTGAAATATACCAGTTTAGTTAGCTGTGGGACAAGTTTTGTGACTTAAGATGTAATGGGAATTCCTCACATTCCTTTACCTGCTTAATTAGAACAACAAATTGCAACTTCTGTACACATTGAGACGATACGTGTGACAATTGCGTATAACATGAGAATATTGGGTTCACAGTTTTAAATGAAGAATATACACTTTTTACACTAACAAGTATAAACCTTCTTTAACCTACCTAAATATCCTATTCAGTCTAGTTGTTCTGGTGGGAAATCATCTTAATTTCATATTTTATATACATTAATATACTAGTAAACAGTTATACACCTTGTCTTAATGCAACCTAGTTCTCGTCATTTACCTGACGCATGCGCAAAACAGTTTTACAGTTAACTTTTAGAGTAAGGGGAGCAACTCCAATAACTCCTTACGGTTTTGGAAATTAGGCCATACTTGTTATATGAGTATGGTTATTCCATTTAATATTCCACTCTCAGTTCGTTTGTTTTGCAGCATCCATAATACATGGCAGGCTAAATTTATACTTAAATGTATGTCTTAATAATATATCACATTCTAGACTACTATCTATTTTACTGTTGGGGACCATTGTCAGTCTTTTTGCAGTTGAATCCAACCACCTCATATTAAGACCAGTAGGACAACTGGGACAACTGTCTGGATTACAAATATGTATTCTGCATTCTGACACATATATAGAATGCAAACTATAATAAATTCATTCTTTTAGATTTCTAAAAAAAAAGTGGAGTGCAAATGGGATACAAACAAGTTTTCTTCAGGTGTATATGCTTCTACTCTTTAATCTATTTTAAAAGATACAACAAAATAAATCCTTCAAAATCTGCTAAATTGTTTTTGAATCACAATTTGAATAGTCTTTAACTGACTGTACTAATAATAGCTACCAAAAAGCAGAAGCTTAGATTTCAAATACCCTGTGGTTCCAATTTTCTATTATTACTAAATTCTATATCTTAGTGACTTGTTTAACATTGAAAATGAATGGAAATGTTTCAATTTTTTACCAACTTAATCTTCGATATTGATTATGTATATAAATTATATAGCATGCAAATAAATCATTCTGATCAACAGAGAAATTCTTCCTATCGTAGATATTATCTGCGACACATACGGAGCTAGCAAAGATGCGCAGTTTCGTATGGCACATAAATATAACTTGAAAAATAAATAATTAAAAATTTTAATTCTGAAAAAAATAATAAAAAAATAATACACAATACTGAAAAAAAAAAAATCTAGTGCTTGGTACGTGTACTTCCGATTCAGTAATATTCAAATTAATATTTACTTGATGTATGAATTGTATTGAAACCGTTATAAAAGGTACAAAAGGAAAAATAAGCAACAAATAAAAAAACAAATACTACTTTGACAACTTTTAGACATTATATGCTTGTTTGAGAAAGTCATACATGAAAAAATATATTTTCAGAATTTATATTCATAATAAAATATTGTATTATATAATTACATCAAAAACAATAACAAAATTTATACAAAATAACATAACAAAAAACAAATATTGAAAACAAAATGAGCATCAAATGTAAGCATTAGTTTCTTTATGTGTAACATTAAGTATTAAGGAAATATGATTCAAAAGTACAAGAACTGCACAAAAATCTTAACATTGAAGGCATAGTCTTGCTTAAATTCGTATCATAATTTGACTTTTAAACACTTGATCATTATGGATACACATGGATTTGAGGGCTTTAATTTCAACGGTGTGTGAGGAACACATATGTTTGGATACCAATGACTAAATGAAATGCCCCTTATTAAGATTAAAATTTGGTGTAAATTATATTTTACATCAATTAACCTGTCAGGTAATGTAACTGGAATAATGATAATGTTATAACACCTACATTACAACAGAGCCTGATTACAACATTATGTTCAGATCAGGTAGTGGAACTGGAATAATGTTAATGTAATAACACCTACATTACAACAGAGCCTGATTACAACATTATGTTCAGATCAGGTAGTGGAACTGGAATAATGATAATGTTATAACACCTACATTACAACAGAGCCTGATTACAACATTATGTTCAGATCAGGTAGTGGAACTGGAATAATGTTAATGTAATAACACCTACATTACAACATTATGTTCAGATCAGGTAGTGGAACTGGAATAATGATAATGTTATAACACCTACATTACAACAGAGCCTGATTACAACATTATGTTCAGATCAGGTAGTGGAACTGGAATAATGATAATGTTATAACACCTACATTACAACAGAGCCTGATTACAACATTATGTTCAGATCAGGTAGTGGAACTGAAATAATGTTAATGTAATAACACCTACATTACAACATTATGTTCAGATCAGGTAGTGGAACTGGAATAATGATAATGTTATAACACCTACATTACAACAGAGCCTGATTACAACATTATGTTCAGATCAGGTAGTGGAACTGGAATAATGATAATGTTATAACACCTACATTACAACAGAGCCTGATTACAACATTATGTTCAGATCAGGTAGTGGAACTGAAATAATGTTAATGTAATAACACCTACATTACAACATTATGTTCAGATCAGGTAGTGGAACTGGAATAATGATAATGTTATAACACCTACATTACAACAGAGCCTGATTACAACATTATGTTCAGATCAGGTAGTGGAACTGAAATAATGTTAATGTAATAACACCTACATTACAACATTATGTTCAGATCTCTTAAACTGTGGTTTATAATTTTAGTATATTATATTGATCATGAGTAAATCAGCAACTAGGATGTAGATTATCATATCCTTATACTGGGATTATTAGGTTAATAACTACTTTTCTATTATGACTAAGTATATAATTCCGTTACATATCCTAAGTAGGCCTACTAGAGGTTTGCATGGTACATTAATACTATGGGAATTAGTAGGTCAGTAGGTCAATGTTATATACCATATATAACATATATAACATGAGATGAAACAAATCCAGTTACAATATATATACGATTATTTTCATGAATATGAGATTAAGAAAATCTGTCTTAAAGATAAAATGAGAATCGTCAAATTGAAAATTTGAGTAAATATGTATAAAAATGTGAACACAAATTCATTTTTGAAAGTATTCTTATCAAAACATGCTAACATCCAAAATGTGCTAAAATAAAAATATGCTAGCAATCTATTTCATAACACATACAACATCAAATATTAGCATAGATTATTATCACTCATTAACAAGTCATGGACAATTGACTCATTATATTACTAGTACTAAAAACTATTTCTATTTCAATAAGTCTATTTCAGCATTTTTTCTCACTTCTTCAAATGTAAAGTCTTTTATTAATTTTCCATTTTCATACACTGTTATAAGTTGATCCTAGAAAAAATTAGTAAGCTTTTTGGTAATAAATATATTAAAGAATATAGCTTTGTGGACTAAATGAACATAGACGCAGAGTGACAGGTGCTCCAGAAAAGTAAGCAATTGCAAATTCACTGGTGAGTCTCCTTACATTACTTATCACAGCGGAGAACAATTTCAATAAACCATTTGGACAGCCTCAACAGCCTCAATGTAATGAGTAAGCAAGCAAGCATAAAAATCTGGATCTTAAAGGATGTCTTATTTCTTAATTTCTAATTTGATAGAAATAAATTTGACTATCTATATCAAAATAAAACTCACCTTATTTGGATCACCTTTACCCTCCTGAACAGTTACATATTCTGTACCTTGTAATTCTAGAGATAATCTTCCCTTTTTACTTTTCTTACCAGCATCTGTTATAGGCTCTTTAAAAACATTAACCTACATGAAAACAGTTGTTTAAAAAAATTACTGTGTTACATAATAATAAAAGTTTATTTCTGTATAAATCCAATGTAAGAGCTTTATATTGAAGGTGAATGTGAAAAATTTTCAATACACAATTACGAAGTAAAGCTTAGAATATGTCATAAATAAATTTATAAATAAAGCCCTATTTTTGCTAAATATACTGCTCTTGCACATAACTTTTGAGTTATTAAGCAGTTAAGAAATTAATGAACATTTCCTCAGCTACTCTAATTGGCTAAATATCAATTTGTTCCATATTTATAACATTAGTATAAAGTTTTGTTGAAAATAAATCTTACTTCTTTTCCATCTATCACTGCATAACTACATTTGTATGCACATTTCTGAGTGTCTCTGTCTAATCTCTGCAATAAGGCACCACCACTTCCAAAAGCCAGATTGTCAGCACTCCATCCCTTTTCTTTCATATATGCCAGAATTGTTCCTAATGATTCATAACTTATTCCATCTCCCTGAATTACTCTCAAATATGGTGGTAAAATTTTATATCCTTTGCTGTTCTTTTTAGATCCAAATTTTTCTCCAAGAATATTCAACGTCTAAAATATATTGGTGAAAAACTAATCAAAATAAAAAAGTGAGAAATAACCCAACATGGAAACAAACTTTAAATACCAGTCTAGAGACAAAAATATTGAAAGTTTTCTATTAGTGATTCATTTTGAAATCAGAGACTTAAACAGAGAAATAATGCCATGATAGAAACAACAATCAAATTGTTTTCTGCTAGTTCACTGTGTTCAAATTAATCCAGAGTTTTTTAGCTTCTACAGCCCTCCTAAGTCAACAAGAAAATCAGTAGCTTAAATCTATAAAAAACATAACAAACCTTGACTACCACAGTTGATGGATCACCAGAATCTGGTCGTATAACTAGAGTACCCTTTCCATCTCTACCAACAACTAAATCTTTTAATACACCACCCCAAACATTCTCACAGGCATTCCAAATATTATAGCTATCACTAACAACTGCTACTAATCCAGTAGGAAACTGTGTTAACATATTACGGAATGCCTCTACTTCACCTTCAACACCCCATGTTGTTATGGTACTGGAAAAAAAGAAAGCTACTGATTAATGTCTTATTGTCAAGTCCTTATCTCATTCTGGTAGAATCTTTTTTTTTTTGTCCTTTCAATTTTCTATTGTGTCAAATAAACAATGACTCTAAAGGAGTCAATCTGACCTGCAATGATGGCAGAACAATTCATAATTTTTTTTTAATTTTCTTGGATAAGAGAAGGAAGGAAGAGGTAACATTGACCACTAGTAGTAATGAATTTACCTATGTTCAGCAGCAGGAATAGAAAAACCAGCAATATCACAATGATAGTATTGTTTAGCTGTTAATATACCAGCTATAGTGTCAGTACCCTGGAAATTTACTAGATGGGACATTCCACCAATACCAGCACTCTATAATAAAACAGCACCTTAACTTGTTTCATCCAATTTTTTGTAATATCATCTACAATTATTCTCTTGATCTGTTATAAGGTGAAAGAACTGGGGCCTGTTTTACAAAAAGTCTTACGATTAAAAATTGATGTAAGTATGGAATTATTCATTGCAAAATGTCAAACTTATGTCAAATTATACCAAACAAATAACTGTTGGAGACTTAAGGCAATCAATTCAAAATATAATACGATCTAAATATAAGACAACTAACCTCAACAGACGATGTACCACGGAAACCAAAATCATGTAATTTAAAAGGTAATCCAGATAAATCATCTGCTGTATCATTTAAATATTGAGCTATTATTTCTTTCTGATACCTAGAATTTGTGGCTACAGTCATTGGATACCAAACTTGTACAAAGAGGGTCTGAAAAAAAACCATAAGAAACAGTGATAATAAAAGGGAATATTTGTTCATGTTCCGATGCTTATTTTATTATTCTAATAAATATTTTTTTTAAATATAATTCAGTTCATGAGCAATGTCAATAACACTGAACTTTTAACTGAATACAAGTTAACAGAAAGAATTTAACAACACTTTAGTCAACACCACAGAACTTGGATTTATCTGATAACATGATAGTGATATTTGTTTTTTTTTTTTTACCTCCAAATAGTTTGTCAACCAAAAACATTTTGGATCTGTATTTTCCACAGTAAATAAAACATTTTTATATGGTATAACATTTCCTTCTGGTACAGCTTTAATTTTAATAGGTAGACAACCGCCATGTTTCTGTAAAATAAGAATGGAAATAAGCACAGCTGTCATCATCAAACTGAAGTAGAAATTCCTGAATACCTATCAACAGCCCAAAGTAGACAGTACTTTAAGCATACTCCTTTTAAGCCGTGATCACAGGTTACTGAGGCACAGTGATTTATCAACACATTCAACTAGGTACATATTCTTATCACACTATTATGGAGTGGCAGATGGTCATTTGGACACGCATTCAAAATAACAAGGCACATATTCAATTTAACGAAGTAAATATAAATATAAGTTAGTCTGAATAGAATGTGTCTAAATTTATATGTTCTAAAATCTAAATTACTTCAGGATACAATAGTATCTTTTTTTTTTTTTAAATTGAAATAATGAAATGTTCTTTAAGTTTAACAAGTGAAGTTATCCACTGCCCTAGGAAACAATAAAACTATATTTCACCTCTACAATGTAATTCCAGCCTTCTTCGTTAAAATGATCAGCTCCAAAATGAAGTTTATACAGTTCTTTAGCTTCTTTGATCTTCTCTTTCGTAATCACAGGACCCACTAGCCATCTTTTTATAATATATTGAAGTCCAAAGAAACATACTTTTGGGAATTTGCCCCCTCGACTTTCAAAATATGAATAGACTTTTGTAGTGTTTTGTGGATATTGTCTATGATGTGTGACCTAAAAAATAAGGATAGAATGGATAATAAAGTTATAGGAGGTTTTACGGGATTCCCTTTTGACGTCATTTTGATGATGCGCGCGCAGCTGGCCGTCAACTTCGCGGCCAGTCTAACGTTGTTTATATGGCGTCACAGAAGAAGCATGTTTTCTTTCGAATTTTTGGAGGTGAAAAAGCAATAAGAAACAATTTTTTTTTTTAAACTTATGATTAAACGTCGAGTCAGACCTTCATCACTCAAAAAAAAAAAAAATTTAAGAAGGAAAAAGCATGTTAAATAGACTCGCAAAATGTTAGTTTACACTAGCTATGTACAGTCAGTGGTTCTTAGGCCTACTACATCAAAATTGATATTATTTTTTCAGGAAATCATTTTTTTTAACAGTTTATTTATGGGTCTTTAAACGAGTGTCTTTGGGTCCGTTTTTAGATAGCACATCTCACCCAAAAGTCTTATATTATGTGTGCGGAAAAATTATTTCGGGTTGAGACCAAATAAATATGGATATGGGCCATTGGGTCTATAACAAGATAGAGCTAAATAAAGTTAATTTTACTAATAATTAACAATTCACCAACGACGCTATTATATTCCCAGAAAGATTAAAGATGCAAATAAATAGTTCAGTTAACGTGTCCGGTCTGAGATTTCCGACACAGTAAAAAATAGTAGAAAAACGAATTGTGTACGCATCATATCGGAACCCGTACTCTGTGTATATTCTATTTTCTTCCGTATTGCGAACTCCCGGACCGAACTGACTATTCGAAACTTACCCCTTATTACATGCATCTAGTTAAATGTAACAAGTCAATATAAATTCACCCTCAAAATTAATACGTGTCATCTTTTTTTTGGCATCAACTTAATATAAATACTGTGAAATTATTGCCAGGACAGCGGCATTAGCCTACTCATATATTCGATTTCCACAGGGATTTATTTACCTAAATATGTCACCCAGATCAATGTTACTTTCTTCACTACTTCCTGCAACTCTTTCAATATTAGACAAACTGGACAAAAATCGGAGAAGTTGTATTATTTAATTTGTTTAGCTGGAATCAAGCTGCAGGGGCTTTTAAGACAGAAATTTCAACTCAATCACTTAAAAAACTATTTTGTCATTCTAGATCTTAAGTCTTTCATTTATCAACATTAAAAATTTTGCCGTTTGCAAATCAAGTTTGATAGTATGGATTTCAAAATTCCGGAAAAACTAGAAAATTGCCTATTATTATTGTTATCCCAGAAAGTCAAGCTAACCGATATTGCTCACCTGGTATTGCTTAAGCAACGAATTATTCATTCATTTATTCAAATAGTGCACAAGAAGAGGTAGATATTGAATTTAATTCTTAGACCAATATCAACCTCAAGCCTTGAATCTGAGGTTGGATCTGTATTAAAGACAAGCACAATATTTAGCCGACCTGAAATTATTGAATTTACTTGCCATGGCGAGATTTTACTCAATTCAATCAATGTCTAAGGTTATAGATCTCTATTGAATTTAAGAATTATTTTTTTAGAAGGATAGACTACCGATGTATAAAATATTTAGGGCCTGTTAAAACAACCAACAACAACGCATTCTTTTCCCATGTCAACTAACTCGACAACAATGGACGCTCACTGACGGCCAGGCTATTTATAGACGGGAAAACACCCGGATGTGACGTCAGCTCAAAACCTCCTATTAGTATATCATTACAAGTAGGACTTATATTAGAAGAGGTTTATAACAATTCCACATTCCCAGCTGATACATAAGAGAATCCTCAGGTCTGAATCAAATAAAGTTTTAAAAATATGACAGTGACATTGATATTGACATGACCCCAATTGTCCCTGCCCTGGATCCCGTGTGCAGATGACCATGAAGTTATAGTATTTCTTTGAATCAGTAATACAATACTTTAGTTAGACTAAACTATGTGAGTTAATACATTTTTTAGGTAGGATACATATTTGGCCTATATGTCATTGTATGAATTTGCATGCATTCAGGTACCAGTACCCGGTACTGTATAATATAATGCCGCAATGGAACCAAAGAAGTGAAATCAATCAATTTAGACTTTTGAAAAATTATTCAAATATGTAAAAAGTGAAGAAAAAAAAAATCCAATTTATATGTTTCTAAGAAATTATAGGGTATAAAGTGAAGGATATATTATGAATTAATGAAAGGGAAAGTAAAAGTAGGCCTAGTCAGTGGAAGTATTTTAGAAGAAATATAATATCCGGGTATGTCTATATTAGATTGTGATTTCTATAGTTTTAGTTTTACAAATATTCATTAATAAAATAGTATAATTCTTTTGGAAACTATTAATCAACTTACTTTATAGGAATCGGTGACAAACAACAAATTATCAGTTCCCCCAGCTAAAAACGTAGCCATTTTGGACGCTATACCGTTAGAAACAAGCTTGGGCGTATTCTCCACAGCGAAACCAATTGGTGTTATATAAATAGAGTGTTAGCCGGGTTTGACCAGACGGAAAAAATACAATACCAAATTTAATTATGACAATCGAGTCTATTCAATTATAAAAAGAACAGCTTAATAATAAGTAGGCCTAAGGCCTTGCGAAATAGGTTTTGTCAGCATCTATTGTAAAATGTTACTTATGTTACTAAACTTGTAACATTCATTATTATAATTTCATCTTATGACATTCTTATTCTAACAGAGGCCTCTTATAGCCCTCTCATTTTATATTATTTCTGATAAGTCCGATAAGCCTTCGATCAAATCTTAATAATCTAATCTTATTTCAGATAATATCTTACAGTACAGTTACAAAGCCTTCTCATATTTTAGTATGCAAGGAAATAATTATCTTACAGTTACTACAGATCCTTCTCATCTTAAGCTAGGCTTATGTCGGCTTGCGTCGCTCCTCGACTGTCGGCATCTAGCTGGATCTGATAATTCGGAGCGCTAAGGTAGGCTGCGACGCTCCTCGACGGATCACGACGGATACAGCAGCAACTGGTTTTCGCTAATCGTAAAGAGCGCTCATGTTAGTAGCAATTTCGTTTACTTATATATTTCTATTTAATTTAACTAAGTTATAGTTTTTTCAATACCTTGATTGGTTGCAAATAGATCATGATCACGTGGCCTTGATTTGTCATAGGTCAGGTGATTTGTTTTCTACGCATGTCATTCTTGGTTTTGTTGATCCAAAGGTAAACTGAGCACATGCTCAGTACGACAATGTCTAAAACTGATGGTTAATTTTTAATCCATTTCAATCTTCTACCTTCCCCAGTGTGGTATGTTATATTTAATAATTTAACTATTCAATAGTGTTTTAAGAACCAATTATTAGATATTTGAAGCTTTAGTTTTAAAATTAAGGTGTTTATTTACGCAATATGATCGTGCACGTGCATAGTGGTATACTGGTTTGTGCAGCCATTTTGATTATCTCAACTCATCTCAGTTGACGACTTTAGAAGACAATTATCCTTGCGAATTAGCATACGCTTTAGCATGTCAATTGTTAAGCGGCTATTCGTAAATTTATTGTGTTAACGTTTACTTTAATATCCGGAACTGTTATATGTTTCAGTTTGACCGTCAATTACTGAGTCGACAACGATTGATTCTCGCAATGATGTTAGCTACGATTCAACATCAGAAGAGAAGATATCCTTTGTTCTCCAAGATTTAGATGTCACCGTAATTTATTTAACCCTCAACGATATCTGTAATGCATTACTTAAATTTAAATTGTTTAATGACGTGTACAGCACCAGGGAATAAAGAATAAACTCATATCAACCTTAGTGTTATCTTTCCGGGTAACATGAAAGTCAAACACAGTGAAGATTATTGAAGTAAAGACCTTAAGATTATGTCAGAGTTGAAGAAACAGAGAGCAATTACCAAAGGGGCAGTAACCAGAGCTATCACACAACTGAATTCGGTATTAGAATTAAATGGAACCAAAGATGAATTAGAAAGTGGTTTAGTTACTCTTGATCAGACTTATACCAATTTTCGCCAATGTCATCAGGCCTACCACGAAACTTTAGAAGATGAAGATGACATTGACGCATCGGAAACCTATCTGTCGTCTGTAAGAAGAGACGTTCAAGATGTCAGACATACGGCTGTATCGCAGCTGCATGAAGTAGTGTCACCCGATGACCACCAACAACAAAGCAGCAGTCGACAGCAAGTAATTGCTGAATCCAATGGTGACGATATTCCACCTGGTAGTGTACCCGAGGACTTGTTGAGGCAGCTGATTTCTGAAATAAGAGACCTGAGAAGAAATACTGATAGTCAAAGTCATCAGATTCAACAACTGAAGTGTACGCTTGAGCCACGTCTGCAACATCCATCTGGTAGAGCATCAGTCCTGGCCGATTTAACACCAACAGAAACACTGAATGCTACTTCGAGACCAGTATCGACACACAATGACGAGCATCAATCATTGCCACCAGCGGTTAATGAGTCATCCCTTTCTCAACTGTTGGAACTTTCCAGACGCCAGCATCAGGTACAGATAGACTCTCTCCATCTTCCACCTGCTGACCTTCTTCGTTTTGATGGTGATCCGTTAAAATACTGACAATTTTATAGATTATTTACAAGTCTTGTGGATAAAGAAACTGTGCCAACTGCAGAAAAGCTCACACGACTTCATCAGTTTACAACAGGTCAAGCCAGAGAAGCCATTACGTGTTGCCTTTACAATCCAGATTCAACTGCTGGTTACTCAGACGCGATGTCAACACTCAAGAGACGGTTCGGTAACCCTTATACCATTTCTCAAGCCTGGATTGACAAGGTACTCAGATATAAAGACATCAGAGATAACCGACAACTTAGAGCCTTTGCTGATACTCTGAGAAGTTGCAGAGACACCCTTAGATCAATGAAATGTGAAGAGGAAATCAGCGGAGGTCGCAACCTTCTGCGGATTGTTGAGAAGCTTCCCCTTGACATGAAGAGGAAATGGTTGACTAAGAACTATGAAATTACTCAATCTGGTGGAAGGCCGCGGCTGGATGATGTTGTACGGATGGTGGAAATTGAGGCTGAGAAGAGAGTAGACCCGATATTTGGTAACTTACTCAATTCTGGTAACCCAACACTGCCAAGTTCGAACCAAAGCAGACCACTTCAACCTGAGAAGAAGAGACAGTCCTTCTCAACTTCATCTTCTGTTTCGAAACCCAAATCTGCCCATGCACAGATGACAACCAACCTGAAATGCTTGAAATGTGGGGCGGAGCACTATCTTAACCAATGCCAATCATTTAGAGGCCTAACCGTGGATGAACGGCTGACGTTTGTCAGAATTCAGAAACTTTGTCAAAACTGCTTCATGAAAGGCCATTCAAGTAATGATTGTTCACGAACCTGGATCTGCAAGGTGTCTGGATGTGGTCTTAAACACAACAGCTGGCTTCATTCTGCTTTGGTAGCTTCAACAACAAATAACTCAACAAATAACCAATCGACAAACAACCAAACAACCAACCTAACTACTCAAATTAACCAAGCTACTAATGCTGAATGTCCAACTACAAGTCAACAACATATCCAGTCTAATGCAGTTCACAACAACCAACAACCACAACGAAAAATCGCACTACCAATAATCCCTGTAATGGTATACGACATTAGAGGCCTTTTCTCTATGAGGGTGCTTGCTTTACTAGACAATGGCTCCAATGGTACCTTTTGTTCGGAGAAATTGGTGAAACAGCTTCAACTTGAACCAAGGAAGACAACCATTAAGCTAAGTACAATGGAAAATGCCAATCTTGTGGTGGAAACCTCGTCTGTCGACATTAGAGTGGAAGACCACACGAAGACTCAAACCTTTACAATTAAAGGTGTCCTTACCCGAGAGCGATTGAACATCAGCCTTGATAGTTTGATGTCAAATGATGAGGTCCTCGCTTGGACACACTTAGCTGAAATCAACTGCTTACCAGAAGTAAGAGATGGTGATGAAGTGCATCTACTCATTGGTCTTGATCAACCCGACATACTAGCTCCACGAGAAATCTGTCGTGGTAATCCTGGAGAACCGTATGCAGTCCTCACTGGTCTTGGATGGACACTAAACGGGCCAACGTCACATGGTATATCTACTGTGTCCTCTAATTTCTTACATCACGATTTGCAAGAAGCTGTCGAAAGATTCTGGCGACTTGACGAACCTTCCTACCTGAACCATAGTGGTATGTCTGTCACAGACAAATTGGTGTTGTCAACATGGGAAAACAAGACTTACAGAGATGGTTCTCATTATACAGTACCTATTCCCTTCAAGAGAGATCCACTTAACCTACCAAACAATTTCACTGTAGCCAAGCATAGATTGGACTTGTTAGGCAAGAGGCTGAAAAAGGATTCAGATCTGCATTTGAAATACTCTGAAGGCATTCAAGACAACATAAGGAAAGGATACGCAGAGGAGGTATCGGAAACTGACAGAACCCGAGACGATGGGTGTGTCTGGTATCTACCTCACCACGCAGTTACTAACCCCAGGAAACCTGGCAAGATACGTATAGTGTTCGATTGTGCCGCCCGCTACCAGGGCTCTTCCTTGAATGATCACATTAATCAAGGTCCTGACCTAACAAATAAATTACTTGGGGTCCTGTTAAGATTCCGTCAGGAACCAGTAGCCTTAAGTGCGGATATCGAATCCATGTTCTGCCAAGTGAAGGTACCACCACAGCATCGCGATGTACTGAGGTTTCTCTGGTGGGACGAAAACGATCCTGATAAAGTACCAAAGTTCTACAGAATGACCACTCATCTATTTGGAGGTGTCTGGAGTCCAAGTGCTGCTTCATTTGCTCTTCAGAAAGTTGCCGAAGATTATTCAGATTTTCCACCAGAGGTTATAAACACTGTCAAAAATGACTTCTACGTTGATGATTGCCTGAAGTCAGTTCCGACCGAAGATGACGCAATAGCCTTGGCCAACGGACTCAGATCGCTATTAGCAAAAGGTGGTTTCAAACTTACAAAATGGTTGTCCAACTCGAAGAAAGTTATGAAGTCAATTCCATTAGAAAACTGGGCAAACTCTTTGCATGAGCTGAATTTAGACCATGATGATTTACCATATGATCGTACATTGGGCGTTCTCTGGAATGTTGAAAGAGATGTTTTCACCATTGAAGTTAAAGTCATCGATAAACCAACGACTAAGAGATCGATCCTTAGCATAACCAGCTCCATCTATGATCCATTAGGGTTTGTTGGACCATTTGTGCTCAGGGCGAAAATGATCTTCCAACAGCTTTGTCGCTTACGCATAGGATGGGATGATGCTGTACCTAAAGACTTGGAAACACAATGGAGACGATGGTTAACTGATCTACCTCTGCTTTCTAATTTCTCAGTACCAAGATGTTTGAAACCTACTACTCAAGACAAATCAGCTATACAGATCCACCATTTCTGCGATGCCTCAGAAACGGCCTATGGAGCCGTATCCTACTTAACAATTGGTGGAGAAAGTAGATTTGTAATAGCCAAGTCTAGACTAGCACCCATCAAGTCTACAACTATACCTAGGCTTGAGTTAATGTCAGCTGTTGTTGCCACAGAACTAGACCAATACGTAAAGCGCCATCTACACATTGGTATACAAGAGACGTTCTTCTGGACTGACAGTATGATAGTACTACACTACATCAACAACACAGAGAGCCGTTTTCAAACCTTCATTTCCAACCGTATAACAAGAATTCATGAACGTTCTGAGCCTGGACAATGGAAGCACGTTGATTCATCAAATAACCCTGCTGACCTAGTCTCTCGTGGAATGTCTGCTAAGGAGATCTTAAATAATAACACATGGCTTTCTGGTCCTGCCTTCCTGAAATTTGGAGAAGAACGATGGCCTCTTCAACCAGTACTTGGTGGATTACCAGATTTAGCTGAAATTAAAGTTTCAAAGGAGGTTTATCTAGTAAATACAGGAGAGCAAGCTGTTCCTAGTACACCTAACCGTCTGTTCCTGAGGTACTCGAGCTGGCATCGCCTGAAAAGAGCCATTGTCTTAATACTCAGACTAAAAGCAATTTTACGAAAACGGATCGACACTCCCCTGGGTAACCCGATTACAGTTCATGAACTTCGTTCAGCTGAAGCCGCAGTTATTGATTATGTTCAACAATCTGTCTACACATCCTGGAACAAGAAGTCCAGCTCGCTACGAAGACTAAAGCCTTTCAAAGATGAAGACGACGTTTTGAGAGTAGGAGGTCGTCTCGTAAATGCTTATATTCCATACCAAGCGAGACATCCAGCCATAATTCCGTCAGACCATCACGTTACTGGACTGATCATCAACCACTTCCACCTACGGTATGGGCATGCAGGGGCTGAAAGAGTGCTTGCAGAAATACGTCAGCGCTTCTGGATAGTTAAAGGGCGCTCAGCTGTTACACGAGCCCTTAGGTCCTGCATTACTTGCCGCAAATGGAGAGCATCACCCCAAGAACAACAGATGGCTGCCCTACACAATTCTAGAGTCACACCCAACCTTCCTCCCTTCACTAAGGTGGGGGTTGACTACTTCGGACCATTCATGGTTAAGAGAGGACGCACCGAGCTGAAGAGGTACGGCTGTGTTTTCACCTGTCTCACTACCAGAGCAGTTCACCTGGAAGTCTCATTTACCCTCGACACCAACTCATTTATTAATGCACTACAACGTTTCATAGCCAGAAGAGGGTCTCCAGATGAAATTCGTTCCGACAATGGAACAAATTTTGTCGGGGCACGGAGAGAACTTCGTCAGGCTATCAACGAGTGGAACCAACAACAGATATCTAACCATCTTCTTCAAAGTGAGATTGCTTGGATTTTTAACCCACCTGGTGCCTCACATATGGGCGGTGTATGGGAGAGGCAAATCCGAACGATACGCTCAGTACTAAACAAGCTAATGGTTCAACAGTCACTGGACGACGAGAGTTTACCAACCTTGTTTTGCTGTGTAGAAGCCATTATTAATGGAAGACCAATAACAAAGCTGTCGGATGACCCTACAGATCTGCTTCCACTTACCCCAAATCACTTGCTCTTGTTAAGAGCAGGACCAACAGCACCACCTGGACCATTCGTTCATCAGGATCTTCACAGACGAAGATGGCGTCAAGTTCAATATCTCGCTGATTTATTTTGGACCAGATGGCTGAAAGAATACTTACCTGCTTTGCAAGAAACACAGAAATGGACATCAAGAAGGCGAAATATGCAACCTGGTGACTTAGTTCTTCTACTGAATGAGACAACTCCACGTAACCAATGGCCTTTAGGGCTAATTACCCAAGTATATCCGGGACCTGATGAACTAGTTCGTGTTGTGGATGTTAAAACTCAGACACGAACGTATACACGCCCAGTGACCAAACTGTGTCTACTTGAAGCTAACTTGGTTGATGTTTAATGTGTTATTAGCATCTGTTTAGTTTACTGCTTTGCCTGTCTGTAGGTAATGACCCTATTGGGTCATGGGGGGCGGGGTGTTAGTAGCAATTTCGTTTACTTATATATTTCTATTTAATTTAACTAAGTTATAGTTTTTTCAATACCTTGATTGGTTGCAAATAGATCATGATCACGTGGCCTTGATTTGTCATAGGTCAGGTGATTTGTTTTCTACGCATGTCATTCTTGGTTTTGTTGATCCAAAGGTAAACTGAGCACATGCTCAGTACGACAATGTCTAAAACTGATGGTTAATTTTTAATCCATTTCAATCTTCTACCTTCCCCAGTGTGGTATGTTATATTTAATAATTTAACTATTCAATAGTGTTTTAAGAACCAATTATTAGATATTTGAAGCTTTAGTTTTAAAATTAAGGTGTTTATTTACGCAATATGATCGTGCACGTGCATAGTGGTATACTGGTTTGTGCAGCCATTTTGATTATCTCAACTCATCTCAGTTGACGACTTTAGAAGACAATTATCCTTGCGAATTAGCATACGCTTTAGCATGTCAATTGTTAAGCGGCTATTCGTAAATTTATTGTGTTAACGTTTACTTTAATATCCGGAACTGTTATATGTTTCAGTTTGACCGTCAATTACTGAGTCGACAACGATTGATTCTCGCAATGATGTTAGCTACGATTCAACATCAGAAGAGAAGATATCCTTTGTTCTCCAAGATTTAGATGTCACCGTAATTTATTTAACCCTCAACGATATCTGTAATGCATTACTTAAATTTAAATTGTTTAATGACGTGTACAGCACCAGGGAATAAAGAATAAACTCATATCAACCTTAGTGTTATCTTTCCGGGTAACAGCTCATGTCGGCTGCGACTGTCTACGACTCGTTCAGTTTTTGACGGACATGTGACACATTTCAATATGGCGGCGCCCGTGAACCTTCACGTTGTAAGTTTTTGTGTGTTCATAAATAACGCAGGTCTTTCCTGCCATAATTCAATTAATTTAATTTCGAGCTCGTCCGACCATTCATCAGCCATCTTGACTTGAGATACTAACGCCACCAAGCAGGGACTAAAATAAGCGCGCGTTGATTGGCTAATATCTGCGACTCAGTTGCGTCGCGGAGTAGGTTTGACTCAGGTCGCTACGATCGCTTACGATCGTCGGCAACTACCTGGATCTCGTAGGCCAGAGTAGAACATGCGCGATCGACTCACTGGATCTGGCTGGATCTCAGTTGCCGACAGTCGCAAGGAGGCTAGTTGCGTCGTAAGCCAACTCAGGTCGGCAGAAACTGTCAGCCTACCGTAGGCCGACAGTTGAGGAGCGTCGCAAGCCGACATATAAGCCTAGCTTTAGAGTATGCCACGAGTTACAAAGCCTTCTCATCTTAGATTATTCCCGAAGATAGCCTATCTTACAGTTACAAAGCCTTATCATCTTTTAGTTTGCCCAGAGTTACAAAGCATTCTTTTCTTATAGTATTCCAAAAGATATCTGACGGTTACAGAGCCTTCTCATCTTTAAGTTTGCCCCGAGTTACAAAGCCTTCTTTTCTTATAGTATTCCAGAAGATATCTAACAGTTACAAAGCCATAACAATTTTTTTGAGAACGACGCCTTGCACCTGATGCCTTTTCAAACAAAATTCTCTTAGAGAACGAACTCCCAATTTAATAGGGTTAGAGTTCCTTGCATCTGATGCCTTTCCGAACAGAATTCTCGTTGAGAACGCACACCTCGTTTGGAAAATTGTATCACCAACATTTTTGAAAGAAGATTTGATTCCTTGCAATCAGACATTTCCGAACAGCAGGCGATTTGAGAGGATTGAACTGTATAAAGATTTTGAAAAATAGAATTAAATTCCTTGCATCTGAGACCTTTCCTGATATCGTTGACAACGCTTGGCTCTTGAGTAGGATTTATTTGGGGATAACCCAAGACAATTTTGAAAATAAGAGCTGATTACCTTGCAAGCAGTTTGGAAGGATTGTGTTCTAAGAAAATTTGAAAATTATGGTTAATTTTCTTGCATCGGATACCTGACAGTTATCTCGTTGAAGATTAAATGGCGCGACTGACAGTATAAGCATCTGTGAGAGGATTCAAGGAGACACCGACCCTAAGAAAATTTTGAAGGTTAGGATTAATGTCCTTGTCTCTGAGACCATTCCGAGCAGCAATTACGTTATCTACAGACGATAAAAATGAGGTCGTGTTAATATCGGGGGTGGGGGGGGGGAGTTTCTTACGGCCCTGCCTCTCATTGTATAGGTATTTCAGAAGATATCTTACGGTTACAAAGCCTTCTCATCTTATAGTATTCAAGATATCTTACAGTTACAAAGCCTTCTCATCTTATAGTATTCAAGATATCTTACAGTTACAAAGCCTTCTCATCTTTTAGTATGCCAGGAAATATCTTATAGTATTCCAGAAGATATCTTATAGCAGTGGACTTCCCATACTATAATTTC
This sequence comes from Lottia scabra, assembly GCA_029955415.1. Lineage (NCBI taxonomy): Eukaryota > Metazoa > Mollusca > Gastropoda > Lottiidae > Lottia > Lottia scabra. The sequence goes on along the minus strand of JARJEI010000013.1, from coordinate 3,929,367 downwards.
CATCAGGTGTTTCGAAAAGAGTAAGCATGGTATGTTTCGCACACGACACCCGCCACTACTATAAAGGTCAAAATCATGAGGAGCAACGAAATCGACTAAACAAATCTGCCAAATGCATGTGGCAGACTTGTCATATTTGACAAGCAGTTCTCCGTAACGACCTATGGCAGGTTTTATCTGACTACGTAACGACCATACAATTTTTTGTGTTTGTGTGTGTCAAGTAACCCTGTTTCAGTAATTTCACGGTTAATAAACTTGGTAGAAAGTCCTTATAAAGAGAACAAGCTCTAGCATACCGGATCAGATGTGTACGTGCCATAAGCAGGCAATTGTGGTATGTTACTGCACATGAATGGAAAGTCGTCACGTCACTATATGTTGACCTATATAGTAGGGGCGGGTATCACGCTCGAAGCAGACCATTACTAATTTCGAAACACCCGATGGTACTTCTCTTTGGGTTAGTCCACTACTATATAATTATTGCAACAGAATTGTTTTGCTTGTACTGATTTTCTTTTTCACTACTATACAACTATTGCTCTCGATTTTGCCATGTTTTTTATTAACGGAATTGTTTTGCTTGTATGCATTTCTATTGTCATACAATCTGACACAAAGATCATGGTTGTTTCGAGAAGCAAATCCCAATAAGACCCTTTAGTCCCTCTGAACATATCGATCATAATATTGTAGACACAGGGAGTTATGGTGCCCTGACAACATATCGATCACATCAATTTATCAGTATTGCGGGGTGGCTTAGTCTATACCAGTGGTTCCCAACCTTTTTGTGGCCTAAATTCACGAAACTCCCAGAGTCATGGCCCCTGTTCTATTCTAAACAAGGGCAAAATAGGAATATGGTGCAAGGGTTGTTGTCTTGTGCCTCCTCATCACCAGGTCAGATGCCTTTGACCACAAGCAACTACAGACCTTACACAGCAAAATAAAATTAAATGAAAGTTGAGCTAGAGAAAAAATGATATATACATCCTCATGCGCCATGCCCCCCTGACAAACACCCCATGGTTCACTAGGGGGTCATGGCCCCCAGGTTGGAAACCACTGGTCTGCCTTTTGTTGACGACTAAATTATTGAGGGCCGACATTAAGGCGAATAAAAATATTTTCAACTTTATTTGGCAACTTTTTTAATCATAGATGTCAGAAAAGATCTGTTCCGTTGTCTGTTGCTTTCTAAAGGTTTTTGTCGTGGTTCTGATGCTCTATTTCTTAACATCGACAGCTGAAGGTTTGCCTCTCGTTCTCTTTCCAAAGTTATTTGATTGAAAGTTTTGTCTGTAAGGAAAAAAAAAATATTAGCTAAAAACGCTTTGACCAAATAAATCTGAACATTAGCAAACTAAGGTCTGAATGTAGGTAAGCCAGGTACAACTACATGATTTTGAACTATTTTTGGCCTATTCCTACCATGTTAGAGGAAACAGTATGCACTTTGCAGAATAAATAGGATACATATTTCTCACAGGCACCAGATTCTGGTAAAGAAATATAAAGTATATAGTTAATAAAGGTAGGCCTATGCAAGCCGCCATCTTGGTCTTAGAGAGTGATACGGAAGTCAACAAAGATATTTTGAATCAAAACTGCCAATTAAGATTTCGAGCAAAAAAATCTCACGACATTGATACACGTGTACAGTAATACTTACAGCCACCCCTTTTAAAATTAGGGTCTGGCATTATAGTGTCTGTGCTCAAACTATCCCAAAATGTTGAAAAACTGGCAACAACCACTGCTCTGTAACGACAATGTTAACAATAATGTTAGTTTCATAAGATAATATTAAATTACTGAGTGGAGAATATTAATAATTGTATAATATATAGGTGAAATATTAAAAATATTAAAATAGAACTTGAAACATGTTGTTACTCAGAGTTTCACGCTGTGCGATCTTCAGACAACTGGTTATAAATGCTCCTAAGCACACGTCTTTGAACAAACGTTCCGAACTTGTCTCGAAGTGTAGACACGAGAATAAATTCTACTTGTCTAACTTCAGTAGGGACGCAGGGTGAAATAAACCAGTTGTCTGAAGATCGCACAGCGTGAAACTCTGAGTAACAACATGTTTCAAGTTCTATTTTAATATTTTTAATATTTCTATATCGCTCTACATTTAATGTATTGAGCACTATTTTAACAGTAAAAATATTTTGTTATTATTGTAATATATAGGTGATCTGAATTATAATATAGCCTACGACCAAAAAACAATATCCAAGTTATCCTTCAGTAGCCTATGTAGTCATAAGAAGTTTTGGATTGAATTCATCAGATATCTAAACTTAATCTACGAACCTAAACTGAATGGCACCAACATGAACACCAGAAGGAGGTAACCACGTGATGGTTATTGAAGATTTTGGTGCGCTATCTGTATGTGACATACCACAAGAACCTACACCTTTAATATTAGAAGTTGTATTTCGAACAGGACCACGAAACAATTGTGTAGATGTTAAAGCTCTGATGAAAAATCCTTTAAATTTGATTGATGGGTTCAAACCACGTAATGTAACTGAAAAGAAATGAACAAAAAATCAATTTACAATACATAAGATATACACAATACAAACACAAATTATGTTACACACAAATCTTTATGTATAGGATAATGACCGAGGACGAGTTTAGAAAACCCGAGAAAGAGAAAGGCAGGCCTTAAAATTAGGCATTGCCTTCGATTCCTTTCCTTCTGTTAGCCCGTGCAGTCGCTTTGAGGCTATCAGACTTGGTGTAACACTCCCACACTGGTCAAGGCAAGACCGATGCTCGAGTTGTGATATGATATATGGAACAAACACCCCTATTCCATATTCAAGAAATATTCTGCTGCCACCTGGCTTCAGCGTCTGAACAATGGATTCCCCATCAAGTATGGAACAGGTGCCATCTGGAACATCTGCTTTCTTGAAGATTGGAGGAAGTCTTTTCCCACACAAAAAGAAACATCCGTAAACAACTTTGGAATTACCTGATGGAAGAACAAAAAAAAAAAAAACAACAACAACAAAAGAAAACAAAACAGGTAGCCCGCATCATGATAAAATCAAAGATGGTGAAGTTCGTTACAAGATGTTAAAGTTATGAGAGGTGCAGATGTAAACTCAGACCATCATATGATAGTAGCAAAAGTGAAAATCAAACAAACGGAGAACAAGAGAGTAAAGTACAATGTAAGAAAACTAAAAAAATCTACACGACAAGGATATAATCCAGCTAGAGCTTGGTAACAGATTTGAAGTTTTGTAGCCTATAGAGGGGACCAAGAAATTGATATTGACTGTGAATGGACTGCTTGAAGTGATATCACCAGGAATATGTGTGAAGTGATCCTTGGAAGGAAAACCAACAAGAAAAAAGAATGTATATTTGATGTTACTTGGCAGAAGGTTAAACAAAAGCAAAAAACAAGGGCACAAAAGAATGATGCACAAGTTAAACACCAAGCACTTGATGATGAAGTGAAAAAATCATGTAGAAATGACAAAGGGGAATATTTCAACGAACATGCTATAGAAGCAGAAAGGGCGGCTTACATGGGTGATTTCAAGACTCTTTACGACATCACTAAAACCTTAAGCAAGCGTATAACATGCAGAATCAGACAAAGACAAACATGGAAAGGTCATTACCAAGCTTGATGAACAGATGGAAAGATCGAATGAGCACTTCATCAGTATACTAAACAGACCAGAGTCTGATGAACCTTTGACCTTACAACCCGGAACAGACCATTACGGTTGACAGCATCAACAACAAAAAGACTTAAGTTATGAAGATCCAAACTAGAAAAGGTGGAGCAATGGCTATTGCAGGGGAAGATCTGGAAGAAGTTGACCAATTCACTTATTTAGGAAGTGTCATAAGTAAGAGCATCAAATATGCTCAGCCAGAACAACAAGATCAGATTATTTAACACCATTGTCAAATCTGTTCTATGGGCGTGAAACCTAGCAGCCCTATGCTCCACAAGGAATGGAGAGGACTTATATAATATATACCATCCAAGAAGAAGATAACCCACAAAAAGTTCATTTTGAGAAAACAACAAAAAAAGTATCTGTTTTTCTATAGTTATCATTATCCTTATGAGTGACTCCGATTTTGTTGAACCAATATTGTTCTAAATATTTTACAAAATCGTACTGTGATGCCTTAGTTATAGGGACAGGAAGGCAGTCAGCTGCATTGAAAACAAACAGGATTGGATATATTAGACACTAAATAAATGTATGGCTTACTGTTGATGGCCTCATTAGGTCTGTATGTCGTCGATGTTACATCCAGCTTGTACGGTGACAATGTATTTTGTGGCATATACATTTCGTGCATTGGTTGTCTTGCAGCAAATCTACAGAAATTACTTGGTAAACCTTGAGGATATCCATCACTTCTGGTTAATATCAGTGATATTAAAGCTATAGATAATAACTTGATCATGTTTATAACACCTAAAGAGTTCACAGATTCACAGAAATTAATCAAATTCAAACACAGCTTCTTTAAGGTTTGGTAGGCTGCTTGAGTGAAACTTGGTTAGTATCTATACAAGATTGTTTTGTTGATGTTGGTGGAAGACTGCCGTCGATATATGACAGAATATTTGTTTTATTGTCAAAAACGCAATCAAAAACGCATAAACCAGTTTATGATTAATCTTAGATTTGACTGCGCATGTCTTCTTGTCACCATGTCTGATATATTAAGAAGCACTGAATATTGTCAGTCATCTATCAAAATGTATATCTGGAACAGTTTTTTTTGTCGTCATATAAATCTATAGTTAAAAGAACCACTGACATAAAAAAAAGACATAAAACAATGTTATATTACTAGAGGTAGGGGGCTTATTATTTTTTTTATACTTTAGTGGAAAAGGGGGAGGGGGTGTAGGTGGTTAATATTTTTAAGATTGATGTTTCTGGGCAATAGCGCAAATGGAGCTTTCTTCTTGCAAAATGTTTCAAATATTGTCTTCAAAGAAAATTTTATAGTAGGTTTGGGAAAAAAGTAGCCCAAAAGTTTACGGAAATTTCGGACTCATTTTCTTACATCTGTGGCATGTTCCGATATTTTCGTCAACAGCGCTCACCTCTTGACGACGGTTTGGGAGTGTTTGTTATCACCCTATTGAAAATCAGACGAATCGAAAAATATTTGATGGGTTATTGCCCTTGCTTTTGAAAATATGTTGTGGACACGATAGAGAGCTGGTTTCTTGATGGATTTTGATGAAACTTGGTATGAGTGTTCATAATCACCTAAGAATGAACCCTATTGAAAATCAGATTAATCAAAAAATATTTCATGGGTTTTTCTTGCTTTTGAAAATATGTTGTGGACTCAATAGGGAGTTGGTTTTTTGGTGGATTTCGATTAAACTTGGTGTGAATGTTTGTAATCATCCATGGATAAACCCTTTTGAAATTCAGACCGATCAAAAAAATATTTAACATAATAAGGTTATTGCTCTTGAATTTAGAGAACATGTCATTCTCAGAATCTTTCATTTACTGACAACTCTTGTCAACCCCCCAGACGAATTGGCTGCCATTATAAAAGTGTGCGTATTACGATGGCCATCGCTATTTTTAGTTACTGGTTGATATTGTGAAAAGATTTTTCATTGGTTCAATGTCTATGGGCCGAAGGCAGCTGTCTTCTTTTCCTAGAGGTTAATCCGCCTCTGCATATTACATTGTGCTGAATGGAAAGGCAGAAAACCGAGAGAAACATGAACAGTTTCCCATAATGAAAAACCTTGTCTGGACAATACATCAAAACAGATTGATTAACAATTAAACCATATAAAATTAGCATAAGGCGGTACTAAAAAAGGTATTGATGACAACAATGTATCAAATGTATGGAATTTTAGTTTTCAAGATGTGGTACTAATATACTCGTAGAGATATAGCAGCACACATCACCAGAGCTACATCTTAAATTTTCTGAAAATGAACCTCTAGAATGTGCTAACATTTGTGTTTTTGTCAATGTCTTAATGGTAATGATCATAGAAAATTTTCGGGTCCTTCAATACGCTATTTGCTCTTCATAGCATCCTATACTAAGTTTCTGAAACAAACCTGACTACATTTGAATATATCTGAGATAGGGGCACGGATTATTTGAATGGGTGGATTTTACACCATCAACGCAAGTATGGATTGCCATAAAAGGTTAAAATAATAAGGCAAAAACAGTATATTCTGACCATGACGCCTTCACAAATATAACATAAGACGAGAATTATCTTGATAATACTCAGCTTGAGTAATATTGTTTATTTTAAAATTAGAATTAAGCTCCATAATTCACGATCAGAGGTCGAATTTAAACACCTGTATCGGTAGTTAAAAGACAGACTTCAAAAAGTTTCCATTCATAACAATTGGAGATTGGATAATAAATGTTACGAAGTTAACATAAAACATTTTGGATGTTCAGAATGCCATTACTGCTTATTCTCTTGCTCCTTCTAATTCGCGGATTTTCAACTTTCAACAGTTTTTCAGGATATAACCAAGAAAGACACGAATATTTTACACCAAGTGAAACATGTAGACAGAGAATGGTTAGAACTGTGGTTCGGTTACCAGGATGCCTTCCTAAGGCAGTGGTTACATTAGCTTGTCAAGGAACGTGCCATTCTAGAAATATACCGGAATGGAAATTTCAAGACCAATCATTGAGGATGGTTGAGCACTGTACTTGTTGTCAACCTCATTCTGTACGTTACCGTAACGTTACTTTCGATTGCATTGGAGTTGGTGAAAACGAACGACGTGTTGCTGCCATGTTTGAGTGTGCTTGTAGACCATGCTCTGGAGCTGATCCATCGGCAGAAAAACCATATGACTACGATTAGGCCTAATGCATGATGTGGATGGATCTAATCGACAAAATTAAAAAGAAAAAAAAACTTTACAACAGAAAATCATACGTCTTCAGTCTTACATAGTTAAATAATTATCTTAGCCTACTTTATAGGCTCTTCTTCTGGTAATTTCTTCATAGTGAATTTTTAGTGTACATGTATATAATTATTAACGTTATTTGAACTTGTCTTTTTAACTTATCTATCTGAATCCGATTACCCTGTGCTGTCAAAATACTATAAAGTATCTAGAATGTCAATTAATTCTTCCTTTCTCAGTTATCAATTGATGTGAGGGACTAGCAAAATACCATATACATGTTTAATAAATACTGCTCACGTTACTAACGTTGATGGACACCAAATGGAGAACTGATGGTGAACAGTTTCATATTAAGTATTGAAAACGGATATCTGTTTATATTTTTGTATCATATATTATTATCAACATATTAAAGGTAATACTTAGTTTAGTTTGGCACCATTGTAGCAAGCTGGTTCAGGTTCGTTTCTTATGCTCAATTAAATGGATGGGACACTGCACTATTAAGGTTGAAGGGATTTTTATTTTCAATGTTTCTAAAGCATTCTTTTTTTTTAAATAGAAAACTTTCCCAATTTCTTCGTTCCTTTGAATGAAAGGATGAAAAGTCTAATAATTGAAATGATTAATGATTTATTTATAGACTTATTAAGTCTTGATTGAAAATGATGATATAAAATATGTTCTTATAAAAACAAATATAAAAACAAATATAAATGATGATTCTTTCATCTTAACAATTAGAAGACATTATAACATGTAACTCTTTTCAAAACTTAACATTTACAACAAATAATTTCAAATCTTTCTGGTGGGTACAATGTAGATTACTTTCTCATACAATTTGTTATTAGCTGAAAGAAATTCAATATATAAATACTACTAAAATTATAAACAGCACTTGGTTATAGTAGTAAAGTAATAAGTTAACAATAAGTCATTATTGCTTTTCATTAAGATATCTTTTATGTAATAACAAAAATTACTTACTATTGAGCAAGTGTCACAGTGATCAAATTTGAATAATATTTTTATTTAATAAAATGAAACAATTAAGAAATGGCACAGCCTATTTTGAAGAACTTTAAAACAAAACTTTGGAAAATTTAGCATTGGTGTAAGGGAACATAATTATTGGAACACAATTAACCTTTTGATAATCAAATGCAAATAATAAAGTAAATGAAGATATCTTGTGTTTTGATGTGTCTTGTGATATATTTTTGATATGATATGATGATAATATGATAGGTTGAAAATATAAAACTAGTGACTTGAGATACACTTAATTAATGAAATATATAATGAAGATAGAATTAATATGCCAATAAAACAAGTTAAACTTGTAATAATGTGGAAGGTAAGAATGATTTATAATGATCTATTTTGATTGTCATTCATCAATATTTCAATAGTAATGTAGTTTGAGGCACTGATATGTGGTGGGCGTTTTAAAACTTCACACTTAAATTACAATTGCATATATGGTTGTGACATGACAAACTATTTATGGCCTTTTCATTTCCTGGCAATCAGTCATAACAAATGACATATTTCACAAACTTTGTATCTTAGAATAGGATAATATACTTCATACTTAATTAATATTATTGACCTTTTCTTATAATAACGTGTTATGATTTTAGTAAGAGAAAATACTATTCATTTCAGCATAATATCAGACTAATCACTTTTCACTTTCGGAAATTTCAAGTCAGATACAGAATAAGGAAGACAAATAAAGAACCTGCTTCAGAAGTTCACTAAAATTGTTACTGTAACATATTATACCAGTAATAATATCTCTGTATAATGTCTTGATTCGCTAGTTTGTTTCTAACCAGGCATGTATACTATAGATTCCATACTAGATGTGAAGGATAGGTTCACAGGATGTTCATCAGGAGTTTCACAAGCATACCCTGCCTCAATTAAAGCTTGAGCTACATTAATATCCTTTTTTCCACTAGTATCAAACAAATTTACTTTTAAACTTCCATTCCATGATCTATAAAACAAATTGATAATATATATTTTAATCAATTTTAATGCAATTTTATCTTGTTTGTTTAATTCTGATGTGCTAAAGACAAAGTGTGATGAGAATCCATTTTAGAAACAGTACAGAATTAGTCAAATAAATCCCAGAAGATTGGAAAATGAGAGTTCTCTCCCTTACATTCTATGATACTTACTTGGATGTTATTTGAGCTACAAGTGTTTTACCATCAACTAAACTACGGAAATATTCTCTAAAAAAAACCAAGTGGGTTATATTAAAATAATTACTAAGACAAAGTTAACAACTAACAAGGTGAAACTCGTAAGCCATTGAATGACGATTGTTTTAGAATTCGCCTGCAAACAATACAGCTTCCCAGAATCTGACAAAAGGATCATCATAAAAACATAATAATTGAACGAAGTATACTGTACAAATAAATGTGAGTCCTGTATGGTTATAATTCAAACTGCTTTTGTTTCCGAACAAATAATATTCATTTCTTATATATATGTAACCGAGTGAAGTTACATTGGATTAGTACACTAATTTAAAACATAAATTACGTCGACGAAACTTTAATTTGATCTACTTCCATCAGAATTACAATGAATGAAAATGAAAACAGGGCAGTGGTGCTGTCGGTGTGCTTTCCTTCCTCTCATTCCAACCTCGTTCCATGGTTCACGCTAATTCTCCCGAGTTGCCACACTACTCCAGGACACCAAACCGAAAGAACAACACCACAGCAGTGCTGCGAACATGTTGACTCTTTCGTGTCCTACCTGCAACTCCCAGTTCCCGCGCCCCTCCACGTGCCAACCCAAACCAGTTAAAGTAAACCGAATCTGGATCTAACAAGCCGTTTTAAGGGAGAGAACTCCGTAAAATTAGACTAACCTACTTATGCATTTCAATAGTCCCACACTCTCCCCACCTTTGAGAAAAATGCGTCCTCGCATTGAAAACCGAAAAAAAAATGTGAGTAATACAAGCCAAACCTACAGCACTGCCACATACATCATGTAAACGTCAATATATAAACATTTAAAAAAATACATAAATGTTCTTCCACATGTGTCCTTAAAATGGTTTCTGATCTACTTATTACTGTCCTTCAAGTTCTTCGACTTCCATATCCATTTCTTTGAAATTGCGTTCATACTCTTCGGTAACCAGATTCTCAGGAATAGTCCAGCTATCCAAACTTTCCGTACAAGAACATGACAACTTATTGTATTTACCAACATCATCATTCCAAGAAAATAACCACCACATGACAGAAAAGAAAATAAAGATGACAAACGGTAACAAAATACCGAAACAAGAAATTTAAAAAAAAAAATCTGGATTAGGCTTATCCTTGTGAACCATTAATTCAGTCACAAAAAAGATAAAATAAAGGAGACAACTTTATAATCTTGATCTGACATCCGTACTTGCTATCAAGGACAGAAATCGAACTCCTATTAGCAGGATTGTTGGTAAAGTTCTTCTGCTTGTCTAGATGAGTTCTACAAGACAGGTATGAATTTCCGTTTCACACACATCGGGTTAGGGTCTAGGAACAGATCTCAGTAATTTGGAGAGACTCAGTGAGGTTGATAACATAAATGAAAAATTATAGAAAATAGAGGTACGTAACGGTATTACAAAACAAGTACGACCGATTTCAAACACGATGAAGAAAAGTTACAAATGGAAAGTTCTCACCCATTTATCCATAGTTTGATCCTATCGGCGACACCAAAATGTAACCGAGTGAAGTTACATTGGATTAGTACACTAATTTAAAACATAAATTACGTCGACGAAACTTTAATTTGATCTACTTCCATCAGAATTACAATGAATGAAAATGAAAACAGGGCAGTGGTGCTGTCGGTGTGCTTTCCTTCCTCTCATTCCAACCTCGTTCCATGGTTCACGCTAATTCTCCCGAGTTGCCACACTACTCCAGGACACCAAACCGAAAGAACAACACCACAGCAGTGCTGCGAACATGTTGACTCTTTCGTGTCCTACCTGCAACTCCCAGTTCCCGCGCCCCTCCACGTGCCAACCCAAACCAGTTAAAGTAAACCGAATCTGGATCTAACAAGCCGTTTTAAGGGAGAGAACTCCGTAAAATTAGACTAACCTACTTATGCATTTCAATAGTCCCACATATATATTACATTGGTGTATTTTTTTTACTTAAAGCGATACAACCTCTTAGAATGAACACAAATTTTAAGTTCTCAAACTTGGTCAATCAGAGTATATATTCATCAATGATGTCCAAAGTATACAAACAGAATGCAAAAAAAAAAACAAACATGAAACTATGTAAATTTCCATATAATAACAGCTTAAAATTGATAATTACCTTAAATTTGATTAAGGGTTTTTCAATTATTATATAAAAACATTGTTTTCTGGATTTATCAGATTTATTTAGGTAATCTGTTGTACAGTAATGCAACCAGGCAAGTCCCTTGATGAATATAAACTCCTATTGACCAAATTTGAAAATTTAGATTTTTTGTTCATTCTAAGAGGTTGTATTCCTTTAAATATGAGACGATAAATACAATGTTTATGTAATATAGTAACATTACATATAATATTTACCTTGAAGCATAGGACCAAACAGTTTTCTTTTTTGGAAGTTCAACATCTTCTAAGAAACATTCTACAGCTTGTAATGGTAGATGTAAAAACTGGGCATCTAATTTACGTATCTTTCTTTCATCTATCAAACTTGTATTACCAAAGTCAACAAAAAATATCTACATAAAATGAAAAAAAAAAATATATATATACTGTGGTAGTCCACATTTTATTTTACCATGTCACATAGCTATACAGAGCAATTCAGCAGGCATATTTAAATAAAAACTTTTTAACTTAAAGGAATTATAATGAGGTGGTCTTAAGTTTTTATCTTAAACTTTGTGTTTGATGACATCAAAATTTCCAAGGCTTTCTGTGATACAAGCATACGTTCAATACCATCGAACACTCAGTTTAAGTGGAATTGCAAGAACCACAGACATCTGATTGGAAATTGGAATGGCGCAAACTAATACCATTAGTTTCCCTGACACACAACAAATTTATAAGATCTTTTATGATACACCCATTCATCAATACTACCTGAATCTCTTCCTCCTCTGTTTATATTCTCTTAACACTTACTTTAACTTTTTCATCTTCTGGATGGGTATCAATAACTTTGCCTCTGTACCATTTACCATCATGTCCTTGTGCAGCTACAGCCTGAGCAGTAGCGTAGACCAGTAAATCATGTTGTTGACCACCACCATGATACATTTCACTACAAAATATTATATTGTAAACCTAACAATGTCATTACAATATTTCACTGACTTTACAATATTAAGTAAGATATTATGACTTCTGTCTGATAACTTGACATCAGTTAGAATTTTTTTTTTTTGAAAGTCATACAACGGTTGTTATGAAGCTTTAAAAATTTAATTTATAGCCAGTATAATGGTTGTAAGAAAGCACAATAAAAGAAGTTGTGTCTGTAACGGCAGACATGAAATTATCATTACAAACCAAGCCATATTCTTCAGTCTTCTCTGTTATGTGCTCTGATTGGCTGTGTTCTCTTATGTACAATCCAATCAATTTGCTTTAAATTACTTACTACAGTCATACATGTTAAGATGAAATTTGAAACAGATTGATTGGTATTATGATATTGATATTTCACATGTGCTAGATTTTCCATAATATCAGGTATATAATATAATAAAAATCCGTACAAGCAAAACAATTCCGTTAATCAAAAATCTCGTCCAGAGCCATTCTGATCAACAGAGAAATTCTACCTATCGGAGATATTACTCTGACCTATTGACCAACCATGTTTTAAATAGTTCACGCGTAGACATTTTTCTCTCGGAGACCAAAAATGAGACGAAACGACTTCATGTAAACAAACCAAATGTCCCAAGATGGATTCCACACCACTCAAACCAATTTATACAAACACATATGAAGAGAATGTATTTGATTTGATCCATACTAAGTGAAAAAGAATAAAAATGTAATCAGACTTATGTTAATGAGGTCGAAACAACTCATAATGGTACGAAATGTCTTTAATCGTCTTTCCGGTTTCTAGTCTCGTAACTCAAAAACGCCTCCGCTATTAAAAAGAGTTCTGTACTGCAACTTCTTCAGTAAATACACACTGTTAAATTTGGGAATATTTTTAGTATTTAAGAACTTATTGATATCCTATAGACGTTTTAATATTAAATTTGATGCATACTTTATCGGTCAACGAATATCGTTGGCGTCATGGCTGGTGATTAGGTTCGTGTCTTTATCTGCGACACATACGGAGCTAGGAAAGATGCGAAGTTTCGTATGGTCCAGAGCATGACAAAATCAAGTGCAATAATTATATAGTAGTGGACTATATATATAGGTATATCAGGTATATAATATAATATATTAAAATGTGGCTTATGGTGGAAAGTTTCAAAAGAAACAAAGAAATTAAGATGAGTATTTAAACATAACACATTGGGTAAGGTCAAATCTCCGATTCGTGTTAGTGTTAACACCAACACATAACACAATATTAATATTTGAACTCATTTTTTGTGTTAATATAGAAATATTGGGTGTGAACATAAGAAACCAGTATATCTTATACATGGGTGAAGTTTTTCAATATCAAACAAATAAGGAAATAATTGCATATGACCCAGTCAAAATTCTGTACTAACACCTGTGTTAACACTTACACAGAATTTGACCTCACCCAATGTGTAGTTAATTTCATGTAGGTCAAATTGTTCAGAATACTAAGGTTATTACAAGCACTTTAAATACATGTTTACAGGAAGTAGGATTTAACTTTTCCAGTACAAAATCCATTAAACTATTTTATATGTTATATCAGACACATGTATCATTTTAAATCCATTCTGGTATCCCGTGATAAACAGATGTTACACCATATCAACCTCCAATCCTCTTATCTTTATTCTCTCTATCAGGAAATAATAGTGTAATTTTGTGAAACCCAATATTTATTGTACGAGTATATCAAAATATACATCCAGACTTACTTCAAAGATTTTTGTAGATCTTCAAGAGTTTCTTCACCTTCTTTATGTAATGGTTTATCTAGAAATATAAAAACATGTCACTGTTTGGTTAAATCTTAAGAGCATAGTTTTAGTAAGCACTAAATTTTTAGTTATCATACTTGCTTAGCCATTCTGGCTTTTGATTGCTTCTCTTTATATACTGATAGTCAACAAGTTTCTAAATACTCATGCATTTTGAAATTCTAGAAACTTGATATGAACATATATATATATTAGAGGCAGGTCTCAAGTGTAATGCAGACTATGCTTACTCTTTTGGAACCAACTGATGATACCTCTCTTAAGAACAGTACAATTATGTATAACTATAGCTCAAGATTTTGCCATTCTTTGGACAAGAATTTTGATTATAACAGAATTTTATTATTTTTATTGGGAAGAAATGATATGAAACATTGTGAAATAAAAATTTTATTTTTAAATTTTATTTAAAGTTAATGTTACAACTGAATTATACTGAAAAAATTCTATTTACTATTTACAAATCTTATAAAACAACACACAATTTTGAGGTCAAATTTCTTCAATTTGTAGAAAGTCTTCTAAATCTATCAAGTGAACCGAGACATACTTTAACAAAGGCAGTAAATGTTTATCATTAAACAGAGTATTGATTATCAACTTATGTTATAAATTAATTATCTTAAAAAAAAAAAAATGCCTTCTAGTTAAGATTGCTTAAACATACTTTGAAAGATATCACTAGTTTGCGTTTATTGTGGAAGTTTTCAAACATAATTTACACAATTTCTACAACACAATCACAAATTGATTGAAATTAACATGTCTTAAGGATGACAATAAGGAATTATTGTGTCAACCATTATGACTATGAAGTAAATAAGGAGTTCATTCTGGTGAAACTTACCTTTTTGAGATTGTAGGTATTCTAAAGTTGTTTTACCATAAGGTAATAACACATAAAAATGTCTAGGGCTAATAATAGCAGAAACAGCAGCCACTACTAAGGTATCGACTTCTGGTAGTATTTCCGATTGGTCTTCATTCCAAACAAATACAGCTTCTTTATCTTGAGTTAACACTACAAAATAAATCAGTTAGATATTATAATAACTGTAATTATATTTATAGATATTAATTCTTGTTAAAATAAATAATAAATAAATTCAGATTGATCAAATGTTAAATACAATACATAAATATTTGCTGAATTAGTTGTTCTAATGGTATGATGAGTCATTAAACATCAGTATTTTTCTAAATTAGTTGTTCTTATAGTACGATCAGTCATTAAAAACATCAGTATTTTTCTAAATTAGTTGTTCTTATAGTACAATCAGTCATTAAATATCAGTATTTATCTAAATTAGTTGTTCTTATAGTACAATCAGTCATTAAATATCAGTATTTATCTAAATTAGTTTTGCTTATGGTATGATCAGTCATTAAACATCAGTATTTTTTTAACTTAGTTGTTCTTATAGTACAATCAGTCATTAAACATCAGTATTTTTCTAACTTAGTTGTGCTAATAGTACAATCATTCATTACAGTATTTTTCTACAATAGTTGTTCTGATTGTACAATCAGTCATTAACCATCAATATTGTTCTAAATTAGTTGTTTGAGGACTGTTTTAGTCAGCCAATTGAAATATCTACAAGGTATGTATTGAAATAAGATCATTGCTAGTGTGATTTAATTGTATTCAGAGAATGATTGATGATCAATGATCAGTTTACTTACCGTCAGTTTTCTTTATATGTAAATATTCACACCTATCACCTCTCCAACATTCTCCTGGTGTATTATACCATCTACATATTCTCTTCTCATCTTTACCTTCTACAAATATAAATAAATAGTTTATTATTAAACATTGTCTATAACACTCTCCTGGTGTATTATACCATCTACATATTCTCTTCTCATCTTTACCTTCTACAAATATAAATAAATAGTTTATTATTAAACATTGTCTATAACACTCTCCTGGTGTATTATACCATCTACATATTCTCTTCTCATCTTTACCTTCTACAAATATAAATATATAGTTTATTATTAAACATTGTCTATAACATTCTCCTGGTGTATTATACCATCTACATATTCTCTTCTCATCTTTACCTTCTACAAATATAAATATATAGTTTATTATTAAACATTGTCTATAACACTCTCCTGGTGTATTATACCATCTACATATTCTCTTCTCATCTTTACCTTCTACAAATATAAATATATAGTTTATTATTAAACATTGTCTATAACACTCTCCTGGTGTATTATACCATCTACATATTCTCTTCTCATCTTTACCTTCTACAAATATAAATAAATAGTTTATTATTAAACATTGTCTATAACATTCTCCTGGTGTATTATACCATCTACATATTCTCTTCTCATCTTTACCTTCTACAAATATAAATAAATAGTTTATTATTAAACATTGTCTATAACACTCTCCTGGTGTATTATACCATCTACATATTCTCTTCTCATCTTTACCTTCTACAAATATAAATATATAGTTTATTATTAAACATTGTCTATAACATTCTCCTGGTGTATTATACCATCTACATATTCTCTTCTCATCTTTACCTTCTACAAATATAAATATATAGTTTATTATTAAACATTGTCTATAACATTCTCCTGGTGTATTATACCATCTACATATTCTCTTCTCATCTTTACCTTCTACAAATATAAATAAATAGTTTATTATTAAACATTGTCTATAACATTCTCCTGGTGTATTATACCATCTACATATTCTCTTCTCATCTTTACCTTCTACAAATATAAATATATAGTTTATTATTAAACATTGTCTATAACACTCTCCTGGTGTATTATACCATCTACATATTCTCTTCTCATCTTTACCTTCTACAAATATAAATAAATAGTTTATTATTAAACATTGTCTATAACACTCTCCTGGTGTATTATACCATCTACATATTCTCTTCTCATCTTTACCTTCTACAAATATAAATATATAGTTTATTATTAAACATTGTCTATAACATTCTCCTGGTGTATTATACCATCTACATATTCTCTTCTCATCTTTACCTTCTACAAATATATAGTTTATTATTAAACATTGTCTATAACATTCTCCTGGTGTATTATACTATCTACATATTCTCTTCTCATCTTTACCTTTTACAAATATAAATATATAGTTTATTATTAAACATTGTCTATAACATTCTCCTGGTGTATTATACCATCTACATATTCTTTTCTCATCTTTACCTCTTACAAATATAAATATATAGTTTATTATTAAACATTGTCTATAACATTCTCCTGGTGTATTATACCATCTACATATTCTCTTCTCATCTTTACCTTCTACAAATATAAATAAATAGTTTATTATTAAACATTGTCTATAACACTCTCCTGGTGTATTATACCATCTACATATTCTCTTCTCATCTTTACCTTCTACAAATATAAATAAATAGTTTATTATTAAACATTGTCTATAACATTCTCCTGGTGTATTATACCATCTACATATTCTCTTCTCATCTTTACCTTCTACAAATATAAATAAATAGTTTATTATTAAACATTGTCTATAACATTCTCCTGGTGTATTATACCATCTACATATTCTCTTCTCATCTTTACCTTCTACAAACATAAATATATAGTTTATTATTAAACATTGTCTATAACATTCTCCTGGTGTATTATACCATCTATATATTCTCTTCTCATCTTTACCTTCTACAAATATAAATAAATAGTTTATTATTAAACATTGTCTATAACATTCTCCTGGTGTATTATACCATCTACATATTCTCTTCTCATCTTTACCTTCTACAAATATAAATATATAGTTTATTATTAAACATTGTCTATAACATTCTCCTGGTGTATTATACCATCTACATATTCTCTTCTCATCTTTACCTTCTACAAATATAAATAAATAGTTTATTATTAAACATTGTCTATAACATTCTCCTGGTGTATTATACCATCTACATATTCTCTTCTCATCTTTACTTTCTACAAATATAAATATATAGTTTATTATTAAACATTGTCTATAACATTCTCCTGGTGTATTATACCATCTACATATTCTCTTCTCATCTTTACCTTCTACAAATATAAATATATAGTTTATTATTAAACATTATCTATAACATTCTCCTGGTGTATTATACCATCTACATATTCTCTTCTCATCTTTACCTTCTACAAATATAAATAAATAGTTTATTATTAAACATTGTCTATAACATTCTCCTGGTGTATTATACCATCTACATATTCTCTTCTCATCTTTACCTTCTACAAATATAAATATATAGTTTATTATTAAACATTGTCTATAACATTCTCCTGGTGTATTATACCATCTACATATTCTCTTCTCATCTTTACCTTCTACAAATATAAATAAATAGTTTATTATTAAACATTGTCTATAACATTCTCCTGGTGTATTATACCATCTACATATTCTCTTCTCATCTTTACTTTCTACAAATATAAATATATAGTTTATTATTAAACATTGTCTATAACATTCTCCTGGTGTATTATACCATCTACATATTCTCTTCTCATCTTTACCTTCTACAAATATAAATAAATAGTTTATTATTAAACATTGTCTATAACATTCTCCTGGTGTATTATACCATCTACATATTCTCTTCTCATCTTTACTTTCTACAAATATAAATATATAGTTTATTATTAAACATTGTCTATAACATTCTCCTGGTGTATTATACCATCTACATATTCTCTTCTCATCTTTACCTTTTACAAATATAAATAAATTGTTTGTGATTAAATATTTTCATGATCTAATAAATTAAAAATTACTATAAAAATAGCTTGTACTCCTATTTGCAGCCCAACTGTATTTCTAGGAATATTTCAAAATATGATTAATGATACTTTTTTGACCCAGAATATGTTTTAGAATGAACCAAATGAATCATATTTTTCAAATTTTTCTGAGGGGGAACCCTTAAAACCTGAAAAGAGACTTGCTTCTTTTGGCCCTGCCTTATTTTGAATTTTAAACAGTTGTTTCCCTATAAAAAAAGTTTGCGCCCTCAGTTCCATGCTTGGCAACATGACAATTTATTCTTTGCTAGTTGACAATTTAACCAAATATTAACAACTTTAACCAACTGATTTATAGCAAATTTTGAGATTTTTTCTTATATCAGTAATTTATGCAAAAAGATGTCACATTTTCAATCAGATTCTGATATCTTTCTTGATCTGTCTGAATGGAGTACAAAATCATAGATTTTTTCATTTATGATTGAATGACATGAAAAGAACAAAGTTTGTTTACAGATAAATAACTAATTGGTAGTAAATTTCTGAACCATAACAAGAAAAAAGTTTTAGTACAACATCTAAAGGCTAATAATATTTATAATGCATAAAAAAGGATAGATAAATCTGTACACAGCATGTAGATAAGACACCTAGAATATTACATAACACAAAGCAATCAGGAAGTAGATTATCTTATATTCTGTATATCTCCTACGTCATTGACATAATTTTCATCAAAATGGCATATCTCCTTTTACTGTAATTTTATAACAGTATTTCAGTTCAATATCATACCAGGATTTTTAACATCAAAGCTGATGTATAATTGTTGACAAAATTGAAATAAATAAACCAAGGCTGTTGATTTGACTGTGAATTTGGTCTTTTCCCTGAAAAAGTCAGTTGTAAATTCTTAAAAAAAAAAAATGTTTATGCTTGGATTCAATTTCAGCTCTGCAAACACACAAAAAATCTTAACTAGTGCTCCATAACTCTAAATGTCTTATTCCACTTCTGTATTTGGTATGCGTCTTTCTTTAAAGAAATAAAGTAAGGCAGACTAACAAAGAATTTTATAACTGAAAAATTTATATGCATGCCTGGAGCTTAAATCAGACACAAAAGAATCAGCAATTCCAGGCATATTGAAATATTATGATTGACATGTAAGATTGGCAGGTAAAATTGATAGAACAGAGAGAAGATAAGAACAATGTCCCCTGGTTATTTCAGGTCAATTTGACATGGACTTTAATTATATTAATATAGGTAATTAATATATAATGAAGAGAGAACCAAGATCATATACAGTTTCATTCTTATCTTAAAGATCAATATTAATCTATTTATATTCTTCCTTCTTCTCAAATTCTTCACAAAATATCCATCTAACAAGGGAAACAAGGATTCAAATAACAGGTATGGCAACAGTCTAATTAAAATCAGACCCTAATTTCATTCATTCGATTTTTTTTAAATTCGGTTTTTTAAACACTACGTAAGGGTCTGAGAACCAGGCGCGATAAGAAGCGTCAAAGTTACCTAAACCTTTATGACCTCTGTTTTAACCAGACCCTAATGTAGTGTATAAAAAAACCCCGAAAGAACAAAATTAGGGTATGATATTAATAAGAAGACTGTGTTATCACTTTTAACACAATTCTAGTGAAATAATTTCTGGTTTTCAGTAAGTTATAGAAAGGCTACGAGTTGTTTCTTAAAAACTGATCTTGTACTAATATGATAATGTCTAATTCTGCCAACAATACATGATCAACTTTGGATCCGAATATTGATTGGATAAAGAAATCAATATCAACCAATAAGAATGTGACAATACCTGTTCAAACTTTGGGCGTAATTCAGTAAATATTGACTTAAACTTGGACAACAAGTATCATTAACTCAGAAAATGTGTCTGATTTTCAACATTATTTTATCTATCAATATGCTTACAGCAAGTCTAAAATATTTGTTTGATCCGATTAAATCGACCTTGTCCAAAAGATAATTATAATGTCACTTTGTCCCCTGGCAATCTTTGTACTAACACAGATTAATTAAACCATGTGACTGCTGTATTATTGCTATTAAATTCTTTGGCTTGAATATGTATTGTTTAAGGGGAAGATGCATAGCAAATTTGATACTTTCATATTTGCTGCAACAGGAACTTTTTAACTTTTCACAGGACTGTCATGATGGCTATAATGATTTTTTTCTTGTTTGTTACTGTTGATGAACCAATTCACGAACCTTATAGAACTACACCTTGTTTAATAGTGAAAAGGGGCAGATATACAAATTCATGTACATGTATGAGCTAGTTAAACAATTTGGATTGTACAGACGTTTTGAAGGTAACAGAAAACACACTGTGAGAATCAAGCTTCTGTAAGCAGCTTCAAAGGACCATAATAACCTTTCATATTACACTCTACTTGTATCTTATGACAGAGTCTCAATTAAAAGTTAATAAATAAATATACAATAGAAACTTTCTCAATGGGTAATTAGTGTTTCTCTTCAAATCCAATCAGTATATAAAGAACATCCTGTCAATGACATTTATCTTCCTGAATGATAACCTTGACATTCATGCATAATACAAATTTTTTATATAATATTTTCATAACCTGAAAACAACAAAACCTGTTCCTAAGTTTAGTGCTGAAGTTGAAAATTTAAAGATGTTTTTACACTGTTAGTGTTTTGACCTAGCAGATGTGGAGATGTTGAAAGCAGACTTCTTTTTGCTATCATTTACTTGCTGTCAATAAATTGTTAGGGTTAAAAAAGATTCTGTAAATCTTTACTAAGAACTGTTAAAAAATGTCATAGGTTTGTGCAGATTATTGCAGATCTCAAAAAAGAATCTTCAAAATTTGATAATTATAAAAAAAATCAAGTATCTTGCAAGGAAAAACCACAGCGAAAACTGTGAACATCAAACTCCTTGGAAAGACTGTAGCTCAATGATAAAGAATGTTAGAATTATGCTTTGTAATTCCAATAAATCAAGCTATACATGGATGCTGACATTCTGAGAAAGATTAATGCCAAGAGGTATGGTTATGGAGCAGATGATAATCCTGGAAATTTGTATTTGATGGCTACAAGCTTAGACATTTTCTATCATATAAATTTTTTGAAACATTTGGTCAAGAAAGTGGTTACTAATTGCACACCAATAATATGCAAAGCTGCAATACTAAGCAATAGTAGACAAAGCAGGGAATTAATTTCCATCTAAAATTATCTAAATCCTTATTGGTGGAGTACAATACCAGATTGTCATTGCAGGTAGACTGTATTAATATAGAATACAGCTAAATATAGATTTTTATTGAGATATATGTTGTCGTCAGGTATCATATAGAAGTGTACAGTAGACAGGATGTGATGGTTCTAGCTATCAGATGTTAGATTTGTCACCATCATCATTATAGTTACAACATATGTCACCAGAATCTCTTACTCTAATCAAAACACCATATTTATCTACCACACAGTTAGCACTTATATAAATTAAAGACTACAACCAACATAGATTGAATATAAGTTAAATGGAATGAATACAAATGGAATTGTGATTGTGATTCTATAATGTTTATTAAATGGATTACATGACATATTACAGGTAACTATTTCATTGTAATTGTTTATCTTTAGATGTATTTATTTATTATATTTACAGATTGAGGATGATATCTATTGACTATAGAACAACTTAGTACCGGTATTCAAAATTCAAAAACAGATACAAAATAACTTTTTCAAAAGCAATAGTGTAAGTGCAATTAACTGAAAAGATGAAGTTAAATGAAGTTTTCCACTGCACAAATCTACTTAAATAAATCAGTGATAACTTCTTAATGACAATAGAAAAGAAAAGAAAGAAATTGAAATGTGCAGTGCCGTCCACTTACTCTTAACATTCAAATTTTCAATACATGACTGTTCATATCCTATGCTTCAGCATGAGAAACTCAAAATCATTACATAAGAATTTACCTTAATATATACGTTACAACATTAATATTCACTGGACCCTTGAAAAATTCTACAGGCCCCCCAGATGTCAGTATTATTTGTAACGAGGCCCAGTTGGCACCTTAAAATATTGTTTAACCAAGACCAAACTCAAAGCATAAATCTTTACAAAACAGAAAGTATAACTCTTCTCAAATTTGTCATGCTCTGGACAAGATTTTTGATTAATAGAATTGTTTTGCTATTTAGATTTTATTTTTTATTCATCTGATTTCAACTAAGCAGATTTGAACTTATAGCACATTTAATTTATTCTTATGTTTTTTTGTCCTACTAATGTGTGGCTTTTGTTTGGATTAAAAAATGTAGTTAGACTTTTGACAGTCATTAAGGCACACCAACATTTGATTATCCAGGCACAGTTTCAAGCACACAAAAGTGTGCTTACTAACCAATTGCCTAAAAATAATATGTCTTAAATGCGGCATAAGATATTTGTGCCAAAAATGACTGCTTACCATTTTGATTAGGTAGAGTTTATCTATCATTATCCGAACATTTTTTCCAATATAATCAATATATGTCAAAATCGTGCTGTCAAGAGTGCTTATTAGCAATTTATGGACAGACTGAAATCAATGAACACAATATCTGCTCCACATTTCAAGTGGGTATATAAAAATGATCCTTTTTAATTATACTAATTAATCGCACCATTAACTTCTCTCATTGAGTGTTAAATAAATGATTTCAATTAACACAACAAATATTAATACAAATGAAGGCATGAAAGTTGTTTCTAGAAAAATATTCACATTCTCTGATAAGAAATATTTTACTTATTACATCTTAAAATGACAAGATATTATATTTAAATATTAACACAGAGAAAGACCACAAAAGTAGAGATATTGATGAACATCATGGAAGATTCAAATCATAAACTCAAAGCAAAACAGCCCACTGCATGGTTAATTAAGTACAACTTATGAGTAAGTGCATCATTCATGATTGATATAATTCCATTTCATCATTTTGCTGTTCAGGGCGATTGTATTTATTTTTTAATATCTTTATTCAACCATGTCCATTTAAATTAAAGTACTTAATACATTTCCAGTATTCAATAATTTGTTAATTATCAATTAGGCATGAATGAATTAATGAATTAATACTTTTATTTTATAAAATCAATTTATAGTTTATGTTAAAAAATAACCAACTAGTGATGGCTTGGCAGGAAAATAACTTATCATTGTTTTAGTACGGTATTTTAGTACGGTAATTTTTATATAAGCTTATTCACCTAATAATTTTACAGGGCAAAATTGTTAAGCTTTTGATATAATTTTCATCTTGGTCATTGAAGTCATGATAAAGAACTCATCAATCTAAATGTGGAAGGTGTAGCAAAGAATAAGATTGTTTAATCATCCAATGAGAAATTGTATGTGCTATACAAATTGTATTTACTATGTACCATCATGTTTCCTGACATATAAATGTGCCCCAATCCTCAAATAGGTTTCTTTTTTATTTTTGATAACTTAATATGCTACATTCATTTTGTTTAACAATCTTAATTTTGTTTTACATTTGATTCATTGTCTGTTTTCCAATGTGAACAGTTAATGTTGACATTGAGTCAGTTGTAGAAGTGTGAAAGACACTAATAATTGACCAGGTGAGATTAAATAATCTAATATATTAACCTCTTACCACATAATTACATGTTAACAACCTTACTAATAACTTCACATCTATTACACATGTATTATAAATAGTTATTATTCCACTGTGCTATAGCTGTCTATCACTTGATTGTGGACCCTGCTTTAGAAGTTTATGAACTACAATATCACAACCATGACAGTTTTTCCCCATCATTTGGTGAAAAAATCAGCTAATTAAGGTAATGGAATTGATATCTAACTGAAACTTGGTATACTTAAGTGAATCTCAGACATAAACATGAAACCTTGGACAGTGTTCATTTGATTGAACCTAGTGAACACGTCAATAATTTCCTTTTTTTGCACAAAAGAAGTTAAATAGTGAGTTTATAAGATTTGAATGATATCAAATTTATGTAGTTTTCCAATCTAGAACTAGAAAAGATTTATTTGTTGAGAATAATCTAATCAAAAGTAAAAAGTTCTGCTTTTTTGACCATGAAAAATCTGCTGTACAGCAGTCGTAGTCAAAATGTGTAAGAATTGTAGCTGGATTTTGATTTATATTTGATGTATTTAAAACTATAAGAGAGAGTTAAAAGAGACTATTGATATTGCTTCCATTATGGTACCTAAATATTCTTTTTTTCTTACAGGATGTACAACTCAACTCGACACTGTATGAAAGAAATAATGAAAGAAATAAAGAAAAATAAAAGAAATGTTCAAACAATAGAATTGCTGTAAATTAAAGAAAGTTATTTCTGTTGTGTTATGGAACAATGTCATGGAAATATAATTTTCTAGGAAACAAAAGACCATACGAAACTTCGCATCTTTCCTAGCTCCGTATGTGTCGCAGATAAAGACACGAACCTAATCACCAGCCATGACGCCAACGATATTTGTTGAACGATAAAGTATGCATCAAATTTAACATTAAAACGTCTATAGGATATCAATAAGTTCTTAAATAATAAAAATATTCCCAAATTTGACAGTGTGTATTTACTGAAAAAGTTGCGGTAAGGAACTCTTTTTAATAGCGGAGGCGTTTTTGAGTTACGAGACTAGAAACCGGAAAGACGATTAAAGACATTTCGCACCATTATGAGTTGTTTCGCACTCATTAAAATTAGTCTGCTTAAATTTTTATTCTTTTTCACTTAGTATGGATCAAATAAAATACATTCTCTTCATATGTGTTTGTATAAATTGGTTTGAGTTGTGTGGAATCCATCTTGAGACATTTGGTTTGTTTACATGAAGTCGTTTCGTCCCATTTCTGGTCTGAGAGAAACATTTCTACGCGTGAACTATTTAAAACATGGTTGGTCAATAGGTCAGAGTAATATCTCCGATAGGTAGAATTTCTCTGTTGATCAGAATGACAAAAGACCTGACTGGTTCCAAAGTGGCCTGTAAATAAAATAAAAAACTTGTGAACAAGAAGAGCATCCTGTATCAAAGTGAAGGAACCTTATATCACAAAATAACAGAGTGATAACAGCAACAAAAGTAGTATGTAAAGGATTTAACATCAATATATTTTCTAGTGTATCAATTGGAGTAAGACAGAAAATAATCATCTTAAAGCAAAGATCATTCCAGTACAAATATCATTTCTTATAAATGGAAGTCAAAAGTAACATAAAATGTATTTGTTTGGAACATAGCATTTCAGGTATTAGTAGGTCAGGAATCAATGTCCAAATGGATGATAAATGCACAGCTGGAATAATCAATAAATCATTTTAAAAATAACATATTTGATAAATTAATCCAGTAGCCATTTGTTGTTATTAATTATCATTTCTATGTGCTAGAGTTGTGTCACGATAAAGTCATTCCAACCAGATTAAAAACTTTTATAACTAATGAACTTCAAGAGTATTACAGTTGGACATTATGTCTAAGTGCCTGGATTAGCAGTAAATGACATTAATCAAGTAGTCAAGTTGAACTTACAATACGACAACAGATAGTGGACAATAAGACAACACATTATGGCCAAAATGACAATATAAAGTGGACAAAATGACAATATAAAGTGGACAAAATGACGATATAAAGTGGACAAAATGACGATATAAAGTGGACAAAATGATAATATATTGGTATAGTGAAATTTTATATGACAACTGCATATTATGACTTCAAAGTGGCCAGTGTTTAAAAATTTTGGAGAAGGTTTGTAATTAATTCCAAAGTGATATTAATTAAAAAAGTACGCAAAAAGCAAATTGTGTTACAAGAATTAATCAAAAAAAGATTAATAATAATGAAGCTGTAAAATTAATTCTGATAATATAAATTAATATTTTACAATACCACTGAAAAAACAATTGGAGATTTTCTGAACACACAGTTTGCAAGAGTTAAACCTGGGTTAAAAAATAAAAATATTGGAGAATTGCTGTTTATATTTAAGTGTAGGAATGATTTATAAGAAATGACATGTAAAAACAATGTTTCATGTAACTTATCATCACTGAATGTCTTTGATACCAGTACACCAAATACAACTATATCTTATCACCATCATCTATCTATCATTGAAATTGGTATCATCTTAACTCTGGCAATAGGTACCACTATACTCAATCTTATTGTACTTCTAGCATCTAAATTTGCCAGTGGTGGTGAAAGCCCTACACTAGTGTTTGTAAGGAGTTTGTGTGTTGCTGATGTTTTATTAGGAGTATACGGAGGATTCAAAATGATCATGTTTCTCAATGTTGATATCTTATTGATGAATTTCTTCCTACCAGAGAGTTTATTTTTTACAGCTTTATTGGCTTCTGGATTATCCTTGTTATCTCTTAACATTGACTGCAGTATCAAATTATCTCAGCCTTTTAAATATCTTATGCACATGGATAAAAAGAACATCATAACTTTTATGGTATTATTGTGGAATTTTTCATTCATAATTGGATTTCTGCCACAAATTGGTTGGAATAACATAGATCATGTCAAGTCATTTTTTACCTTTTTCTCCTGGACGTTTTTTTTATTCCATGGAATTATGGTTTTTATATCCATTGTGCTCAATGTGATTATGATTGCGTATTTACGTACAAAAACTAAACAGATCAACACTGATCAGAATTTTATGCGAGCATCAACTCACGAGTTTCAAAAATATCATAGAATAGTGGTTACAACAATTA
The DNA here is from genome assembly GCA_029955415.1 of Lottia scabra. Taxonomy (NCBI): domain Eukaryota; kingdom Metazoa; phylum Mollusca; class Gastropoda; family Lottiidae; genus Lottia; species Lottia scabra. Next base: position 3,901,620 of record JARJEI010000013.1, on the reverse strand, counting down.
TTGATACAATATTATGGTTGTCATGCACTATACCATTTTATACTTATCTTGGACTATTTTGTTCTGAGTGCCCATTAGCAAACTCCATTAACTCTGATAAAAACATAGTTTATTTTATACCAGTGTTTTTAGTGAAATCTTTTATAAGTGGCCTTGTACATGGTTATAGAACTGCTCAAATTAAATCAGTGATTCAAAACTTATCTCGTGGGGTGTCACGTTTAATGAAAAATTCAAAACGAGTTCGAACAAATGGAATTCCTACTGTGTATACTAATAATAGTCCAATCAATTCTGATCAATCTGATGATGCAATGACTTATGATGGTCCAATAAGTCGTATTGGTAGTACAAACAGTAATGATAATTTAATATCTGACTCAAGAGCCACGTTAAATACTCTGGTGTCTTCAGGTATTCAGACACATCAGGTTGAAATTACTGCATTATAAAGATCAGCATTTCTACAGAATGTTATCTAATAAAGTGTTTTTATTTAGTTTATGCCTTTCTTTTATCTTTTTTACTTTTGTTTATTGAGACAAGAGTTTAATGAGTGAAAAAGATTGAGAATTTTGGTCGTCAATGATAACATTTCCTCATCTCCAATCAATTTATTTGACAATTCTAGGCAGTCTATAAATGGTAAATTTTGATGAATCTTTTGGGAATACCTCTTTTTTGTCTGGGCATTTTACAATGATTAAGCCATTATTAAGCTACATTTGGCCAATTTTATGCAAGAACTGTTCTAGTTTTAAAGTACTCAGAACCTAATAAATTATGCAGAAATCACACTAACACATAATTGATTTTACTGTGTCTTGGGCAAGAAAGCATAAAAAAGTCCCTTTTGGGAAAAAACACAGTTTCACGCATTTGTTTTGATATGTTATGTTGATTGATATTGTTTCAGGTTGCTTTTTCATCCAAATAAAGTATTTTTCCAAAGCTTTTTACTTATTAAATTTTCTGTACTGTAGTCCTTAAATAAGGTCAATGAACCAGATTATCATAGTCTGGTGGAAGGATTTATTATCATCAAACCAATATGACAGGTTAATTTGATACACCAACATATTATGTAAATTGACACCTGAATTATAACAAACAATATGAAACAAGGTAGTGAACACAATTAACGTCAGGTTGATTGTATCTTGTATTTCAACATTAATCTACTATGAAAACTTATTCGAACAAGTTTGATAAATTCATAGTCCCTAATTATCAGTGCAATCAATATCGAAATTACTGACTTTTACTGATTTTTTTGACTACCTGTTGATCGTTTCCATCTCATAAATTCCTGTCTATTGTTATTAGTCTGGAAAATAATAATTTGATATAATACGGTAAAACATACTAATTATCATGACAATATCCTTTAACAATTCTTAATGGATTATTATGATTTATAACAGTGCGTATCATAAATATTTTACATTTCCATGCAAGGTTCGATAAAAATCTAATCTTGTTTGGATTTCTTGAAATTCAGCAGCAATTCAAGCTGTAAAAGTTGTAATTTGCTTCCCAAAATTATAAATTAAGAGATAGTTGAAAGATATTGTTTCTTTATTAATTCTTTGCAAATACATTGTAGGAAATATTTGATTGCAAATAGGATAATTTTTACTCCCAAACTCTGATATGCCATCACTTAAAATGGACCGTGTTTGTACGATCTGAATACAATAGTTCAAGTCCACATATGAAGTAAATCGCCACAATATTAATACAAAATCTTGCCAAAGTCCTTCAGGACATTATAAAAATGTATCACAAAATATGTAATATTTTAACATTACAAAAGCTGAAACTAGAACCTGACAACAACATCTGTTGTAAATTACAGCTCATTACCTAATTACACTGTTCCAGAAGGTTAATCATGATTTTTCTGTAATATGAAAATTACCTTTCTATTCCGTCACATATATAATAAATAATTGTTGGAAGATTAAAATTAAACCAATAGGATACATTTGTAAAGGATAATCAGTGCATTGCTTTGTAAAAGTTTTTAAAAACCCTCGTTCCAAAATTTCTAATACTTCATAATTGTTCAGCTACCATGAAACATGAGTAACATAATTCTTAGGGATTTTTATCAGAACATAAGAACTGTTATCTAGTATTTTACTCTTAATAACTCAAATCCATACTTGTAATTTTCTAATTAATAATATCAAAAAAATATCTAATCACTTTGTGGTTCATATTGGTTGTCATGGTATTTCTGATAATATATCTCAATTGATTGGCTCTACCTTGAAATTGTACTTTCCAGTAAAAAATATCTGACGGTTGTTGTTCATAATGTTTTTATCAGTGTAAAATGTCTCCCTCTCTACCACTAGAAAATATCTGATGGTTGTTGTTGATGTGTGTATCAGTGTGTAAATGTATCCTTCTCTCCTTGTGAGGTTCTGTAGCACAGTGGTTAGCGCATCGTTCTTTACAAACATGACGTCATTTGCTTGGATACGAGAAAATGAAGGTTGTTATGTTTGAGAGTTCGGTCCCTGACCAGGGTGTGAAAGTTCGATGACCTTGAATAAGTCATCTTCACTCATAATTCCAGTCCACCCAGCTGTAAATGGGTACGGATAATCCGGGAAAGATCAATGCCAAGAGGTTTGGCCAAGGACCAGCTGGGAGATAGGATCCGCACGGAACCTAAGTTGTTATCCTTGTAAAATATAGATGTTTCTTTCTTTTTTTTTACCACTAGAAAATATCTGACTGTTGTTGTTGTTGATGTTTATATCAGTGTATAAATGTATCCTTCTCTACTACTAAAAAATATCTGACTGTTGTTGTTGTTGATGTTTGTATCAGTGTATAAATGTATCCTTCTCTACCACTAGAAAATATCTGACTGTTGTTGTTGATGTTTGTATCAGTGTATAAATGTATCCTTCTCTACTACTAAAAAATATCTGACTGTTGTTGTTGATGTTTGTAGCAGTGTATAAATGTATCCCTCTCTACCACTAGAAGATATCTGACTGTTGTTGTTGATGTTTGTATCAGTGTATAAATGTATCCCTCTCTACCACTAGAAAATATCTGACTGTTGTTGTTGATGTTTATATCAGTGTATAAATGTATCCTTCTCTACCACTAAAAAATATCTGACTGTTGTTGTTGATGTTTATATCAGTGTATAAATGTCTCCCTCTCTACCACTAGAAAATATCTGACTGTTGTTGTTGTTGATGTTTATATCAGTGTGTAAATGTATCCTTCTCTACCACTAGAAAATATCTGACTGTTGTTGTTGATGTTTATATCAGTGTGTAAATGTATCCTTCTCTACCACTAAAAAATATCTGACTGTTGTTGTTGATGTTTATATCAGTGTATAAATGTCTCCCTCTCTACCACTAGAAAATATCTGACTGTTGTTGTTGTTGATGTTTATATCAGTGTGTAAATGTATCCTTCTCTACCACTAGAAAATATCTGACTGTTGTTGTTGATGTTTATATCAGTGTATAAATGTCTCCCTCTCTACCACTAGAAAATATCTGACTGTTGTTGTTGATGTTTATATCAGTGTATAAATGTCTCCCTCTCTACCACTAGAAAATATTTGACTGTTGTTGTTGATGTTTATATCAGTGTATAAATGTATCCTTCTCTACCACTAGAAAATATCTGACAGTTGTTGTTGATGTTTATATCAGTGTATAAATGTCTCCTTCTCTACCACTAGAAAATATCTGACTGTTGTTGTTGATGTTTATATCAGTGTATAAATGTATCCCTCTCTACCACTAGAAAATATCTGACTGTTGTTGTTGATGTTTATATCAGTGTATAAATGTATCCTTCTCTACTACTAAAAAATATCTGACTGTTGTTGTTGATGTTTGTATCAGTGTATAAATGTATCCTTCTCTACTACTAAAAAATATCTGACTGTTGTTGTTGATGTTTGTAGCAGTGTATAAATGTATCCCTCTCTACCACTTGAAGATATCTGACTGCTGTTGTTGATGTTTGTAGCAGTGTATAAATGTATCCCTCTCTACCACTTGAAGATATCTGACTGCTGTTGTTGATGTTTGTATCAGTGTATAAATGTATCCCTCTCTACCACTAGAAAATATCTGACTGTTGTTGTTGATGTTTATATCAGTGTATAAATGTATCCTTCTCTACTACTAAAAAATATCTGACTGTTGTTGTTGATGTTTGTATCAGTGTATAAATGTATCCCTCTCTACCACTAGAAAATATCTGACTGTTGTTGTTGATGTTTGTATCAGTGTATAAATGTATCCTTCTCTACTACTAAAAAATATCTGACTGTTGTTGTTGATGTTTGTAGCAGTGTATAAATGTATCCCTCTCTACCACTAGAAGATATCTGACTGTTGTTGTTGATGTTTGTATCAGTGTATAAATGTATCCCTCTCTACCACTAGAAAATATCTGACTGTTGTTGTTGATGTTTATATCAGTGTATAAATGTATCCTTCTCTACTACTAAAAAATATCTGACTGTTGTTGTTGATGTTTGTATCAGTGTATAAATGTATGAAGGTTTAATTCCGTCTTCCATACATAACTGTATACTACCCCTTTAAACTACAAAAATAAATCCATCTGAATAAATTTCTAAACATACCGTAAGTTATTAATATCAAATAATGAAACAACCAGCAAGTGATGGATTTCATCCCCATTCGATTTAGATAAGCTTCAGAAACAGATATAAGATATTATTTATGTTTTAGATGAAATAGAAAATGTATCAAATGAAATCAAGTTGAATTGAATCAAATCGTTCTTTCCTGTTATAAAAAATTCAACAAGTGGTTGCCTAGCAAGATAAGACCACATCCCTCATGAATTTTTAGTATATCAAGAGCATTCCCCAATTTGCGTCAAATTCAAATCATATCAAAAATATAACCTGTCAAAAATATAGTTAACATCTTTTGATCACAAAATTATCTAAAATTCTGAATTAAACTTTCAATCTCAAAGCGTTTATAAGTCAAAATCCGTTCATCTTAAAATCGTCAAATTAAAATTTTGATGTGTTTTGAAGGGCGATATCTCAAAAATCGTTAACGAAAAATTGTTTAATTCCAACTTGTCCAAAATCTCATAAATACAAATGATCATATCAAATTTCATTCAAATCAGATGAAAAATGTAATTTCTATCGCATTCACAAGCCAATTACGACGTATTTTGACTATGTCAAGGGCAATAACTCAAATATTGTTCATCAAAAAAATCGTCAAATTCGAACTTGTCCGAGATTTCATTAATCCAAATGTTCACATCAAATTTCCTTCAAATCAGGTCAAAACTGTAATTTCTATCGCGTTCACAAGCCAATTGTGGACGGACGAACATGGGTGACAACAATATACAACCACATTTATTACAATGTTGGCATAAAAAAAATTAATATAAAAAATTAAGTTGCACAATTTGAAAGGGGTATTAATGTTATTGCCTGACAATCAGCTATTTATTCATGCATTTATATCATCTATTTAAGAATATGAAGACAAATATCGCAATAAAAGAGTACATTAATATTGATGTATGAAAACTAGGAAGATGACATGAAATCAATTAGTCCCTGACAAAATTACAGTCTAAATATTAGAATTATTCATGAAATTGGTAATTGTTTACATTACATAATAAATATTGATAAATCAATAGAGAATTTTGATAAAATACTCTTCTTACACAATATATATTGTGTATATTGTGTAATCCTGTAATAACTTATAATCATAGTTCCTTACAGAGTGATATTCTACCTTGATATTCATTGTTGATTTAAAATTGGTGGTCTTGGTGTTATGTAATAGTCATTAATGTACCTTGAGAAAATATTCCAGTGTAAAGGCAGGTGTTGTTTAGAGATTTATAATCTGAGAGTGCTACATCTGCTCTCAGTTATTACTGATTAATCTATGCAACTCTTTTGCTGTCATAAATAACAATCAGAGATGATACAGCAGTCAGCTTCAGACTACAAACACATTTCATACAATGTTTTGTTGTATTCGCATTTCCGAAAAAAACAGATGATAATGTATGTGTATGTCAAATTTAATATAGTGGAGTTAATCTGTCAGTAATGTTTCATGTCGGCAATTCCCTTTTACATTATAAAGAATAACATGCACAATTTAGATTGCAACTATGTTCAGGATCGAAGATTGTTAATACCCCGGTACAATAAAGGTTCTTTCAGTTGATGGTTGTTATAATCGAAGATCAATTTTATTCCATTCTATTAACAACACATTGTACATCCAGTCTCAAATTTCCCTTCTTTTGGAACCAAGTTGCACATTCTAATTGTTTTTGAGCACTTTTACTCAAGTATTTCAAGACAAAACTTTCTAAGAATTGATTGGTAGAATTTTTATTTTCATTGATTCTTTGTACTTTGTATTTTTTACATATTTTCTTCAGCCGTTTATTCTCAAACTTGTCAATATTAACTAACTGTGGAAGAAAACCTGTAGACTTACGTATTGAAAAGAAGCGTACCAAGAGAAATGAAATACAAATGCTTTATTTTGGGAAGAATCAAAATAAAAAACATCTTTTTTTCTTGAATACATTTTGTAGCACATTTGGATCACAAGTATCTAAAACTGACTATCATGTTTTCAGATCAGACATCATAAAGCCGCGTGTTAAAATGAAAAAGAATATATTTCTAAAATGGTAAAATAAAAGATAGTAAAATGATATAATTGATATGTTAATATCTATTAAGAAGTGTAAAATTGATACTATACAATGTTCAAAAGGAAATAATTAGGTTATTACATGTTATATATATATCAAATCAATAGCTATCAATATCATCAAACCCATCCCTAATATACATCAATTGATCTTCTGACTCAATTTTCAAGAGAGAAATAGAAATCAGGATTCCACATTCAAACAATAATTGAGGAAGGTGGGAAGAATTGGTTGTCACGATTCAAACAACTAATTACAGAAAATATAGGATGGAAATCTGATTACTTATCAGATCTAGATAAATTGTTCAATAAAATCAAACAATGATATCAACCAAATTGATTTGAACCAAGTCACCTTTGAATAAATGATCACAATGTATATATATATATGTCATAAACTAGTTTGATATTATACAATTTTAACAAGGTAAGCAGCTGCCCAAAAGTCTATACACCCGCACAGTAGCTAAAGGCACAGCAGCATACAACTACAAAATTGTAACCTGTAACATACCGGTACATAACTTAATTTCATTACAGGAGCATCAACTTTCAACTATTTCAAGTCATTTATTCTAAAAATACTTTTGTACATGTGCATACTAAGTTATATCTGAATTTTGAAAAAACTCCAATTTTGATTGCTTTGAGTTGACACATTTGTTTCAGTCACCAGGGAAATAAATAACAATAAGGTCCCCCAAAAAATTATCAAATATCTTACTTGTCTGAGTTGACATTAAAGCATACACGACTTCATCAAAATCAGACCAAAATTTGTAGCCTTTATTGTGTTAAAAAGTTAATTTGACATATTTGGTTAAGTCAAGGATAATGACAAGGAAAATATTCAACTTGTCCACTGATTGATTAAAATCAGATCAAACTTGTAACCTCTAATATATTCAGTTATGTGGGCATATATATTTATAACTATTATAGTTTAATATATTTTAACACCTCCTTAATAATGAGAGAAAGTCTGGAATGAAATTTTAGAATATAAAATCAATCAAGATAGATGTAAAATATTGATTTAAAGATAATCTATATTGATATTGAATAAAATAAGAGAATTGGTTGGCACGGTAACATATAGCCATGAGCTGAAATTACGCATTTAAATTAATTCTTGAAAACTTATAATAAATGACTAATCAAATATTGGCCAGGATTTATCCATTAATAAAACGCTTAAAGCTATCATGCTCTAACTTAGCTAAAAATAATTATCTAAAAAAAAAATAATTAAGACTGTCCGTCCGCCATATTTACTATAATCAGTCGCCATATTTGTTAAAGAAATATGGCCGCCACCCACCCAGTATAAAACACAGGTAAGACACGCCCATCAATCAGTTGGTTGTCAGATCTCGGCAGGTCAAGATCAAATTTCACAGTGAAACCAACCAACCTTGACTTTGACGTAAACAAACAATAATGGATATTGAGGTTAGATCAAATTTCACGATCGTAATGAAATCGGGATTATTTTCAAATATATTATTATACATGATCATGCATGTATATTTATAAACCATATCCGTGCTCGTGAAATATTGTCTATTGCTGTTCATAACAAATTGTGACTATACTAGATTTTTATTTACAAAACAAAATATATAATCACACATTAGGTACTTGGTATTTGGAAAATGATAAATAAATAATTATTCTATTGAGTAACATTCAGATTTTTCAGATCAAACTTTTCTTACAGATTATTTCATTGTTGCAGATAAAATGCTGCACATGTGTAAACAAAGGAATGTGTATTTGAATCAACTTTTACTCCACATTCTTTACAAAATGAGTTCTTTATTAGGTCGTAAAGTTTTCCCTCCAATACTATAAACCGTCTCTGTTTTAGTATATCTCTCTCTTGGTGAAATTTGTCTTGATCTCTGAAATTTTACAATAATCTTTTGATATAATCATAGAATTAGAAACTATTATACTTCTATGATATAACAGAATAAAAAAATTGTACAAATGCAAAAAACATGATAAATGTATTATATTTTATGTCATAGTTTGTTTATAATAATAACAATTACTTTGCAGAATAAAACAATCTTTTCTTACATCATTATCATCATTATAACACTAGAGTAATCATTGTCATCACACAGAATATCATCAATATTTTCTGAATGTTCTGGTCGATCGTATGGGTGTGTAAATTTGACACCGTACTGCTCGGAAAAAATACTGTCCATAATCTTATCTACTTCTTGTTCCTAGAAAAAAAAACGAAAAATTTAGTTACAATTTATATCACAAACGTATAGAGTGTAAGTTATTTTAAAATTTCGCTAATAATAACTTTGTGACAAATGTGAGTTACTTCCCTTATTCACCAAGCAGACTAAACAGAGATATTACAATGTAACTAACTAGTTTACATTATAATTGTATGCTATTATCATAATTATATTTCTAAAATATTGGGAATATTTATCCTATGCATCAATATCAATGAGAATCTGTACTACATATGACAAATGAAAACATTGAAATGACTCTTTTCATAAGCCTCAAAGATTATCATTTGTATATACATAAAGAAATAATCGTGGTACAAAACACAGGTAAGTCTGTTTTCTTATCAGAAGTACACGTCTGCAGCTGCATTGTGCATATAATATGATACATTAGTAAGTATTATGCAAATTGAGAAACGTGTTTTGTATTTTCTTACCTGAGTCTCCATTTTTATTGTTTTGAAAGGCGAGGTTGACTAGTTTCAAGCTAAGTTGGTTTCACTGTGAGTGTCGTTCATCGATGTTGATAGTTTGAAGTTCGCATATCAACTGAACGATGGGCGTGGCTTACCTGGGTTTTATAGTGGGTTAGTGGCGGCCATATTTCTTCAGCAAATATGGCGGCTGCTAGTTGTAAATATGGCGGACCAATGGACTTATTTTTTTAAAAAAATAATTATTTTTAGCTAAGTTAGAGCATGATAGCTTTAAGTTCCAAATGAATAATTGAAGAATAAATATTGATTTAAGACTTGTTGTTTGTTTGAGTGTTCAATAGTATTTTTGGTAATTGTAGAAATTTTAAGTATTGATACTAAATGGATTACCAGACCTTAAAGTACTAAAACTACAATATTTGACAACCATTCATTTCAAATTTCAAATATTTTTTAAATAGGTTATCATATTTTATATTCCTATTTAGGTATAGATCAGGATTTATTTATGGCTAATGCACACTTTAAAAGTAAGATAATAAACTGTCTGCATGTCCACTTCAGCAACTTTCAGTGATTATCATTATATAAATGTCCTAGGTAAACATTGGTTAAAAACCTAGGACATTTAGCATTTTCAATATTTGAAACTAAAATCTGTCAATGTTCTTACTCAATTTTCTTTTCTTTTCAAAAACCTATAATGCAAGTAAGCAGTTTTTCTGATATATATGCGCGTTCCGCGTATGCATAAACTTGTAGACAGCTTACTGCTGTATTTTGCTGATTTCAAGTTATATGTGCACATGTTTGTCTAAAAACTCTATTAATGTGAAATATAGAGACACAACCACTTGTGGCATGTATACATTGACCAATATATCGTGCCAGCACTAACCTGAACCTTGCAATATAATGATAATAATAAATATCTACATTTTAACAAGCAAATAATCAATTCAATAAGTAGAAATTAATTCTGTTATAGGAAACAAGTTAATCTGAACATGGTCTGCAAACCCACAGTTTATTGTTATATTTCACATTGTGTATTCTATATAATAATATATAATTGTGTGACATATTGGAACATAACAACTGATATATATATTATATTTTAATGATATAAATCCATTATCTCAGTGTATTGTAAATCAATTATCAATATATAGAAATAACCTGAGGCTATTATAACCACATACTGATTACACATATCTATTATTTACACATACTTTTTTATTTCAAATGTGTTATTCTCAATGCATGAAATGTGAATCCCTTTTTTAATACAATTGAACAAAAGTTCATCTGGAAGATTGTGTAAAAATTACAATGACCATTACTTTTTTTTAATGGCAGCCAATTTGTCCGGGGTGGTTGACAAGAGTTATCAGTAAATGGAATTTCAAAAAGTGACATTTTCAAATTACATAAGTTTTTTTACATTTTTTTCTTCAAAAATATTAAACATTTTTTGATTTGTTGGATTTTTCATCTTTGGGTGATAACCTATGTGTCTGTGACTGATTTTGTTTCTCTGATCTTAATGTACCTTGATATGAGTGTATGTATTGATGAGATCTCTGTTAAGTTAAAGATAGTGGACCACGGCCATATACGCCTAACGAAAAAGTTGAAAAAGGAAAAAATTTAATCAGGAGAAAACTAAACTTTCTCAAACCTTTCGATTTAGGTCCAATAACATCCATTTTAAGTTTCATCAAAATCGGTTGAAAACTAAGAGAGTAATAGCATATTTAAGATTTGGGGCAAGGGCAATAACTCTGCTTCTAACGATCAAAGATAGCTTGCCAGGCAAGGTAATATACGCCCACTGGAGGCTTTGTTTAAAAAAGAACATTTGGCAGAAAACAGCAACCATCACAACCATGAAATATTCAACCTGTAGTCATAGGCCTACATTTCGTACAGAACTTGAATTAAGTGTTGCCTAAATATTTTTTTTTTCTCGATTTCATCAAGGGTTCAGCATTCATCAGGTTTAGTCAAAATCCTTCTGCCTTGTAGAGTCTTTCTGAGCTTAAAACTGAATGTATTTCATAGAAGAAGGCCAATAACTCAAATCAAATATTTTTTGATTATCAATAGGAATTATCGTGTAATAATAAACTATTTAAATAGGTTTCTTTCAAATCGTTGTGCCTTCTAGAGTGTCAACGAGCTATATATCAAACGCGTTTTAAAGAACAAGGGCAATAATTCATATTAAATATTTTCCGATTCTTTTGATTTTAAATAGGGTTCATGCTTGGGTGATAATAAACAATTTCAGCAAGTTTCGTCAAAATCAGTAAAGAATTGTGACTTGTAGAGTGTTAGCGAGCTAAAAATCGAACGCGTTTTAAAGAACAAGGGCAATAATTCATACTAAATATTTTCCGATTCTTTTGATTTTCAATAGGGTTCATACTTGGGTGATAATAAACAATTTCAGCAAGTTTCGTCAAAATCCGTAAAGAATTGTGACTTGTAGAGTGTTAACAAGCTAAAAATCGAACGCGTTTTTAAGAACAAGGGCAATAATTCATACTAAATATTTTCCGATTCTTTTGATTTTCAATAGGGTTCATCCTTGGGTGATAATAAACAATTTCAGCAAGTTTCGTCAAAATCCGTAAAGAATTGTGACTTGTAGAGTGTTAACAAGCTAAAAATCGAACGCGTTTTTAAGAACAAGGGCAATAATTCATACTAAATATTTTCCGATTCTTTTGATTTTGAATAGGGTTCATCCTTGGGTGGTAATAAACAATTTCAGCAAGTTTCGTCAAAATCCGTAAAGAATTGTGACTTGTAGAGTGTTAACATGCTAAAAATTGAACGCGTTTTAAAGAAAAAGGGCAGTAATTCATATTAAATATTTTCCGATTCTTTTGATTTTAAATAGGGTTCATCCTTGGGTGATAATAAACAATTTCAGAAAGTTTCGTCAAAATCCGTAAAGAATTGTGACTTGTAGAGTGTTAACAAGCTAAAAATCGAACGCGTTTTAAAGAACAAGGGCAATAATTCATATTAAATATTTTCCGATTCTTTTGATTTTAAATAGGGTTCATCCTTGGGTGATAATAAACAATTTCAGCAAGTTTCGTCAAAATCCGTAAAGAATTGTGACTTGTAGAGTGTTAACAAGCTAAAAATTGAACGCGTTTTAAAGAACAAGGGCAGTAATTCATATTAAATATTTTCCGATTCTTTTGATTTTAAATAGGGTTCATCCTTGGGTGATAATAAACAATTTCAGCAAGTTTCGTCAAAATCCGTAAATAATTGTGACCTGTAGAGTGTTAACAAGCAATTGTGGACGGACGGACGGACCGACGGACATGGGTGACGGCAATATACGCTCCACATTTCATCGTTTTAAAGAACAAGGGCAGTAATTCATATTAAATATTTTCCGATTCTTTTGATTTTAAATAGGGTTCATCCTTGGGTGATAATAAACAATTTCAGCAAGTTTCGTCAAAATCCGTAAATAATTGTGACCTGTAGAGTGTTAACAAGCAATTGTGGACGGACGGACGGACCGACGGACGGACCGACGGACCGACGGACATGGGTGACGGCAATATACGCTCCACATTTCATGTGGGCGTATAAAAATAGCTCAAATTCGAACTTGATCTTCGTTTTATGAATATGTATACACATATCAAATTTCTTTTGATTCCGTCAAAAACTCTAGTTTTTAGAGCGTTTACGAGCAAATGTTGACGGATGGACCGACGGACGGACGGACGGACAGGGGTGACTACAATATACGTCCTCATAGAGAGATGAGGGCGTATAAAAACTAATATTGTTTGATATTAGCTATTTCAGACAGTTGCCAGTGGGCACAAAATATTGATGGATGAGCAGATTTCATCCACAGAGAAACTGTGTCTGCAATGTTATTTTGAGTTCAGTAATTAACTAGCAAACACATGATACATTCTATTTAATATATGAATGTAAACAACAGATATGAGTTTACATAAACCACAAAACACCCTTAAAACAAAATACATTACTAATATTGTATTAAAAATACAATTAATTTTTAAATGAATATTTAAATGAATGTCAAGCTCAAGATAAATATATATGATTACACGAATTTAACTAGAAAGTATAATTAGAAATCATAAGTTATCTGAATTTGAAATCTCAAATTTAACACAGTAACACTTCAGTATTCAAGCATTTTCTTAAATCTGTCATTTCTGCATGATGTAAAGTCTCTCCAAAAATTTACGATCAACTTTGGTTCTATTATTTCTAAAGTCTACACATTGCATACCATCATTTCCTTCATAAGACAATGTATAAAATATCAAGATATTTATTTGAGCAATATAAGAAATGAACTAAAAGAAAGATAACTAAAATAATAAAATAAAGATAACTTACTATAACCTATAGAAGCTACACTAGGATCATCTATATTAATCTTATAACTATTTCTTATTGAACGATAATCTTCTGCCATAGGATTCCAATTACCAGGAACGACTTCATCTAGAATATATAATAACATTTTTATCATCAAATCCCAATTTTCAAATACCTGGGAAAACCCCCGATATTTACTCTTAAACTTTGTTTAGGTTGGAAATCTACACAAATTTCTGCATTCAGAGATGAAAAGATTCCATATACACGTCATGTGTTATCCGTCATGCGTTAAAAATCAAACTGGTTGGTTTTTGACGCATGACAGAGATCATTTGACAGGATACCGCTACCGCATATATGAAATCATACCCTCTAGAACCAACCATTACAATTCTTAACACATGACAGATGACGCATCCGCATGACGCGTATATGGAATCTTAGCTTAAAGATGCAAACAAAATGTATCTAACTATACTTCCTTATATATCATAGATACAAAAATATTCCACTTTGAAGAATATTGTATGTTTATTTTTTATTAAAGGTATATGGTATAAGTTTCAGCTCAACCATTAAGTGATAAATATTATCTAGATAGACATAGTATTTTATGGTTTGAAATCATATCATCATTCTGAAACTAATAAAGTTAAAGAATTAAAAAGAAAACTAACAAACCTTTAGGAGAAGATGATGATGTAGTAGGTTTAGTAATAAGTTGAGCAAATCCTAATCTGATCAATTCTAGATTAAAACATATTTCATCTTGATGATTTATATCTACAAGATAAACTGGTAGTGGTGTCGTCTGCTCACTACAAAATATAAACATTAATTAGTACTGCTATATCAATATCAAGCATAATTCCATTTGATTCTTCAGAATTTATTAATTAAATGACCCCTCTCTGATAACAGAATAAATATGTGTCAGGATGAAAACAGTACAAGCAAGATAATTCTGTTAAACACGTCCAAAGAATGACAGAAAAAGATGTATAGTAGTGGTACCATCAGATGTTTCAAAAGGAGTAACTCACCTTCCTGATGGAATGTTCTCACTGGCTACAGTAACAGACAATATCTTATCAGAATTACCATTGTCAACACACAGTTCTTTTAATACAACAGTTGATACAGTAGGCCAAGTATCATGATCTTTCTGAGGTTTAATATCTGATAAACAACACCATAGAGCCAGAGGTGGTAATGTAGTAAACTCTTTAGGTAGTGGATAAACTTGACTCAAAGGAACTGTTTCCTTATCACCATAATCAACATAGAATACCACTACATCATGTTTCTTCTGTTTAGATTTTACATCTGATTTGTTGATCAACTCCACTACCTTTCCTCTATAATAGTTGCCATCTTTAAATTTAGCACAACAGTAATCATTGACCCGGGGTAAGAAGTCGCGACTTAATTGTTCCAAACGTTTTTTTGTATAAGCAAAGAATTTCTGATTAATGTTCTTCATCAGTTTATCCATATTTTTACCATTTTCTATTGAAACTTTGTGAACATAAAAATCTCCAGGAGTGTTGATATGAGCCATCAGAACATTAAATCGAACATTTGGATCATTTTCTTTTTGTCCAATGTAAGTTGATGAGTCAATTTCTGAAATCTGAAGTTCAGTTTGATTTGGGACAGTATCAATATTGATATTTTTCATTGTATCTTCAATGTTGGTCTTCATTGGGTTTGTTGATTGAGCTCTACATTCAGGTTTGCTGTTTGTGATGTCCTTCTGTTGATTTATTTCTTTATCCAGATGGTTGTCACTTTTGTCTTGAAAATTACTGGTCCTTGAACTCTTTTGAGTGACATTCGGAGATTCGATGTTAGGTTTATTAGAAGTTTGTGTCAAAGTTTTGGACAGATTATGATCCTTAGTTGAGGATTCTGGTATGACTTTCTTATTCACTTTAGTAGGACTTGAAACATTGAACATTGGAGATGCAGATTTTAAAGATGCAAACCCACTTTCAGTTGACTGTTTTTCATCTAAACTCTCGCTCCTCTGATTAACTAATGTTTTTTCATGATCAGTTTCATCAAATGGTAAATAGTCTTTAAACATGGTCTTTAGAGAGCTTAACTGTTCAGAGATAGGAACAAAACGTGCCATTCTCTGTTTTATCATAACTACACTGAGGTTGATATTACCACAAGGGGCATTCCATGGTGTATTTGGTGTATTAGGATACATCAATAATGATAAATCTACTAGATTAGGAAAATGGGGTGATTTACTACAATAAACTGGTTTACATAATAACATCTGATTCTGAACATTTAATGTCATAGAGTTGATTTCATCTTCTGTCCATGATGTTCTTCCAGGATCAACTGGTGACAACTGAAAAACATATTAATTTAAAGAATAAAGTCTTAAAAACCTTAAATTCATCTGATCAAATAGTTACTTTTATGTGGTAAATCTAGTTTGAAATCATATTCATGAAATACATTGTTCATTTCCCAGATTCTTTGATAAAATGTTGACCCTCTTAAGCAGAAAACAAAATTGCAGATTCTGTCTGTTCAAAATATTTACTTAAAAACAGCTCCTTCAAGCTCTCAAAGATAATCTTTATACAGTATATCACACAAAATGACATACATAACCAAAAACCACAGAATTCTTTATAGATCAGACCTTTGCAAATCAGTTAAAGGTAAACAACTCTACTTATTTACAGTTTAATACCTACTACAGTCATACATGTACAATATTGGCCTGTCTTAGACATTTCCAAATTAGACAAGTGGTTGCCTAGCAATATACGCCACTTCCCTGATAAATTTTTAGTATATCAAGGGCACTCGATTATCGGTGTTAAATCGTCAAAGGCAATAACTCAAAATTCATTCAACGAAAAATCGTCAAATTCTAACTTGTCCAAGATCCCATCAATATATAAATGATTCCATTAAAATCAGATGAAAACTGTAGTCACTATTGTCATATTCAAACTTGTCCAAGATCTCATGAATACCAACAACCATACCAAATTTCATTCCAATCAGATGAAAACTGTAGTCTCTATTACGTTCACAAGCCAATTTTAACATGTTTTGACTAAGTCAAGGGCAGTAACTCAAAAACCGTTCATCAAAATATCGTCAAATTCGAACTTGTCCAAGATCTCATGATTAAAAATAATCACACCAAATTTCATTCAAATCAGAATAAAATAGCGATGGCCATCGTAATACGCCCACTTTTATAACGGCAGCCAATTCTTCGGGCGGTTGACAAGAGTGATCAGTAAATGAAAGATTCTGAGAATGGCATTTTCTCTTTTTACAAGAGTAAAACCATGGGTTAAAGTTTCCTGGAAAAAACAAATATGTCACTGAAATATGCATAAAACAAGGGCAACCAACGTTTAGGTTCCATCCTAAAATGATTAAGAGCAGACACATAGTTGATGATGTTTCTGATTTTCAATAAGGTATATCCGAAGGTCAATACAAACACCAACAGCCAGTTTCATAAAAATCAACCAAGAAACCAGCTCTCTATCGTGTCCGTAACGGCTGAAAAATTAACGTGTTTTAAAGAACAAGGGGCAATAACCCATAAAATATTTTTTCGATGTTTCTGATATTCAATAGGGTTTATTCTAAGGTCAATACAAACACTCATACCAAGTTTCATCAAAATCCATCAAGAAACCAGCTCTCTATGGTGTCCACAATTTTGAGAGTGTAATGGCTGAAAAATTAACGTGTTTTAAAGAACAAGGGCAATAACTCATAAAATATTTTTTCGATGTTTCTAATATTCAATAGGGTTTATCCTAATGTCAGTACAAACACTCATACCAAGTTTCATCCAAATCCATCAAGGAACCAGCTCTCTATGGTGTCCACAACATATTTTCAAAAGCAAGGGCAATAACCCAGGAAATATATTTTGATTCGTCTGATTTTCAATAAGGTTCATCCCTGGGTGATTACAAACACTCACAGCAAGTTTCATAAAAATCCACCAAGAAGCTAGCTCTCTATTTGTCCACAACTTTGAGAGTGTAACAGCTGAAAAATTAACGCGTTTTAAAGAACAAGGGCAATAACTCATAAAATATTTTTTCGATGTTTCTGATATTCAATAGGGTTTATCCCAATGTCAATACAAACACTCATACCAAGTTTCATCCAAATCCATCAAGAAACCAGCTCTCTATGGTGTCCACAACATATTTTCAAAAGCAAGGGCAATAACCCATGAAATATTTTTCGTTTCGTCTGATTTTCAATAGGCTTCTTCCTTGGGTGATAACAAACACTCACAGCAAGTTTTATCAAAATCCATCAAGAAACCAGCTCTCTATCGTGTCCACAACAATTGTGGACAGGCAGACAGACGGACAGACGGACAGACGGACGGACGGACGGACGGACAGACGGACAGACAGACAGGGGCGACTACAATATACGCCCACATTAATGTGTGGGCGTATAAAAACTGTAGTCTCTATTGCGTTCACAAGCCAATTGTGGACGGACAGACCGACAGGGGCGACGACAATATACAACCACATTATAATGTGGGCGTATAAAAAGGGTTTATTTTGTTGGTTTTGACTCCCTTGATGAAATAGATGTAAACAAATTGATTTATATTTCAATAAAAGGAAATAACACAATCTAATCCAACCAATAGTCTAAGACTGAAACAATGTCCCAGCTGTGTAGATATATATCGTTGATCAGCTATAGGAAAGTATCTAGTTTTTACACAAATCAATAATTTGATCTGTAAACAAATGATTACTTGCTGCAAGTTTTGATCAATTAGATTACGTAACGATTGAATGTAGTATAATAACTCACCCCAGATACAGCACACAGAACAGCTTGAGCAGGTAATTTAGCTAAATCTTCAGTCAAAGGTCGTAGGTCACATATCATAACCTCTTCCTTATTTCCATAATCAATAAAATGTACAGAAACTTTATTTTCTGAAATTAAAAAAACAACAATCTATTATAATGATTTTCAGAGAACACATGGTAAAAACGTTAATAAGATATATGTAAAATAAACAGGTTTATTTATATCAGTGAATATCAATAACAATATGTTAGTATGTTAAATATTTCCAATCTTTTATACTTTTTTCATACATTAGTAGGTAATTTCAATCATTATCTACAATATCCTATCAGGGTTATATCAGATTCAAATGTCAATGTTTCCCTAGATTCGACTGAAGTTGTTTTCTTACATGAGGAAATTGAAAACCCAACAAACTTACCTTTAAAATCTCTGATTCGAGCTCTATAGTAGTTACAATCAACTCTAAATTTAGCTAAACATATCATATCTTTTATAACAATAAGTTTCTTCTCAAATTCACTTTTAGAAATATATTCCCTGAAGTGTAAAAGTGTTATATTTTCATTTGAAAAGTGTAAATTGAACTGTAACTTGACAATCAGATCAGATGGTAAGCAAGTTGTTAGAAAAAAAAGATATTTCGACATCTATTTTCGAGAGTTAACTAGCTAGTATTATATCACATAATTTGAATAAAAATGTTTAATAACAAAACTCCAAAATCATGTTTACTTACTGAATTTGAGTCTTGAGTTCATCCAGTGCTGTACTAAATTGATGAATGTAAAATGACCATGGTGAATTCAATTCACAAACCATAACATTAAACGTCTTGTTTTCTATTAGCTGGAAATAATGCACGTCAGGACCAAGTAAATATTCTGTATCCATACCACTAATTGAAGAATCAAGCTGTATCTTGGTGGTACTTGCTTTAGCATCATAATCACTGGCAGCACTAGAGTAGATCAACCCACCATCTGATAGTTCCTCAGTGATTAACTTTTCTAATGATGTGTTCAACTGCTCACTGCCAGTTGTTGTTGTCCTTCGATCTGTTTTAACTGAGTCTTGATCAGAATCTAGTCCAATTCCTTTCTTTACATCAATGCCTAATTTTTGACGAGAATTTTCTAAACAAGCGTTTACTTTGGATGCTAATTTTGCTCTAGCAGATTTTTTACTACCTGAAGTAATCTTTTTGGATTTCACCGCAGACTGCTTTGAAAAAGTTTTGGTAGTAGAACTTGGTTGTGTGCTACTAGATTTGGAATCATTAGTTTCTGAGGACGTCTCAAGTTGAGGTGACACATTTTTAGCAGACTTCTTTGATTTCTCTGAATCAGTTACATCTGAAAATTGTGATGAACCAGTTTGTAAAATACTGCTAGATTCTGGTGACTGTTCCTTCATAACAGTTGTCTTCTGGTAATTACTGGCTAATTTCTGATCAACAGATGGGCAACCACCTTCTACACTAGAAGTATATGGGGTAGATATGTATGCAGCAGGAAGAAAAGGAATTGGAGGCATCATTCCAGGATTCATGTAAAGATATCCATAATTCATTGGATAGTCTGCTCCATTAGAAGTCATGTGACTAGATACAGAAGCTATATCTGAATGACTGTCTATATTAGGAAGGTTGTTTGATATGAATGGATTAGTATTGATCATGTTTTGATTTGGTAAAATTGCTGAAATCACATTTTGGTTTTCTGTAACAATGTTCTGATAGGATGAAGAGGATAGAGTATGGTTTTGTTCAACCTCTGTCTGTTTGGATGATGGAATGTCTGTAAGATCAGGATTGGATAAATATAATTCATCACCCTCTGCAGAATGTGATAAAAATGGTGGCTGAGCTATGTCATGTTTAATTTCTTCATATACAGTTGGTGAAAGATTAGAGTCCTGAGTTTGGATTGGTTGTAATAAGGGCACTTCACGGATCTCTTGTGGAACAATCTTAGACTGTTGAGATTCTGTTAATGAGGTTGTTTTGGTTGATTTGCTCTGTGTATTGCGTAATTTAATTGGACTAGAACAAGGAACATTATCAAAATCCAATGCATCTTCAGCACAAGATAACCCTGCATCAGAATATGTTTCTGCATACCTTTTTAATACTGAATTAGGATCTAACATCACTTTGTCTTCACACACTGATGGCTCAGCATCAACCCACAGACTCTGTTTTTCTTCCATAATAGTTGTAAATGACTGAACGCACACTTTAGGGGGGTCACAAAGAGGTTGTTTTCTTGAAGAGAAATTGTCTGATAAAATATTGCCACCTATTGGAATCTTATTATCATTAATAACTGTATCAGGTAACACATTGAGTTGAGATGAAATATCACAGTTTAATGATTTGTTGACATGGTGAATGCTGTCATGGACCACAGTTTGACAAGAGGTTGGTGTTCCTTGTGCTTTATTACAGGGTAATTCTTCCTGTTTTTGTGGAGATTTTGTGACCTCTGTAACTCTAATCATACCAACATGTATAGATGGAATGGTTTGTCTATCCAGTATAGATTTATCAAGATCACTTTCATCACATGTAGTAACATCTGCTACAGAAGGTAATGGTGAATTATCAGCTGAGCTATCAGAGTTCTCTACAATGACAATCATATTTTTTCTATATATTTCTTTATGGTTAAATATAAAAAAGTCAAAATCTCTCATTTTTGCTTTCACTTTTATTTTAATGAGGCAATAAAAATATATAAAACAATATGTTATTTCCTTTTAATATAAATCAAAAAGGGCTATTGCACAACACAATAAGACATTAATCAGAATATAGACTCCTAAAAGAATGTCGTCAATTTTGTATGTCCTGATGCAGGGTGGGGATTAAAAACCAAATTGCCTAGCCGATAGCAATCCAACTCCCTACCGGGTACTGATCAATATTTCCCACTTCCATAAAAAGGAAATACTGGGTACTGATGCCTATCCAGTCTATGTAAAATAAACTAGACAGCAGTTTAGATAAGCTATGTAATGAATAAGGATTTTACATTGATTGACCTACCATTAAATTCTTCTATAGTAGCTGTTAATAAAGTACAGTTATAATAATGCTGATCTAATAAATGCATAGTTTTTTGATAGTTTTTCTTGATTTTTCTGATATCATCTGAATGAGTCAGTTCTTCGGCCATTTTACATGCCTGAAACAAAATATATACTTTAATCCCATTATAAGAAATATTTATTTTAATCCCATTCAGAGATAAAACAAAGATTATGAAAGAGTTCTTCTGTTAGTCTTTTACATCTTACTGACAATATAAAGAAGAAATACCATTCTGTGAGCGTTAAAAGTCCAAATGACAATTTTTTACCTGCGAATTTATTTTTTGCTCAATTTTCAGTCTAAGTCTAATAAGATAGTTATAACAAGCCAATAAAGAGGATTTTATATACCTGTTGTACATCAGTTAAATAATTATTAACTACTCCATTTAATTGTTTTACTTCTTTCACTTTATCTTGTAGATTCTGTTTAAACACCAACAGATGTTTCTGTTTTAATTTAGTAGACATATTTAGTTGTTATATTGATTCATGTGTCACTTAAACCTGAAAATATTCATATTATATGTTTAAACTGTTGGGAAAGCCATTTGATAATCAACAAAGTTTGATACTCTGCTGGTCTGGAGTACGCAATATATAGAACTGTAAGCTATTTCTAAAACTTCTATAGATTAAAAAAAAATACTAGTGCAAATTAAGAATAAATAACAAAAATATATTTTCTATGGATGATTTGATAGATTTGATGTTCAGAAGCCAACCAGATTATCTCAATTCCAAGTAGGGCTGCAACGATTCCTGAAGTGGCGATTCGATACGCTAAACGATACACATTCAACGATTCGATTTATTGCGATTACAAATCGCGATTCTTGAGTTTGAAATCAGAAAGAAAAGAAAACCTTTAATCATTAACATTTTAACACATTTTTGACATAATTTTCGTAACAAATTTATATGCTTAAGATTATCATCATTAAAAACTAAGATTTAAGATGATAATAAACAAATTGATACGTAAAAAGCAATTTTCGAAAATTTCGATACGACATAAATTATAAAATGCGTGAGGATTTCTTGTTCTCAGTCAATAAAAGAGTTAATTAAATGAATCAAAATCGGGGCCGATGAATCGCGATTATTTTTTTCTTACACGATGCATCGATAAGGAGGAACGAATCGCGATTCATCGATTCTACGATGAATCGTTGCAAATTTATTTGGTCAGGTAGAATTATGAACAGGGCAATCAAAACATTCAAGAAACTAGTTGAATTTGATATTAAATCATACACTTTCTGCATTTTCTCTCTGTAAAATGTATCAGCTTCAAATATGTAATATGTATGAAATTGTTCAAAAGATTTCAAAAGAAATTCTGGAGACTATGAAGTTTCTCCAAAATTTTGTTTGAGATGGAATGAAGCTCAAGGGAATCACTAACAAACAGAACTTGAGAAGTACCGTAATTTCAAATCAAACTGAATGTCACATCTTAAGGTACCGGTATTGTAAATTTACTCAAAACTTTTCTACTGTATCAGGCCTATTGAAGCTATTGCAATGGGCCAGTATAACTTGTAATAAGCAGCCAGTCAAGGGAATGCTTAAAACTGGTTGCTTACTAAGGGGTGGTGTTTAATAATAATAAAAATCCGTACAAGCAAAACAATTCCGTTAATCAAAAATCTCGTCCAGAGCATGACAAAATCGGGTGCAATAATTATATAGTAGTGGACTTCCCATACGAGAAGTACCATCAGGTGTTTCAAAAAGAGTGAGCATGGTCTGCTTTGCGCGCGACACCTGCCACTACTATAAAGGTCAAAAGGTACATGTATGGCAAACCCAGTTTAGAATGATAAAAAGTTTGTAATTTGTAACAGAAAATGAGATGTCACATCACGCTTCTGAAGCACTGCAAAGCAAGAGATGCCAACAATTTTGAAGGCCTGTCTGATCACAACAGTAGTCTACATCCATTAAATGAAATTATATATCCCACAGAGATTTAAATTACTGTAGTCTTCAAGGAACTCTGACAACATATATAGGCCTACCCGTGCGTGAAGTGCAAAAATTTCCGATTTCAATGCACAGTTTGTTCACAATTTGACCATAAAAGAAACAGAATTGTGAACAGAAAAGTGACATTGGTGCCTTTACCGAGGAATTAAACTGTGATGCGAAACTATACACAGTCTAACCGTATTTGACTGCAATGTCCAAATATCAGTGGCTAGGAAATCAGTCAGCAGGTTTCAGACTAATTCATTGAGTTGGCGAACGAACGTTAACTTGTCATCTACCAACAAACCAAGAGTTCAAGTCTCTGACTCAGTTTTTTCAATACAATACTTAGGCCTAGTTCAAAAGGCCTTTTATGCCTATAATAGTATATATATATATATACAGAAAAAAAATGGCAAATTGAGAGTCTGTACATATTGTGGTTTGATAGTAGTTTTACCATGGTCCAAAAGAGCAGACTGTCAACACAAAGGAGAGATATTATGGGGGTGTTATTATCTTGTTTAATGACTTTTTAATCAAAGTTTGAGGCATGCCTACTCACCCGCGGAATGAAATTGAAAAGACTGGGAGGAGGAATATTGTCTAATCGAATCGAGTAGTTTCCCTTTAACAGTCTAACTTGCTTGATAAATTTATATTGATGTAAACATCGGCCAGGATTGGGATGTTTTACAAGACAATGAATATTTGACAATGTTTCTATTTTCTCTACTTTATGCCATTATGGGATGTGAATGAGACAACTATCGCAATTAGGCCTATGTTGTGTTACAAACCAAAATTTGCCTGCTGGTTTACGTTAAGCTAGTGCAACTTCCGGTGAAACAATAACAACAAAGTAGTGTTTGAGTTGCTAAAAATTAATAATGATTGAACGTCCTCAATAAGGAATAAGAATTTGAGCACTGCAAATTAGACGATTCTTAGTCTTATCCAGCCCTTGTTAAAGTAGGCTTCATTCGAACGGTTGACCCATAAGTACTCTATGTCAAATTGCCAATCATTGCTCTGCTTGGCATAGGGCCGTGGTGTCTAGTCAAGTCGTCGACACGCCAACTCGTCGACAGTCAGTGTCAGTGATAGTCCGAAACTTGCTGACTCTATTCCCAGCCTTTGCTAGTTATTTGGACAGATATGGGGGGATGTGTCTATAATAGACAGTCTATTACTATTTGATCAATTACTAATGTTCAATTTGTTGTTCTGTAGACAGTAAAATCTTACTTACCGTAATCTAATCAGTAATAAATAATACTAATAGTTTTCATAGCTTATTGCAAAATTTGAGCCTTTACATAATATATTCAAGACTCAAATTAACCCACATAATACCAATCGGTGCCCTTTGATGAACGAAATTAATTTGTCTTATTCAATTTCAGGTAGGCAAGAAATGACAAACATGCCTTCTTCGGTGACAGTCAATAAAAAGTTTGCTATAATTGGAGGAGTTTTGTTTGTATTGATATTATTAGTCTTGTTTAGAAGATTTTCTGTATTTTCATTTAATCATGATAGTGATTTAAAATGGATGTCTTTATCAGCTACAACTGAATTTACTCGGGTTTGTATAGAGCTACATAGTAATTATCACAGTTCTAGCAAACAGCTTTATACCTGGTCATAATTATTTTAGGAAAATAATTATTAAATACTTAACATAATATTATTATATTATATACTTGATTATTCAGAATAGGAAAGAATGTTCATGTATTGTCAGTTTACTCAATGGATTATTCATTGCAATTTCTTTGCCAAATTAGATATCTATTTCACATTACATCCCTTTGTGTCCTCAAAGGTCACTTCCACCCATTCATCTTCCTACCCCAAATTAACATCATCAGGAGACAAAGCATAGAATAACAAATATATTTATTGTAGACTTTCATTATTCATAAAGCAACACAATTAACACTGTATATAAATAATCAATTTTATTTCTTTAAGGACTGGACCCAACAAAGATGTTTAACAGACAGGCTAGAGTTTCGTATTAAAAATTTAGCTTTGATACAAGAAGAATGGAAGAAATCTACAGATTCATCCTGTGTGTAAGTTAGACAATATAGTTGTTAAGAGTATTGTTTTGGAAGATAAATATTGAAGTTCTATGTCCTTTACTCCATCTTTTTGGGCAAGAAATTACCCTACCCTTTTTTCCATCTGTCATGTGGGATCCATTACAAGTAGTTCACAGGACCATGGTTTATTATTTTATGTGAACTACAAAACACTTTTTCGATATCAGCCCCTACATCTGACCTGCATCAATGACAGTGAAAATCCAGGTGGAAAATTTTAAAAAATCCATCTCAACCCCAGCCAGGATCAAATACCTAACCTTCAGGTTCTTTTGTCTGACTGAATATTTGAAATGTATTTCGTTATCCTTTGTGCTTAAAAAAAAGTTTATCTATTTATATTTATAGACAATTGTACCAGAAATTCTCCACAATATATTTCATAGAGAAAACACCTGCTCCACTTGTCTTACCAGAGACGTTTCAAAATAAAGTTCGAAAGTGGCTAAAAAATAATGATGACTTATTTAAAGAGGTTTATAAACAGGAAGTGACTAATGTTGTTAATGAATGGACTAAAGAAAATACTATATTTAACCCTTTACGTGAAAAAAGACCAATATCAAAACCCACAGAACCAGAGAAAACGTAGTATGTTAGTTTTTTATTACTTTTATCTCCAATCTTTTATTTTCAATAATTATTCAACTAAATAATGTGAATATATGAAAGATATAAGCTTGATGTTGTTAACAGTGCATGAAACTTATAATAAAATACACTTGAAATATAAGTATTGCCATCATATTTTATAGTGTTAAAAGATTAGTGGAAGAAACAGCAAAAAATTGTGATTTTTGTAATTATAAAGCGTAAGTATCTATGACTATGATCTACATAATTGATTTGAAAAACTACTTGGTTCAAGCAAAATATGCCAAATTGAAGTGAAATATGTCTCCTACTGAAATTTCAAAGAATTATTAAGAACTTCTTTAATAATAGGTTTTTTTTTCATTTTACTCATTTTGACAGCTAGCATTAAGTTTAATGTAATTTAGATGATATTTAGTAGAATTTTAGTGGGCTATCACTAAGGTTTGAATATTGTCACATTGTATTTTACAATTATATTCTTCAATTAAAAACTGAGCGTTCCATTTCTTACAGATTTACAGCAGCTGATGTATTTGGTAGACTGGAGTCAAAATATTCTTTTTCTGCATCTAATGCTTTTAAACTAGGAAAGTACCATGAACTGTTTGCTCTTAAAACTCATGATCCCCATAATTGGACATTAGAACAATACATGGATATGATGCATTTAACTTTAAAATGGTAAGCTTAGTCAACTATAGTCTCAACTATATTATGGAGGTATCTCAAAACTTTGAATGATCACAATGACTTTTTTCACTGTAAAGTTAATGCGCAATACATTAACTTTGCATATAGAATTTTGCAATAGTGTTCTATATTATGAATATATCTTTTTATTTGCAAACTTTTTCACATGGTTAGTTCCATATCTGAGGATTGTATTAAAACAATAATTTTCAGGTTTGATGCAGCTCATGAAGATGATCCAAGTTTTAATTGTCCTGAACTTATCTGGGATATTTTACCACGAGCAGGAGCTAGTCAAGTTCATCCACATATGCATGGGTTACTTGGTAAAACCAGATATCATGGTATGTACTGTCTTGTACTAAAATAGATGTTGTCTTAAAGAGGCACAGGCTTCATTTTCGCGGGTCGATTTTGATTAGTCTCAGAAACGGGGATTTTTTAGCTCAGCAATTTAGTACTGGTTATCACAACTCACCATTGAAATTTGAGCCTTCAAATCCATGTGCATCTATAATTATTAGCATTTGAAAGTTATAATGCCCTACTACACATTAGCGTTACTATGCAATATATAGAAAAGTCATCTATAGAAATAGAAGGAGAAATGTCTAATTTAAGGTATATTTGAAGGAAATACGCAATTTTTGTGCATTTCTAGTGCTTCTGAAGGATACTTAAATATATTCAAGACCCAAATCAACCAATAAAAATGAAGACTGGTCCCCTTTAAAGTTTAAGTGGAATTGCTGGAACCACATGTCTGATTTAGAATCGGTATACTTCAAATTGATGCTGTCAGTACAGATATAGAAAGTCTCTGTATAGATTATTTGACTTGAGACTTACATTTTACTTCTAGTACAGATTTTGACAGAATTGAAGGTGCATTGATTCACTTTTGATAAACTTTTGATCAAACCATTATTATGATGTGATGATTTTGTTTTTTAAAAAAATATAAAAACGTTATTCATTTATGTGAACTATTTTATTTTGTAGGTGAGACAGATAAATTAAGACAAGCAGCAATAGAATATGAACATAAAACAGGGTCTGATTATTTTACTGATTTAATTAATGTACATTCAGCTCTAGGATTAGTTGTTCATCATAAAGATGCTGTTGCTTTAGCTAACCTTGTGAGTATCTTTATCACTTAAGCCCCCATGCTAGATACACTGGTCTTTTTGTTGTAGACAATGATCTATTATATTTCTTTATTTTGCTAACAAAATTAAAATTACAATATTTCTATAATAAGAATGTTGGATTAATGGTCCCACCATTCCAAAATTGATTGAAGTTTTTAATTAAATCTAAATATTATGGTCTCATTCAACTTGCAAGTTTGACAGTGATTTTGAATGTGAAAACCACAAAGTTTACAGAATTTTTGAAAATTGTTAACGAAAATGGGCCTTAACTTGCTTATCAATGTTATACAGGCAATTATTTTGTAAAATTATCTAAAGAGATTTGAATTTAATAAATTTGCTGCGATTGAAGAAAATCATTTCCAAATATTGTCATTGTCTTGACTGTTGTTTATCTCACTTAGCAAGCTAACTATGAGACAAGGTTTTTCTGTTTGGGAATCAAAATTAAATTTTTTTCACTGTTTTCAGACACCAAAGAAAGATCATGAAATGATCATTATAGCTAGAAAACCTACCAAAGCTTTTTATGAAATGATATACTTTGTAATGAGAGGTAAGTGTTGTATTCTAGAATATAAAACTGGGGGTAAATCTCACGATGTTTTTTTTTTGAGTAATATTAGTAGCTGCTCAACACTATGCAGGTACTTTATATTTATGTATAAGTGTTTACATTTTAAGCAACAGTCTTTGCTTTTCAGGTATGGATTCAAGTGATATTCTTATATTATAACTATTATCTCTATACTTGTGTGAAATTCACATGTTACATGGTTTAAAAACAGTAACCATGTCTGTTTGAACTAACACAGATGAATTATAAAGTTCTTGAATTAAATTTAATCAATCAAAACATTATGACCTAAAGTGTTTATTTAAGACCAATACTTTGAATTATTTATTATATTGTAGCTTTTATTGATGATTTAGAAAAACTAGCAACCTCAATGGGAATTGGTCTTCCTCCTCTGGTAAATATTTCTTTTTCTCTATTCTTCTGAATAAGTTACAGTAAAGTTCAAATAGATGATTCATTAACTATTCTAAAAGTTTTCTAAACATAACTTCAAATCAGTATCATTAGTACAGGTTTTCTCAATTAACTTTTGTTAAGGGCCATATGCATTTTCTGAAAAAAATGTAAGGGCCAAAAAGAGCTTAAGTAGCATAGCGATCAGAGCGTTTTAGCGGAAGAGGTCACTCTTGATGGGCCATTTTGAAGGGTGTCCGTCTGCGGGCCGTCATTTGAGAAGGCCTGCATTAGTATTTCAACTTATTTAGAATATTTATAATATTGTTTCTTCAGGATGGTTCATCATCCATCCCAGCATTTGCTCGTATTGTAACTAGAGGTGCTGTTGCTGAAATTAGAAGTGATATTAGTTCTTTAGAACTATTTTCTGTAAGTATTCATAGTATCATAACTTTGTGCAAATCCTTTTCTAGTTCTATTGAATCCTTTTTATACGGCAACACATTTGGTTCGTGCTCACTCTACAGGCTACAATTCTGTACAGATTTTTTTGCTTTTGATTTTTTGTGTCAATGTCATTATAAAGATGATCCCTATTGATTTTCGTGATGATCGGATGATTTTTCACCGAAATATCGTGTCTGACTTGACGTTTCACTCTATTAGCTATATTGTGCAACTCGTTCTCACTCCACAGGCTTCAACTCTTTACAGATTCTTTTGATTTTGATTTTGTGTGTCAATGTCATTATGAAGATGATCCCTATTGTTTTTCGTGATGATCAGATAATTTTTCACCGAAGTATCGTGTCTGACTTGAGTGCTCACACTACAATCAAAGCTACCAGTGGGCGTATGTTAACTTGCCTGGCAAGCTATGTTCTACACCTGTTGAACCTTATTTTGTTCTGTTGAACCCTATCTAGTTCTGTTGAATCCTTTCTAGTTCTACGAACTCTGTCTTGTTCTAGCAAACCCTGTCTTGTTCTATTGAACCTTATCTAAATCTAAAGAACACTATTTCCTGCTGTTGACCTCCATCTATTTTTTTTTAACCCATTCTAGTTCTATTGAACCCATTCTAGCTCTGTTGAACCCTATCTAACTCTATCTAGTTCTTTTGTACCATATCTAGTTGTGTCGAACCTTATCTAGTTCCATTGAACCCTTTCTAGTTTTATTGAACTGTATCTAGTTCTACTGAACCCCTGCTAGTTATATTGAACTTTAGCACATGAAACTTATCTTGAATTTTCTCTAATTTGTTCCATTCCAATCTTACACTTACTAAAGAAGACACGCTCATTAAGTGTTATCCTTGTTTTTTCAGGCTGTAAATGTTAATATAGACCCCTTTAAAGTTATAGAAGTTGTAAAATCATCAGTAAAAAAGCGGTCACAATGAATAATTAGAAGTAGGCCTACCGATATTAATTGTTATTATTTTTTTATATCTTGCCGACACTACTCCCCATCCACCCATATTTCCTGGTAACATAGTATTTATTGGATAATCATTGTCATTGTACCCCATATAATATGATCATTATTATGTTTCTTCCTTGTCATATCATCTCAGGTTTATATGCTTTATATTATAATCAATGTATGAGATTGTAATAACGATTATATTTAAATTAAAGGATGTATGTTTTTGTATATTAGGTAATTGGCAGGAGAATGTTTGAATGATTGTGTCTAATCAACTAAAGATGGCGTATGTAGTGTACTGTATTTGAGCTAAATTACTTTGACAACTAGTCTGTCTTATAAAAGATTTTATACAAAAGATACAATCATCATGGAATCATGCATAATTATTTGATAGTCTTTTTGTTTTGGCATATTTTTCATCAGTGTCTTATCACCTTTTCTTACAATTATAGTATCTTTATTGTTTTACCTGGTTGTAGAAATTTGTGAGAAAGCTCTTGCCACTTATTATGTTAAAATGATATTTGTTATTTTATATGTTAAAGCGATACTACGTCTTAGAATGAACAAAAAAATTAAATTTTCAAACTTGGTCAATAGGAGTATATTTTCATTAAGGTACTTATCTGGTGGCATAACTATAAAACAGATTACCTAAATAATCTGATAAATCCAAAAAACTATGTTTAAATACAATAATTGATAAATGAATATATACTCTTATTGACCAAGTTTGAGAACTTAATTTTTTTGTTCATTCTACGACATAGTATCGCTTTAAGAATGTAATGATTGTAACCTAATTGTTTAGATGTCTCTGAATTTTATTATTGACTTTTTACTTTGAAATTTGTTTTCCATGAAGATATTACAGCAATTTGATTAGCTAATCATACTTAATGTACAATCAATTTTAGTAACTAACCAAATAACTGGCACACCAAAATCATCTTCAGAAAAGTTATAAAAATATTTCTTCTTTGACTAAAATATTGAATTTGGCTCAGTTATACAGTTTATCCAACTTTTCAGAAACAGAATAAGACTTATTATCAACATAAGATTAGTATAGATTTCATTCAATAGCTTAGATATTTGTGAAAGGTTTTATATGTACTATATTATTTATTATTATTTATGTAATTTGACTGACCCATCTAACCATTCCACCTTATGTGTTTTATTTTAAATTATATACTCAAACCAATGAGTTGTTTAGTTCATTTAACAGTTTGTGTTTATTTGTTTCATCAATTTGTATAATGATATTTATGAATAAATGTTCTCTTTTTTTATTGTTGATTAATCTTTATGTTCACATATCTCTTTATGTAGGGGAATTCTTTGTTTTGTCCCTACCATAACATAGTAAACTTGCTAGAATCTAATCTAATGCGTAATAATGTTACAAACTCTCTCTCAAAATTTTGGCCTTCAAATCCCCGTGTATCCATAAATATCAGCGTTTGAAAGTAAAAAATACGACTCCTCGTTTTTTGTAAGACTGAATTGAATAGAACACACGTATACAGAAAATGAAAGAGAACTCTAAAGGTAGGGGTATTATTGAAGGGATTGTGCGAGTTTTGAGCAATTCCAGTAAATCTGAAGGCTATTTACATAAATTCAATGCCCAAGTCTATCCTCGAAAATGCTGAACATCCCCCTTTAATAAAATTATGCAGTTTTTCCAATAGGCATTCCAAAGTGAAAAGATTCAGTATTCAGTAAATTACATTTGAGCATTTAAACCAAATATTCAAACGATTGAAAGAAGGAAAGAAAGAAACATCTATATTTTACAAGGATAACAACTTAGGTTCCGTTCGGATCCTTTCTCCCAGCTGGTCCTTGGCCAAACCTCTTGGCATTGATCTTTCCCGGATTATCCGTACCCATTTACAAACCTCTTGGCATTGATCTTTCCCGGATTATCCGTACCCATTTACAGCTGGGTGGACTGGAATTATGAGTGAAGATGACTTATTCAAGGTCATCCGACTTTCACACCCTGGTCAGGTACCGAACTCTCAAACACAACGACCACCATTTCCTAGTTACCTAGTAGCCACATTTCATCTCTTCAATTTAGGAAATGTACACATGCCGAACCAACAATGTTTTAAATAGTACATTGATATTCTATAGTCAATATAAAATAGTGTCAATGTAAAAATTGATCAGCTGATGGGGCCACTTGACCTTTTTCAATACAAAGTCTATGTACAATATTTATCCATGTTCTGACCTAGTAATAAAATAGGCTGATCGCATATTAAACGAATCAGCATTTCCTGGCGCATCTTTTCAACACAAAATATGCGACGAAAAATTATCATAAGAAGCATAAAGGGCCCAACGAACCTTTTTTTCTTTTACTGTCTGTTGCGTCGAAGGGGAAAAATTGTCTACAGTCAATTTCCGGTGGTGATATATGCACAAACGTGTCCATTGTTCAGAAAAATATTTGTATGACCGATTAGATCAAGAGTGCGTTAACCCCCCTCCGGAGTTAGGGTCACGGCTGACTCTAGCGAAATCCCTCTACGCTCACGATGGCGAAGCGGTTAGCTAATTTATTAGTTAGTAATTTTGCGTTGAAAAGCTGCACCACTGAACGCTGACTCGTTTCCTATGCGAACGACCCATTTTTTGTCAAGAAATGACAGTTTTCTGTGCGAAAACGTGGTTGGCCTAAGAAAAAAGACGTTAACCCCCCCTCCGGAGGTCACGACTGACTGACTCATTTGTGCGTATACCACCACCAAGAATTGACTTTTCAACCCCCTTCAAAGCCCTTCCCGACCATACAAATGTTTGAGGGGCCCTACAAGCTTCCTATGTTAATTTTTCCGCCCCAATTTTGTGTGGAAAAGATGCGTCATGAAGCGCTGGGGACTTTTTTAGTTCAGCAATTTAGTACTGGTTATCACAACTCACCATTGAAATTTGAGCCTTCAAATCCATGTGCATCCATAATTATTAGCATTTGAAAGTTATAATGCCCTACTACACATTAGCGATACTATACAATATATAGAAAAGTCATCTACAGAAATAGAAGGAGAAATGTCTAATTTAAGAAATATTTGAAGGAAATATACAATTTTCGTACATTTCTAGTGCCTCTGAAGGATACTTAAGTATATTCAAGACCAAAATCAACCAATAAAAATGAAGACTGGTCCCCTTTAAGTTACAATTTTGAAATATGATTTCTTATTTCGCTGATATGCGAACGACCCATTTTTGATCAAGCTATGACAGTTTTCTGTGCTAAAACGTGGATGCCTTTAGAAAAAGTGTGTTTACCCCCCTCCGGGGTTATGTTCACACCCTACCTTGGCAAAATTTGACCAAGCCTCGGTGGCGAAGCGGTTAGCGTACTGAGTCCTCCACCAAAGAGCCCCGGGTTCGAGACCCCTCCAAAAAACTTTTTTTTTCTCAAAAATTCAAACATTTTCTTGATCTTATCCATCATACACATATTTTGTGTGCACCCTTGACGTATTATTGTGGGTATATATCACCATCGAGGGTGGACATTATACAAATTTCAACCCACTTCAAAGCCCTTCCCGATCATACAAATGTTTCAGGGGCCCTACATGCTTCCTCTGTTATTTTTTCGCCCCAATTTTGTGTGGAAAAGATGCGTCATGAAGCGCTGGTTCGTTTGATATGCGAACGACCCATTTTTGATTAAGCTGTGACACTTTTCTGTACTAAAACGTGGATGCCTTTATAAAAAAGGGTGTTTACCCTCATCCGGGGTTCGGTTCACATCTTACCTTGGCGAAACTTCGCCCAAGCCTCGGTGGCGAAGCGCTTAGCGTGCTGAATCCACCATTAATGGGTCACGGGTTCGAGACCCCTCCAAGAAAACTTTTTTTTTCTCAAAAATTCAAACATTTTCCTGATCTTTTCCATCATACACATATTTTGTGTGCACCCTTGTCGTATTATTGTGGGCATATATCACCATCGAGGGTGGGCTTTATACAAATTTCAACTCCCTTCAAAGCCCTTCCCGACCATACAAATGTTTGAGGGGCCCTACAAGCTTCCTCTGTTATTTTGTCAACCCAATTTTGTGTGGAAAGATGCGTCATGAAGTGCTGGTTCGTTTGATATGCGAACGACCCATTTTTGATCAAGCTATGACAGTTTTCTGTGCTAAAACGTGGATGCCTTTAGAAAAAGGATGTTTACCCCCCTCCGGAGTTCGGTTCACATCCTACCTTGGCGAAAATTTGTGCAAGCCTCGGTGGCGAAGCGGTTAGCGTGCTGAATCCTCCACCAAAGAGTCCCGGGTTCGCGACCCCTCCATGAAAACTTTTTTTTCTCTCAAAAATTCAAACATTTTCTTGATCTTATCCATCATACACATATTTTGTGTGCACCCTTGAAGTATTATTGTGGGCATATATCACCATCGAGGGTGGGCTTTATACAAATATCAACCTCCTTCAAAGCCCTTCCCGACCATACAAATGTTTGAGGGGCCCTACATGCTTCCTCTGTTATTTTTTCGCCCCAATTTTGTGTGGAGAGGATGCGTCATGAAGCGCTGGTTCGTTTGATATGCGAACGACCCATTTTTGATCAAGCTGTGACAGTTTTCTGTATTAAAATGTGGATGCCTTTAGAAAAAGGGTGTTTACCCCCATCCCGGGTTCGGTTCACATCTTACCTTGGCGAAACTTCGCCCAAGCGGCGGCGAAGCGGTTAGCGTGCTGAATCCTCCATCAAAGGGTCACGGGTTCGAGACCACTTCAAAGACAACTTTTTTTTCTCAAAAATTCAAACATTTTCTTGATCTTATCCATCATACACATATTTTGTGTGCACCCTTGATGTATTATTGTGGGCATATATCACCATCGAGGGTGGGCTTTATACAAATATCAACCTCCTTCAAAGCTCTTCCCGACCATACAAATGTTTGAGGGGCCCTACATGCTTCCTCTGTTATTTTTTCGCCCCAATTTTGTGTGGAGAGGATACGTCATGAAGCGCTGGTTCGTTTGATATGCGAACGACCCATTTTTGATCAAGCTGTGACAGTTGTCTGTATTAAAATGTGGATGCCTTTAGAAAAAGGGTGTTTACCCCCATCCCGGGTTCGGTTCACATCTTACCTTGGCGAAACTTCGCCCAAGCGGCGGCGAAGCGGTTAGCGTGCTGAATCCTCCATCAAAGGGTCACGGGTTCGAGACCCCTTCAAAGACAACTTTTTTTTCTCAAAAATTCAAACATTTTCTTGATCTTATCCATCATACACATATTTTGTGTGCACCCTTGATGTATTATTGTGGGCATATATCACCATCGAGGGTGGGCTTTATACAAATTTCAACCCCCTTCAAAACCCTTCCCGACCATACAAATGTTTGAGGGGCCCTACAAGCTTCCTCTCTTATTTTGTCGACCCAATTTTGTGTGGAAAAGATGCGTTATGAAATGCTGGTTCGTTTGATATGCGAACGACACATTTCTGATCAAGCTATGACAGTTTTCTGTGCTAAAACGTGGATGCCTTTAGAAAAAGGGTGTTTACCCCCATCCAGGGTTCGGTTCACATCTTACCTTGGCGAAACTTCGCCCAAGCCTCGGTGGCGAAGCGGTTAGCGTGCTGAACCCTCCATCGAAGGGTCACGGGTGCGAGAACCCTTCAAAGAAAACTTTTTTTTTCTCAAAAATTCAAACATTTTCTTGATCTTATCCATCATAAACATATTTTGTGTGCACACTTGACGTATTATTGTGGGCATATATCACCATCGAGGGTGGGCTTTATACAAATATCAACCTCCTTCAAAGCCCTTCCCGACCATACAAATGTTTGAGGGGCCCTACATGCTTCCTCTGTTATTTTTTCGTCCCAATTTTGTGTGGAGAGGATGCGTCATGAAGCGCTGGTTCGTTTGATATGCGAACGACCCATTTTTGATCAAGCTGTGACAGTTTTCTGTATTCAAATGTGGATGCCTTTAGAAAAAGGGTGTTTACCCTCCTCCGGGGTTCCGTTCACAGCGTACCTTGGCGAAATTTCGCCCAAGACTCGGTGGCGAAGCGGTTAGCGTGCTGAGTCCTCCAACAAAGGTTCACGGGTTCGAGACCCCTCCAAGAAAACTTTTTTTTTCTCAAAAATTCAAACATTTTCTTGATCTTGTCCATCATACACATATTTTGTGTGCACCCATGAAGTATTATTGTGGGCATATATCACCATCGAGGATGGGCATTATTCAAATTTCAACCCCCTTCAAAGCCCTTCCCGACCATACAAATGTTTGAGGGGCCCTACAAGCTTCCTTTGTTATTTTTTCGACCCAATTTTGTGTGGAAAAGCGCTGGTTCTTTTGATATGCGAACGACCCATTTTTGATCAAGCTGTGACAGTTTGCTGTACTAAAACGTGGATGCCTTTACTTTAGAAAAAGGGTGTTTACCCCCATCCAGGGTTCGGTTCACATCTTACCTTGGCGAACCATCGACCAATCCTCGGTGGCGAAGCGGTTAGCGTGCTGAATCCTCCATTAAAGGGTCACGGGTTCGAGACCCCTTGAAAGAAAACTTTTTTTTCTCAAAAATTCAAACATTTTCTTGATCTTATCCATCATAAACATATTTTGTGTGCACCCTTGACGTATTATTGTGGGCATATATCACCATCGAGGGTGGGCTTTATACAAATTTCAAACCCCTGCAAAGCCCTTCCCGACCATACAAATGTTTGAGGGGCCCTACAAGCTTCCTCTGTTATTTTTTCGCCCCAATTTTATGTGGAAAAGATGCGTCATGAAGCGCTGGTTCGTTTGATATGCGAACGACCCATTTTTGAACAAGCTATGACAGTTTTCTGTACTAAAACGTTGATGCCTTTAGAAAATGTGTGTTTACCCTCCCCCGGGGTTCCGTTCACAGATTACCTTGGCGAAATTTCGGCCAAGCCTCGGTGGCGAAGCGGTTAGCGTGCTGAATCCTCCATCAAAGGGTCACGGGTTCGAGACCCCTTCAAAGACAACTTTTTTTTTCTCAAAAATTCAAACATTTTCTTGATCTTATCCATCATAAACATATTTTGTGTGCACCCTTGACGTATTATTGTGGGCATATATCACCATCGAGGGTGGGCTTTATACAATTTTCAACCCCCTTCAAAGCCCTTCCCGACCCCCTTCAAAGCCCTTCCCGACCATACAAATGTTTGAGGGGGCCTACAATCTTCCGCTGTTATTTTTGCGCCCCAATTTTGCGTGGAAAAGATGTGTCATAAAGCGCTGGTTCGTTTGATATGCGAACGACCCATTTTTGATCAAGCTGTGACAGTTTTCTGTACTAAAACGTGGATGCCTTTAGAAAAAGGGTGTTTACCCCCATCCGAGGTTCGGTTCACATCTTACCTAGGCGAAACTTCGCCCAAGCCTCGATGGCGAAGCGGTTAGCGTGCTGAATCCACCATAAAAGAGTCACGGGTTCGATACCCCTCCAAGAAAACTATATTTTTCTCAAAAATTCAAACATTTTCTAGATCTTATCCATCATACACATATTTTGTGTGCACCCTTGACGTATTATTGTGGGCATATATCACCATCGAGGGTGGGCTTTATACAAATTTCAACCCCCTTCAAAGCCCTTCCCGACCATACAAATGTTTGAGGGGCCCTACAAGCTTCCTCTGTTATTTTTACGCCCCAATTTTGTGTGGAAAAGATGCGTCATGAAGCGCTGGTTCGTTTGATATGCGAACGACCCATTTTTGAACAAGCTATGACAGTTTTCTGTACTAAAACGTGGATGCCTTTAGAAAATGTGTGTTTACCCTCCTCCGGGGTTCCGTTCACAGCTTACCTTGGCGAAATTTCGGCCAAGCCTCGGTGGCGAAGCGGTTAGCGTGCTGAATCCTCCATCAAAGGGTCACGGGTTCGAGACCCCTTCAAAGACAACTTTTTTTTTCTCAAAAATTAAAACATTTTCTTGATCTTATCCATCATAAACATATTTTGTGTGCACCCTTGACGTATTATTGTGGGCATATATCACCATCGAGGGTGGGCTTTATACAATTTTCAACCCCCTTCAAAGCCCTTCCCGACCATACAAATGTTTGAGGGGGCCTACAATCTTCCGCTGTTATTTTTGCGCCCCAATTTTGCGTGGAAAAGATGTGTCATAAAGCGCTGGTATCGTTTGATATGCGAACGACCCATTTTTGATCAAGCTGTGACAGTTTTCTGTACTAAAACGTGGATGCCTTTAGAAAAAGGGTGTTTACCCCCATCCGAGGTTCGGTTCACATCTTACCTAGGCGAAACTTCGCCCAAGCCTCGGTGGCGAAGCGGTTAGCGTGCTGAATCCACCATAAAAGAGTCACGGGTTCGATACCCCTCCAAGAAAACTATATTTTTCTCAAAAATTCAAACATTTTCTAGATCTTATCCATCATACACATATTTTGTGTGCACCCTTGACGTATTATTGTGGGCATATATCACCATCGAGGGTGGGCTTTATACAAATTTCAACCCCCTTCAAAGCCCTTCCCGACCATACAAATGTTTGAGGGGCCCTACATGCTTCCTCTGTTATTTTTTCGCCCCAATTTTGTGTGGAGAGGATGCGTCATGAAGCGCTGGTTCGTTTGATATGCGAACGACCCATTTTTGATCAAGCTGTGACAGTTTTCTGTATTAAAATGTGGATGCCTTTAGAAAAAGGGTGTTTACCCCCATCCCGGGTTCGGTTCACATCTTACCTTGGCGAAACTTCGCCCAAGCGGCGGCGAAGCGGTTAGCGTGCTGAATCCTCCATCAAAGGGTCACGGGTTCGAGACCACTTCAAAGACAACTTTTTTTTCTCAAAAATTCAAACATTTTCTTGATCTTATCCATCATACACATATTTTGTGTGCACCCTTGATGTATTATTGTGGGCATATATCACCATCGAGGGTGGGCTTTATACAAATATCAACCTCCTTCAAAGCTCTTCCCGACCATACAAATGTTTGAGGGGCCCTACATGCTTCCTCTGTTATTTTTTCGCCCCAATTTTGTGTGGAGAGGATGCGTCATGAAGCGCTGGTTCGTTTGATATGCGAACGACCCATTTTTGATCAAGCTGTGACAGTTGTCTGTATTAAAATGTGGATGCCTTTAGAAAAAGGGTGTTTACCCCCATCCCGGGTTCGGTTCACATCTTACCTTGGCGAAACTTCGCCCAAGCGGCGGCGAAGCGGTTAGCGTGCTGAATCCTCCATCAAAGGGTCACGGGTTCGAGACCCCTTCAAAGACAACTTTTTTTTCTCAAAAATTCAAACATTTTCTTGATCTTATCCATCATACACATATTTTGTGTGCACCCTTGATGTATTATTGTGGGCATATATCACCATCGAGGGTGGGCTTTATACAAATTTCAACCCCCTTCAAAACCCTTCCCGACCATACAAATGTTTGAGGGGCCCTACAAGCTTCCTCTCTTATTTTGTCGACCCAATTTTGTGTGGAAAAGATGCGTTATGAAATGCTGGTTCGTTTGATATGCGAACGACACATTTCTGATCAAGCTATGACAGTTTTCTGTGCTAAAACGTGGATGCCTTTAGAAAAAGGGTGTTTACCCCCATCCAGGGTTCGGTTCACATCTTACCTTGGCGAAACTTCGCCCAAGCCTCGGTGGCGAAGCGGTTAGCGTGCTGAACCCTCCATCGAAGGGTCACGGGTGCGAGAACCCTTCAAAGAAAACTTTTTTTTTCTCAAAAATTCAAACATTTTCTTGATCTTATCCATCATAAACATATTTTGTGTGCACACTTGACGTATTATTGTGGGCATATATCACCATCGAGGGTGGGCTTTATACAAATATCAACCTCCTTCAAAGCCCTTCCCGACCATACAAATGTTTGAGGGGCCCTACATGCTTCCTCTGTTATTTTTTCGTCCCAATTTTGTGTGGAGAGGATGCGTCATGAAGCGCTGGTTCGTTTGATATGCGAACGACCCATTTTTGATCAAGCTGTGACAGTTTTCTGTATTCAAATGTGGATGCCTTTAGAAAAAGGGTGTTTACCCTCCTCCGGGGTTCCGTTCACAGCGTACCTTGGCGAAATTTCGCCCAAGACTCGGTGGCGAAGCGGTTAGCGTGCTGAGTCCTCCAACAAAGGTTCACGGGTTCGAGACCCCTCCAAGAAAACTTTTTTTTTCTCAAAAATTCAAACATTTTCTTGATCTTGTCCATCATACACATATTTTGTGTGCACCCATGAAGTATTATTGTGGGCATATATCACCATCGAGGATGGGCATTATTCAAATTTCAACCCCCTTCAAAGCCCTTCCCGACCATACAAATGTTTGAGGGGCCCTACAAGCTTCCTTTGTTATTTTTTCGACCCAATTTTGTGTGGAAAAGCGCTGGTTCTTTTGATATGCGAACGACCCATTTTTGATCAAGCTGTGACAGTTTGCTGTACTAAAACGTGGATGCCTTTACTTTAGAAAAAGGGTGTTTACCCCCATCCAGGGTTCGGTTCACATCTTACCTTGGCGAACCATCGACCAATCCTCGGTGGCGAAGCGGTTAGCGTGCTGAATCCTCCATTAAAGGGTCACGGGTTCGAGACCCCTTGAAAGAAAACTTTTTCTTCTCAAAAATTCAAACATTTTCTTGATCTTATCCATCATAAACATATTTTGTGTGCACCCTTGACGTATTATTGTGGGCATATATCACCATCGAGGGTGGGCTTTATACAAATTTCAACCCCCTGCAAAGCCCTTCCCGACCATACAAATGTTTGAGGGGCCCTACAAGCTTCCTCTGTTATTTTTTCGCCCCAATTTTATGTGGAAAAGATGCGTCATGAAGCGCTGGTTCGTTTGATATGCGAACGACCCATTTTTGAACAAGCTATGACAGTTTTCTGTACTAAAACGTTGATGCCTTTAGAAAATGTGTGTTTACCCTCCTCCGGGGTTCCGTTCACAGATTACCTTGGCGAAATTTCGGCCAAGCCTCGGTGGCGAAGCGGTTAGCGTGCTGAATCCTCCATCAAAGGGTCACGGGTTCGAGACCCCTTCAAAGACAACTTTTTTTTTCTCAAAAATTCAAACATTTTCTTGATCTTATCCATCATAAACATATTTTGTGTGCACCCTTGACGTATTATTGTGGGCATATATCACCATCGAGGGTGGGCTTTATACAATTTTCAACCCCCTTCAAAGCCCTTCCCGACCCCCTTCAAAGCCCTTCCCGACCATACAAATGTTTGAGGGGGCCTACAATCTTCCGCTGTTATTTTTGCGCCCCAATTTTGCGTGGAAAAGATGTGTCATAAAGCGCTGGTTCGTTTGATATGCGAACGACCCATTTTTGATCAAGCTGTGACAGTTTTCTGTACTAAAACGTGGATGCCTTTAGAAAAAGGGTGTTTACCCCCATCCGAGGTTCGGTTCACATCTTACCTAGGCGAAACTTCGCCCAAGCCTCGGTGGCGAAGCGGTTAGCGAGCTGAATCCACCATAAAAGAGTCACGGGTTCGATACCCCTCCAAGAAAACTATATTTTTCTCAAAAATTCAAACATTTTCTAGATCTTATCCATCATACACATATTTTGTGTGCACCCTTGACGTATTATTGTGGGCATATATCACCATCGAGGGTGGGCTTTATACAAATTTCAACCCCCTTCAAAGCCCTTCCCGACCATACAAATGTTTGAGGGGCCCTACAAGCTTCCTCTGTTATTTTTACGCCCCAATTTTGTGTGGAAAAGATGCGTCATGAAGCGCTGGTTCGTTTGATATGCGAACGACCCATTTTTGAACAAGCTATGACAGTTTTCTGTACTAAAACGTGGATGCCTTTAGAAAATGTGTGTTTACCCTCCTCCGGGGTTCCGTTCACAGCTTACCTTGGCGAAATTTCGGCCAAGCCTCGGTGGCGAAGCGGTTAGCGTGCTGAATCCTCCATCAAAGGGTCACGGGTTCGAGACCACTTCAAAGAAAACTTCTTTTTTTCTCAAAAATTCAAACATTTTCTTGATCTTATCCATCATAAACATATTTTGTGTGCACCCTTGACGTATTATTGTGGGCATATATCACCATCGATGGTGGGCTTTATACAAATTTCAACCCCCTTCAAAGCCCTTCCCGACCATACAAATGTTTGAGGGGTCCTACAAGCTTCCTCTGTTATTTTTTCGCCCCAATTTTGTGTGGAAAAGATGCGTCATGAAGCGCTGGTTCGTTTGATATGCGAACGACCCATTTTTTAACAAGCTATGACAGTTTTCTGTACTAAAACGTGGATGCCTTTAGAAAATGTGTGTTTACCCTCCTCCGGGGTTCCGTTCACAGCTTACCTAGGCGAAATTTCGTCCAAGCCTCGGTGGCGAAGCGGTTAGCGTGCTGAATCCTCTATCAAAGGGTCACGGGTTCGAGACCCCTTCAAAGACAACTTTTTTTTTCTAAAAAATTCAAACATTTTCTTGATCTTATCCATCATAAACATATTTTGTGTGCACCCTTGAGGTATTATTGTGGGCATATATCACCATCGAGGGTGGGCTTTATACAATTTTCAACCCCCTTCAAAGCCCTTCCCGACCATACAAATGTTTGAGGGGGGCCTACAAGCTTCCGCTGTTATTTTTTCGCCCCAATTTTGCGTGGAAAAGATGTGTCATAAAGCGCTGGTTCGTTTGATATGCGAACGACCCATTTTTGATCAAGCTGTGACAGTTTTCTGTACTAAAACGTGGATGCCTTTAGAAAAAAGGTGTTTACCCCCATCCAAGGTTCGGTTCAAATCTTACCTTGGCGAAACTTCGCCCAAGCCTCGGTGGCGAAGCGGTTAGCGTGCTCAGTCCTCCATCAAAGGTTCACAGGTTCGAGACCCCTCCAAGAAAACTTTTTTTTTCTCAAAAATTCAAACATTTTCTTGATCTTATCCATCATACACATATATTGTGTGCACCCTTGACGTATTATTATGGGCATATCGATGGCTCAGAGCACAAACCGTATAAGTCCATTTTTGTGATTTTTCACTTTTTACATTCGATATATAAAATGGATCATTCTGCATCATGAGATTTAAAACTTGAACCCTAATCATTTTAAAAAAGTGTTATAATCTTCATAAACCATTTGGTTTATCTCCAAGATTCTGATTTCGTAAAGCACAAATAGAGTATGTCCGGACATATACACTTCGTACATGAACAATTTCATTTTGTTCGCTTCAGTTGGTGAACATAATCCATTTCATCACAAAAATATATAGTAGAAAAAAATAACAAGTAGTTTGAATAATTTTAAATTTACATCACATGGCCATATACATCAAAAGGAAGAATATCCAGAGCCTAACCTTT
This sequence comes from Lottia scabra, assembly GCA_029955415.1. Classification (NCBI taxonomy): domain Eukaryota; kingdom Metazoa; phylum Mollusca; class Gastropoda; family Lottiidae; genus Lottia; species Lottia scabra. Next base: position 3,857,485 of record JARJEI010000013.1, on the reverse strand, counting down.
AGGGCCAATGAATATCATATGATTTACCATTCTAAATTTATTTGATTATATAGACCTAACGATACCAACCATATTGCGAAATTTTACAACCGTAGAGTAAGTAAATCACACCCCCTTTTTACTGTAAGGATGTTAGATCATCCAATGTTGTAGAGGAACAGAAGCTTACCTGAATTCTAGGGTCGTTAAATCACATTCTGATAACCTTAGGTCTTACCATCCTAGGGACATAAGATTACATACACCTTTACCACCCTAGGTCAAAAGGTAACTCTTACCACCCTAGTTCAAAAGGTAACATACTCTTACCACCCTAGTTCAAAAGGTAACATTAACATACTCTTACCACCCTAGTTCAAAAGGTAACATACTCTTACCACCCTAGTTCAAAAGATAACATACTCTTACCACCCTAGTTCAAAAGGTAACATACTCTTACCACCCTAGTTCAAAAGGTAACATACTCTTACCACCCTAGTTCAAAAGGTAACATACTCTTACCACCCTAGTTCAAAAGGTAACATACTCTTACCACCCTAGTTCAAAAGGTAACATACTCTTACCACCCTAGTTCAAAAGGTAACATACTCTTACCACCCTAGTTCAAAAGTTCACATTCTTTTACAACCTAAGGTCCATTAAATTACACAAATAACATTCTGGGGCCATTAGATCGCATACCCTTATCACCTTAGATTCGGATACTCTAGGGGAATTAGATAACATACCTTTACCATCCGATGGCCATTTGATTACAAAATCTAGGATAATTAGATAACTAACTTTCACAACCCTAGAACAATTAAATTACATACCCTTACCACCCAGCGCCATTAGATTACAAAATCTTACAACCCTAAAGCCATCAAATTACAAACCTCTAAAACCTGATGGCCATTAGTTTACACAGCCCTTTGACCAAAGGGCCATATGATTACATACCCCAAAACCCAAGGGTCATTAGATTACAAACCCCTAAAACCCAAAGGCCATAAGATTACGAACCCCTAAACCCAAAGGGTCAATACATTACAAACCCCTATAGCCCAAAAAGGCCGTAAGATATCGAACCCCTAAAATCCAAAGGAAATTAGATTACAAACCCCTATAACCCAAGGGCCATTAGATTACAAACCTATAAATTCCAAGGGTCGTTAGACATCAAACCCAAGGGTTATAAGATTACAAACCCCTAAAACCCAAAGGCAATGAGATTATATATCAGCATAGGACCATTCGATTTCAAACCCTTAAAACCCAAGGATCATAAAATTACAAACCCTTACAACCCAAGGACCTTTACATTTCATAGAATTACAACCCTTAAATACCTTAGGAACAACAGATTACACAAGGCGAATTAGGTCAAATTCACTAACTACCCAGGATCTAAAGGCCACTATTTCTTGACAATCCTATGGTCATTTAACCAACAGCTTTTCAAACGAAAAAAGATAATCAGCATCTCTTATTTTCATTAAATATAAAATTTTGTCTAACTTAATGTTACAGAAAGAACAGGATAAGTCCCCGAATTTAACAAATTATTTAGTACACATTTGGAATAAGTCCTTTTAAGTACCCCCAACCCCATCAAAAAATATTTTCAATAAAATTCTGTCCGCCAGACTAGAACAGTCGACCAAGATCTTTGTAATATCAAAAGATGGAAGACTTGCCTAAAAATATGAGCTCTTAAGAGCGTTTTGAAACTTTAAAATGTGAATATCTCAAAACAAGAAAAAAGGACATATACGATTTGTGCTCTTAGCCATCGATATATCACCATTGAGGGTGGGCATTATACAAATTTCAACCCCCTTCAAAGCCCTTCCCGACAATACAAATGTTTGAGGGGCCCTACAAGCTTCTTCTGTTATTTTTTCGCCCCAATTTTGTGTGGAAAAGATGTGTCATGAAGCGTTGGTTCGTTTGATATGCGAACGACCCATTTTTGATCAAGCTGTGACAGTTTTCTGTACTAAAATGTGGATGCCTTTAGAAAAAAGGTGTTTACCCCCATCCAAGGTTCGGTTCAAATCTTACCTTGGCGAAACTTCGCCCAAGCCTCGGTGGCGAAGCGGTTAGCGTGCTGAGTCCTCCATCAAAGGTTCACGGGTTCGAGACCCCTCCAAGAAAACTTTTCTTTTTCTAAAAAATTCAAACATTTTCTTGATCTTATCCATCATACACATATTTTGTGTGCACCCTTGACGTATTATTGTGGGCATATATCACCATCGAGGGTGGGCTTTATACAAATTTCAACTCCCTTCAATACCCTTCCCGAACATACAAATGTTTGAGGGACCCTACAAGCTTCCTCTGTTATTTTTTCACCCCAATTTTGTGTGGAAAATATGTGTCATGAAGCGCTGGTTCGTTTGATATGCGAACGACCCATTTTTGATCAAGCTGTGACAGTTTTCTGTATTAAAATGTGGATGCCTTTAGAAAAGGGGTGTTTACCCCCATCCCAGGTTCGGTTCACGTTTTACCTTGGCGAAACCTCGTCCAAGCCTCGGTGGCGAAGCGGTTAGCGTGCTGAATCCGCCATCAAAGGGTCACGGGTTCGAGGCCCCTTGAAAGGAAACTTTTTTTCTCAAAAATTCAAACATTTTCTTGATCTTGTCCATCATACACATATTTTGTGTGCACCCTTGACGTATTATTGTGGGCATATATCACCATCGAGGGTGGGCTTTATACAAATTTCAACCCCCTTCAAAGCCCTTCCCGACCATACAAATGTTTGAGGGGCCCTACAAGCTTCCTCTGTTATTTTTTCGCCCCAATTTTGTGTGGAAAAGATGCGTCATAAAGCGCTGGTTCGTTTGATATGCGAACGACCCATTTTTGATCAAGCTGTGACAGTTTTCTGTACTAAAACGTGGATGCCTTTAGAAAAAGGGTGTTTACCCCCATCCAGGGTTCGGTTCACATTTTACCTTGGCGACACTTCGCCCAAGCCTCGGTGGCGAAGCGGTTAGCGTGCTGAATCCTCCATCAAAGGGTCACAGGTTCGAGGCCCCTTCAAAGACAACTTTTTTTTCTCAAAAATTCAAACATTTTCTTGATCTTATCCATCATACACATATTTTGTGTGCACCCTTGACGTATTATTGTGGGCATATATCACCATCGAGGGTGGGCTTTATACAAATTTCAACCCCCTTCAAAGCCCTTCCCGACCATACAAATGTTTGAGGGGCCCTACAAGCTTTCTCTGTTATTTTTTCGCCCCAATTTTATGTGGAAAAGATGCGTCATGAAGCGCTGGTTCGTTTGATATGCGAACGACCCATTTTTGAACAAGCTATGACAGTTTTCTGTACTAAAACGTGGATGCCTTTAGAAAATGTGTGTTTACCCTCCTCCGGGGTTCCGTTCACACCTTACTTTGGCGAAATTTCGGCCAAGCCTCGGTGGCGAAGCGGTTAGCGTGCTGAATCCTCCATCAAAGGGTCACGGGTTCGAGACCCCTTCAAAGACAACTTTTTTTTTCTCAAAAATTCAAACATTTTCTTGATCTTATCCATCATAAACATATTTTGTGTGCACCCTTGACGTATTATTGTGGGCATATATCACCATCGAGGGTGGGCTTTATACAATTTTCAACCCCCTTCAAAGCCCTTCCCGACCATACAAATGTTTGAGGGGGCCTACAATCTTCCGCTGTTATTTTTGCGCCCCAATTTTGTGTGGAAAAGATGTGTCATAAAGCGCTGGTTCGTTTGATATGCGAACGACCCATTTTTGATCAAGCTGTGACAGTTTTCTGTACTAAAACGTGGATGCCTTTAGAAAAAGGGTGTTTACCCCCATCCGAGGTTCGGTTCACATCTTACCTAGGCGAAACTTCGCCCAAGCCTCGGTGGCGAAGCGGTTAGCGTGCTGAATCCACCATAAAAGAGTCACGGGTTCGATACCCCTCCAAGAAAACTATATTTTTCTCAAAAATTCAAACATTTTCTAGATCTTATACATCATACACATATTTTGTGTGCACCCTTGACGTATTATTGTGGGCATATATCACCATCGAGGGTGGGCTTTATACAAATTTCAACCCCCTTCAAAGCCCTTCCCGAACATACAAATGTTTGAGGGGCCCTACAAGCTTCCTCTGTTATTTTTACGCCCATATTTGGGTGGAAAATATGTGTCATGAAGCGCTGGTTCGTTTGATATGCGAACGACCCATTTTTGAACAAGCTGTGACAGTTTTCTGTACTAAAACGTGGATGCCTTTAGAAAAAGGGTGTTTACCCCCATCCAGGGTTCGGGTCACATCTTACCTTGGCGAAACTTCGCCCAAGCCTCGGTGGCGAAGCGGTTAGCGTGCTCAGTCCTCCATCAAAGGTTCACAGGTTCGAGGCCCCTTGAAAGAAAACTTTTTTTTCTCAAAAATTCAAACATTTTCTTGATCTTGTCCATCATACACATATTTTGTGTGCACCCTTGACGTATTATTGTGGGCATATATCACCATCGAGGGTGGGCTTTATACAATTTTCAACCCCCTTCAAAGCCCTTCCCGACCATACAAATGTTTGAGGGGGCCTACAATCTTCCGCTGTTATTTTTGCGCCCCAATTTTGTGTGGAAAAGATGTGTCATAAAGCGCTGGTTCGTTTGATATGCGAACGACCCATTTTTGATCAAGCTGTGACAGTTTTCTGTACTAAAACGTGGATGCCTTTAGAAAAAGGGTGTTTACCCCCATCCGAGGTTCGGTTCACATCTTACCTAGGCGAAACTTCGCCCAAGCCTCGGTGGCGAAGCGGTTAGCGTGCTGAATCCACCATAAAAGAGTCACGGGTTCGATACCCCTCCAAGAAAACTATATTTTTCTCAAAAATTCAAACATTTTCTAGATCTTATCCATCATACACATATTTTGTGTGCACCCTTGACGTATTATTGTGGGCATATATCACCATCGAGGGTGGGCTTTATACAAATTTCAACCCCCTTCAAAGCCCTTCCCGAACATACAAATGTTTGAGGGGCCCTACAAGCTTCCTCTGTTATTTTTACGCCCATATTTGGGTGGAAAATATGTGTCATGAAGCGCTGGTTCGTTTGATATGCGAACGACCCATTTTTGATCAAGCTGTGACAGTTTTCTGTACTAAAACGTGGATGCCTTTAGAAAAAGGGTGTTTACCCCCATCCGAGGTTCGGTTCACATCTTACCTAGGCGAAACTTCGCCCAAGCCTCGGTGGCGAAGCGGTTAGCGTGCTGAATTCACCATAAAAGAGTCACGGGTTCGATACCCCTCCAAGAAAACTATATTTTTCTCAAAAATTCAAACATTTTCTTGATCTTATCCATCATACACATATTTTGTGTGCACCCTTGACGTATTATTATGGGCATATATCACCATCGAGGGTGGGCATTATACAAATTTCAACCCCCTTCAAAGCCCTTCCCGACAATACAAATGTTTGAGGGGCCCTACAAGCTTCTTCTGTTATTTTTTCGCCCCAATTTTGTGTGGAAAAGATGTGTCATGAAGCGCTGGTTCGTTTGATATGCGAACGACCATTTTTTGATCAAGCTGTGACAGTTTTCTGTACTAAAACGTGGATGCCTTTAGAAAAAAGGTGTTTACCCCCATCCAAGGTTCGGTTCAAATCTTACCTTGGCGAAACTTCGCCCAAGCCTCGGTGGCGAAGCGGTTAGCGTGCTGAGTCCTCCATCAAAGGTTCACGGGTTCGAGACCCCTCCAAGAAAACTTTTTTTTTTCTAAAAAATTCAAACATTTTCTTGATGTTATCCATCATACACATATTTTGTGTGCACCCTTGACGTATTATTGTGGGCATATATCACCATCGAGGGTGGGCTTTATACAAATTTCAACTCCCTTCAATGCCCTTCCCGAACATACAAATGTTTGAGGGACCCTACAAGCTTCCTCTGTTATTTTTTCGCCCCAATTTTGTGTGGAAAATATGTGTCATGAAGCGCTGGTTCGTTTGATATGCGAACGACCCATTTTTGATCAAGCTGTGACAGTTTTCTGTATTAAAATGTGGATGCCTTTAGAAAAGGGGTGTTTACCCCCATCCCGGGTTCGGTTCACATTTTACCTTGGCGAAACCTCGTCCAAGCCTCGGTGGCGAAGCGGTTAGCGTGCTGAATCCTCCATCAAAGGGTCACGGGTTCGAGGCGCCTTGAAAGAAAACTTTTTTTTCTCAAAAATTCAAACATTTTCTTGATCTTGTCCATCATACACATATTTTGTGTGCACCCTTGACGTATTATTGTGGGCATATATCACCATCGAGGGTGGGCTTTATACAAATTTCAACCCCCTTCAATGCCCTTCCCGACCTTACAAATGTTTGAGGGGCCCTACAAGCTTCCTCTGTTATTTTTTCGCCCCAATTTTGTGTGGAAAAGATGCGTCATGAAGCGCTGGTTCGTTTGATATGCGAACGACCCATTTCTGATCAAGCTGTGACAGTTTTCTGTACTAAAACGTGGATGCCTTTAGAAAAAGGGTGTTTACCCCCATCCAGGGTTCGGTTCACATTTTTCCTTGGCGACACTTCGCCCAAGCCTCGGTGGCGAAGCGGTTAGCGTGCTGAATCCTCCATCAAAGGGTCACAGGTTCGAGACCCCTTCAAAGACAACTTTTTTTTCTCAAAAATTCAAACATTTTCTTGATCTTATCCATCATACACATATTTTGTGTGCACCCTTGACGTATTATTGTGGGCATATATCACCATCGAGGGTGGGCTTTATACAAATTTCAACCCCCTTCAATGCCCTTCCCGAACATACAAATGTTTGAGGGGCCCTACAAGCTTCCTCTGTTATTTTTTCGTCCCAATTTTGTGTGGAAAATATGTGTCATGAAGCGCTGGTTCGTTTGATATGCGAACGACCCATTTTTGATCAAGCTGTGACAGTTTTCTGTACTAAAACGTGGATGCCTTTAGAAAAAGGGTGTTTACCCCCATCCCGGGTTCGGTTCACATCTTACCTTGGCGAAACCTCGTCCAAGCCTCGGTGGCGAAGCGGTTAGCGTGCTGAATCCTCCATCAAAGGGTCACGGGTTCGAGACCCCTTGAAAGAAAACTTTTTTTTTCTCAAAAATTCAAACATTTTCTTGATCTTATCCATCATACGCATATTTTGTGTGCACCCTTAACGTATTATTGTGGGCATATATCACCATCGAGGGTGGGCTTTATACAAATTTCAACCCCCTTCAATGCCCTTCCCGACCATACAAATGTTTGAGGGGCCCTACAAGCTTCCTCTGTTATTTTTTCGCCCCAATTTTGTGTGGAAAAGATGCGTCATGAAGCGCTGGTTCGTTTGATATGCGAACGACCCATTTTTGATCAAGCTGTGACAGTTTTCTGTACTAAAACGTGGATGCCTTTAGAAAAAGGGTGTTTACCCCCATCCAGGGTTCGGTTCACATTTTACCTTGGCGACACTTCGCCCAAGCCTCGGTGGCGAAGCGGTTAGCGTGCTTAATCCTCCATTAAAGGGTCACGGGTTCGAGACCCCTTGAAAGAAAACTTTTTTTTCTCAAAAATTCAAACATTTTCTTGATCTTATCCATCATAAACATATTTTGTGTGCACCCTTGACGTATTATTGTGGGCACATATCACCATCGAGGGTGGGCTTTATACAATTTTCAACCCCCTTCAAAGCCCTTCCCGACCATACAAATGTTTGAGGGGGCCTACAATCTTCCGCTGTTATTTTTGCGCCCCAATTTTGCGTGGAAAAGATGTGTCATAAAGCGCTGGTTCGTTTGATATGCGAACGACCCATTTTTGATCAAGCTGTGACAGTTTTCTGTACTAAAACGTGGATGCCTTTAGAAAAAGGGTGTTTACCCCCATCCGAGGTTCGGTTCACATCTTACCTTGGCGAAACTTCGCCCAAGCCTCGGTGGCGAAGCGGTTAGCGTGCTGAGTCCTCCATCAAAGGTTCACGGGTTCGAGACCCCTCCAAGAAATCTTTTTTTTTTCTCAAAAATTCAAACATTTTCTTAATCTTATCCATCATACACATATTTTGTGTGCACCCTTGACGTATTATTGTGGGCATATATCACCATCGAGGGTGGGCATTATACAAATTTCAACCCCCTTCAAAGCCCTTCCCGACAATACAAATGTTTGAGGGGCCCTACAAGCTTCTTCTGTTATTTTTTGCGCCCCAATTTTGTGTGGAAAAGATGTGTCATGAAGCGCTGGTTCGTTTGATATGCGAACGACCCATTTTTGAACAAGGTATGACAGTTTTCTGTACTAAAACGTGGATGCCTTTAGAAAAAAGGTGTTTACCCCCATCCAAGGTTCGGTTCAAATCTTACCTTGGCGAAACTTCGCCCAAGCCTCGGTGGCGAAGCGGTTAGCGTGCTGAGTCCTCCATCAAAGGTTCACGGGTTCGAGACCCCTACAAGAAAACTTTTTTTTTTCTCAAAAATTCAAACATTTTCTTGATCTTATCCATCATACACATATTTTGTGTGCACCCTTGACGTATTATTGTGGGCATATATCACCATCGAGGGTGGGCATTATACAAATTTCAACCCCCTTCAAAGCCCTTCCCGACCATACAAATGTTTGAGGGGCCCTACAAGCTTCTTCTGTTATTTTTTGCGCCCCAATTTTGTGTGGAAAAGATGTGTCATGAAGCGCTGGTTCGTTTGATATGCGAACGACCCATTTTTGAACAAGGTATGACAGTTTTCTGTACTAAAACGTGGATGCCTTTAGAAAAAAGGTGTTTACCCCCATCCAAGGTTCGGTTCAAATCTTACCTTGGCGAAACTTCGCCCAAGCCTCGGTGGCGAAGCGGTTAGCGTGCTGAGTCCTCCATCAAAGGTTCACGGGTTCGAGACCCCTACAAGAAAACTTTTTTTTTTCTCAAAAATTCAAACATTTTCTTGATCTTATCCATCATACACATATTTTGTGTGCACCCTTGACGTATTATTGTGGGCATATATCACCATCGAGGGTGGGCTTTATACAAATTTCAACCCCCTTCAAAGCCCTTCCCGACCATACAAATGTTTGAGGGGCCCTACAAGCTTCCTCTGTTATTTTTTCGCCCCAATTTTGTGTGGAAAAGATGCGTCATGAAGCGCTGGTTCGTTTGATATGCGAACGACCCATTTTTGAACAAGCTATGACAGTTTTCTGTACTAAAACGTGGATGCCTTTAGAAAATGTGTGTTTACCCTCCTCCGGGGTTCCGTTCACACCTTACTTTGGCGAAGTTTCGGCCAAGCCTCGGTGGCGAAGCGGTTAGCGTGCTGAATCCTCCATCAAAGGGTCACGGGTTCGAGACCCCTTCAAAGACAACTTTTTTTTTCTCAAAAATTCAAACATTTTCTTGATCTTATCCATCATAAAAATATTTTGTGTGCACCCTTGACGTATTATTGTGGGCATATATCACCATCGAGGGTGGGCTTTATACAATTTTCAACCCCCTTCAAAGCCCTTCCCGACCATACAAATGTTTGAGGGGGCCTACAATCTTCCTCTGTTATTTTTGCGACCCAATTTTGCGTGGAAAAGATGTGTCATAAAGCGCTGGTTCGTTTGATATGCGAACGACCCATTTTTGATCAAGCTGTGACAGTTTTCTGTACTAAAACGTGGATGCCTTTAGAAAAAGGGTGTTTACCCCCATCCGAGGTTCGGTTCACATCTTACCTAGGCGAAATTTCGCCCAAGCCTCGGTGGCGAAGCGGTTAGCGTGCTGAATCCACCATAAAAGAGTCACGGGTTCGATACCCCTCCAAGAAAACTATATTTTTCTCAAAAATTCAAACATTTTCTAGATCTTATCCATCATACACATATTTTGTGTGCACCCTTGACGTATTATTGTGGGCATATATCACCATCGAGGGTGGGCTTTATACAAATTTCAACCCCCTTCAAAGCCCTTCCCGAACATACAAATGTTTGAGGGGCCCTACAAGCTTCCTCTGTTATTTTTACGCCCCAATTTTGTGTGGAAAATATGTGTCATGAAGCGCTGGTTCGTTTGATATGCGAACGACCCATTTTTGAACAAGCTGTGACAGTTTTCTGTACTAAAACGTGGATGCCTTTAGAAAAAGGGTGTTTACCCCCATCCAGGGTTCGGGTCACATCTTACCTTAGCGAAACTTCGCCCAAGCCTCGGTGGCGAAGCGGTTAGCGTGCTCAGTCCTCCATCAAAGGTTCACAGGTTCGAGACCCCTCCAAGAAAACTTTTTTTTTTCTCAAAAATTCAAACATTTTCTTGATCTTATCCATCATACACATATTTTGTGTGCACCCTTGGCGTATTATTATGGGCATATATCACCATCGAGGGTGGGCATTATACAAATTTCAACCCCCTTCAAAGCCCTTCCCGACAATACAAATGTTTGAGGGGCCCTACAAGCTTCTTCTGTTATTTTTTCGCCCCAGTTTTGTGTGGAAAAGATGTGTCATGAAGCGCTGGTTCGTTTGATATGCGAACGACCCATTTTTGATCAAGCTGTGACAGTTTTCTGTACTAAAACGTGGATGCCTTTAGAAAAAAGGTGTTTACCCCCATCCAAGGTTCGGTTCAAATCTTACCTTGGCGAAACTTCGCCCAAGCCTCGGTGGCGAAGCGGTTAGCGTGCTGAGTCCTCCATCAAAGGTTCACGGGTTCGAGACCCCTCCAAGAAAACTTTTTTTTTTTTTCTCAAAAATTCAAACATTTTCTTGATCTTATCCATCATACACATATTTTGTGTGCACCCTTGACGTATTATTGTGGGCATATATCACCATCGAGGGTGGGCTTTATACAAATTTCAACTCCCTTCAATGCCCTTCCCGAACATACAAATGTTTGAGGGACCCTACAAGCTTCCTCTGTTATTTTTTCGCCCCAATTTTGTGTGGAAAATATGTGTCATGAAGCGCTGGTTCGTTTGATATGCGAACGACCCATTTTTGATCAAGCTGTGACAGTTTTCTGTATTAAAATGTGGATGCCTTTAGAAAAGGGGTGTTTACCCCCATCCCGGGTTCGGTTTACATTTTACCTTGGCGAAACCTTGTCCAAGCCTCGGTGGCGAAGCGGTTAGCGTGCTGAATCCTCCATCAAAGGGTCACGGGTTCGAGGCCCCTTCAAAGAAAACTTTTTTTTCTCAAAAATTCAAACATTTTCTTGATCTTATCCATCATACACATATTTTGTGTGCACCCTTGACGTATTATTGTGGGCATATATCACCATCGAGGGTGGGCTTTATACAAATTTCAACCCCCTTCAATGCCCTTCCCGACCATACAAATGTTTGAGGGGCCCTACAAGCTTCCTCTGTTATTTTTTCGCCCCAATTTTGTGTGGAAAAGATGCGTCATAAAGCGCTGGTTCGTTTGATATGCGAACGACCCATTTTTGATCAAGCTGTGACAGTTTTCTGTACTAAAACGTGGATGCCTTTAGAAAAAGGGTGTTTACCCCCATCCAGGGTTCGGTTCACATTTTTCCTTGGCGACACTTCGCCCAAGCCTCGGTGGCGAAGCGGTTAGCGTGCTGAATCCTCCATCAAAGGGTCACAGGTTCGAGACCCCTTCAAAGACAACTTTTTTTTCTCAAAAATTCAAACATTTTCTTGATCTTATCCATCATACACATATTTTGTGTGCACCCTTGACGTATTATTGTGGGCATATATCACCATCGAGGGTGGGCTTTATACAAATTTCAACCCCCTTCAAAGCCCTTCCCGACCATACAAATGTTTGAGGGGCCCTACAAGCTTCCTCTGTTATTTTTTCGCCCCAATTTTGTGTGGAAAAGATGCGTCATGAAGCGCTGGTTCGTTTGATATGCGAACGACCCATTTTTGATCAAGCTGTGACAGTTTTCTGTACTAAAACGTGGATGCCTTTAGAAAAAGGGTGTTTACCCCCATCCAGGGTTCGGTTCACATTTTACCTTGGCGACACTTCGCCCAAGCCTCGGTGGCGAAGCGGTTAGCGTGCTTAATCCTCCATTAAAGGGTCACGGGTTCGAGACCCCTTGAAAGAAAACTTTTTTCTCTCAAAAATTCAAACATTTTCTTGATCTTATCCATCATAAACATATTTTGTGTGCACCCTTGACGTATTATTGTGGGCATATATCACCATCGAGGGTGGGCTTTATACAATTTTCAACCCCCTTCAAAGCCCTTCCCGACCATACAAATGTTTGAGGGGGCCTACAATCTTCCGCTGTTATTTTTGCGCCCCAATTTTGCGTGGAAAAGATGTGTCATAAAGCGCTGGTTCGTTTGATATGCGAACGACCCATTTTTGATCAAGCTGTGACAGTTTTCTGTACTAAAACGTGGATGCCTTTAGAAAAAGGGTGTTTACCCCCATCCGAGGTTCGGTTCACATCTTACCTAGGCGAAACTTCGCCCAAGCCTCGGTGGCGAAGCGGTTAGCGTGCTGAATCCACCATAAAAGAGTCACGGGTTCGATACCCCTCCAAGAAAACTATATTTTTCACAAAAATTCAAACATTTTCTAGATCTTATCCATCATACACATATTTTGTGTGCACCCTTGACGTATTATTGTGGGCATATATCACCATCGAGGGTGGGCTTTATACAAATTTCAACCCCCTTCAAAGCCCTTCCCGACCATACAAATGTTTGAGGGGCCCTACAAGCTTCCTCTGTTATTTTTACGCCCCAATTTTGTGTGGAAAAGATGCGTCATGAAGCGCTGGTTCGTTTGATATGCGAACGACCCATTTTTGAACAAGCTATGACAGTTTTCTGTACTAAAACGTGGATGCCTTTAGAAAATGTGTGTTTACCCTCCTCCGGGGTTCCGTTCACTGCTTACCTTGGCGAAATTTCGGCCAAGCCTCGGTGACGAAGCGGTTAGCGTGCTGAATCCTCCATCAAAGGGTCACGGGTTCGAGACCCCTCCAAGAAAACTTTTTTTTTTTTCTCAAAAATTCAAACATTTTCTTGATCTTATCCATCATACACATATTTTGTGTGCACCCTTGACGTATTATTGTGGGCATATATCACCATCGAGGGTGGGCTTTATACAAATTTCAACTCCCTTCAATGCCCTTCCCGAACATACAAATGTTTGAGGGACCCTACAAGCTTCCTCTGTTATTTTTTCGCCCCAATTTTGTGTGGAAAATATGTGTCATGAAGCGCTGGTTCGTTTGATATGCGAACGACCCATTTTTGATCAAGCTGTGACAGTTTTCTGTATTAAAATGTGGATGCCTTTAGAAAAGGGGTGTTTACCCCCATCCCGGGTTCGGTTCACATTTTACCTTGGCGAAACCTCGTCCAAGCCTCGGTGGCGAAGCGGTTAGCGTGCTGAATCCTCCATCAAAGGGTCACGGGTTCGAGGCCCCTTGAAAGAAAACTTTTTTTTCTCAAAAATTCAAACATTTTCTTGATCTTGTCCATCATACACATATTTTGTGTGCACCCTTGACGTATTATTGTGGGCATATATCACCATCGAGGGTGGGCTTTATACAAATTTCAACCCCCTTCAATGCCCTTCCCGACCTTACAAATGTTTGAGGGGCCCTACAAGCTTCCTCTGTTATTTTTTCGCCCCAATTTTGTGTGGAAAAGATGCGTCATGAAGCGCTGGTTCGTTTGATATGCGAACGACCCATTTCTGATCAAGCTGTGACAGTTTTCTGTACTAAAACGGGGATGCCTTTAGAAAAAGGGTGTTTACCCCCATCCAGGGTTCGGTTCACATTTTACCTTGGCGACACTTCGCCCAAGCCTCGGTGGCGAAGCGGTTAGCGTGCTGAATCTTCCATCAAAGGGTCACGGGTTCGAGACCCCTTCAAAGAAAACTTTTTTTTCTCAAAAATTCAAACATTTTCTTGATCTTATCCAGCATACACATATTTTGAGTGCACCCTTGACGTATTATTGTGGGCATATATCACCATCGAGGGTGGGCTTTATACAAATTTCAACCCCCTTCAATGCCCTTCCCGACCATACAAATGTTTGAGGGGCGCTACAAGCTTCCTCTGTTATTTTTTCGCCCCAATTTTGTGTGGAAAAGATGCGTCATAAAGCGCTGGTTCGTTTGATATGCGAACGACCCATTTTTGATCAAGCTGTGACAGTTTTCTGTACTAAAACGTGGATGCCTTTAGAAAAAGGGTGTTTACCCCCATCCAGGGTTCGGTTCACATTTTTCCTTGGCGATACTTCGCCCAAGCCTCGGTGGCGAAGCGGTTAGCGTGCTGAATCCTCCATCAAAGGGTCACAGGTTCGAGACCCCTTCAAAGACAACTTTTTTTTCTCAAAAATTCAAACATTTTCTTGATCGTATCCATCATACACATATTTTGTGTGCACCCTTGACGTATTATTGTGGGCATATATCACCATCGAGGGTGGGCTTTATACAAATTTCAACCCCCTTCAAAGCCCTTCCCGACCATACAAATGTTTGAGGGGCCCTACAAGCTTCCTCTGTTATTTTTTCGCCCCAATTTTGTGTGGAAAAGATGCGTCATGAAGCGCTGGTTCGTTTGATATGCGAACGACCCATTTTTGATCAAGCTGTGACAGTTTTCTGTACTAAAACGTGGATGCCTTTAGAAAAAGGGTGTTTACCCCCATCCAGGGTTCGGTTCACATTTTACCTTGGCGACACTTCGCCCAAGCCTCGGTGGCGAAGCGGTTAGCGTGCTTAATCCTCCATTAAAGGGTCACGGGTTCGAGACCCCTTGAAAGAAAACTTTTTTTTCTCAAAAATTCAAACATTTTCTTGATCTTATCCATCATAAACATATTTTGTGTGCACCCTTGACGTATTATTGTGGGCATATATCACCATCGAGGGTGGGCTTTATACAATTTTCAACCCCCTTCAAAGCCCTTCCCGACCATACAAATGTTTGAGGGGGCCTACAATCTTCCGCTGTTATTTTTGCGCCCCAATTTTGCGTGGAAAAGATGTGTCATAAAGCGCTGGTTCGTTTGATATGCGAACGACCCATTTTTGATCAAGCTGTGACAGTTTTCTGTACTAAAACGTGGATGCCTTTAGAAAAAGGGTGTTTACCCCCATCCGAGGTTCGGTTCACATCTTACCTAGGCGAAACTTCGCCCAAGCCTCGGTGGCGAAGCGGTTAGCGTGCTGAATCCACCATAAAAGAGTCACGGGTTCGATACCCCTCCAAGAAAACTATATTTTTCTCAAAAATTCAAACATTTTCTAGATCTTATCCATCATACACATATTTTGTGTGCACCCTTGACGTATTATTGTGGGCATATATCACCATCGAGGGTGGGCATTATACAAATTTCAACCCCCTTCAAAGCCCTTCCCGACAATACAAATGTTTGAGGGGCCCTACAAGCTTCTTCTGTTATTTTTTGCGCCCCAATTTTGTGTGGAAAAGATGCGTCATGAAGCGCTGGTTCGTTTGATATGCGAACGACCCATTTTTGATCAAGCTGTGACAGTTTTCTGTACTAAAACGTGGATGCCTTTAGAAAAAGGGTGTTTACCCCCATCCAGGGTTCGGTTCACATTTTACCTTGGCGACACTTCGCCCAAGCCTCGGTGGCGAAGCGGTTAGCGTGCTTAATCCTCCATTAAAGGGTCACGGGTTCGAGACCCCTTGAAAGAAAACTTTTTTTTTCTCAAAAATTCAAACATTTTCTTGATGTCCATCATACACATATTTTGTGTGCACCCTTGAAGTATTATTGTGGGCATATATCACCATCGAGGGTGGGCATTATACAAATTTCAACCCCCTTCAAAGCCCTTCCCGACAATACAAATGTTTGAGGGGCCCTACAAGCTTCTTCTGTTATTTTTTGCGCCCCAATTTTGTGTGGAAAAGATGTGTCATGAAGCACTGGTTCGTTTGATATGCGAACGACCCATTTTTGATCAAGCTGTGACAGTTTTCTGTATTAAAATGTGGATGCCTTTAGAAAATGGGTGTTTACCCTCCTCCGGGGTTCCGTTCACAGCTTACCTTGGCGAAATTTCGCCCAAGCCTCGGTGGCGAAGCGGTTAGCGTGCTGAGTCCTCCATCAAAGGTTCAAGGGTTCAAGACCCCTCCAAGAAAACTTTTTTTTTCTCAAAAATTCAAACATTTTCTTGATGTCCATCATACACATATTTTGTGTGCACCCTTGAAGTATTATTTTGGGCATATATCACCATCGAGGGTGGGCTTTATACAAATTTCAACCCCCTTCAAAGCCCTTCCCGACCATACAAATGTTTGAGGGGCCCTACAAGCTTCCTCTGTTATTTTTTCGCCCCAATTTTGAGTGGAAAAGATGTGTCATAAAGCGCTGGTTCGTTTGATATGCGAACGACCCATTTTTGATCAAGCTGTGACAGTTTTTTGTATTAAAACGTGGATGCCTTTAGAAAAAGGGTGTTTACCCCCATCCAGGGTTCGGTTCACATCTTACTTTGGCGAAACATCGCCCAAGCCTCGGTGGCGAAGCGGTTAGCGTGCTGAATCCTCCATCTCAGGGTCACGGGTTCGAGACCCCTTCAAAGAAAACTTTTTTTTTCTCAAAAATTCAAACATTTTCTTGATCTTATCCATCATAAACATATTTTGTGTGCACCCTTGACGTATTATTGTGGGCATATATCACCATCGAGGGTGGGCATTATACAAATTTCAACCCCCTTCAAAGCCCTTCCCGACCATACAAATGTTTGAGGGGCCCTACAAGCTTCCTCTGTTATTTTTTCGCCCCAATTTTGTGTGGAAAAGATGCATCATGAAGCGCTGGTTCGTTTGATATGCGAACGACCCATTTTTGAACAAGGTATGACAGTTTTCTGTACTAAAACGTGGATGCCTTTAGAAAAAAGGTGTTTACCCCCATCCAAGGTTCGGTTCAAATCTTACCTTGGCGAAACTTCGCCCAAGCCTCGGTGGCGAAGCGGTTAGCGTGCTCAGTCCTCCATCAAAGGTTCACGGGTTCGAGACCCCTCCAAGAAAACTTTTTTTTTTTCTCAAAAATTCAAACATTTTCTTGATCTTATCCATCATACACATATTTTGTGTGCACCCTTGACGTATTATTGTGGGCATATATCACCATCGAGGGTGGGCTTTATACAAATTTCAACCCCCTTCAAAGCCCTTCCCGACCATACAAATGTTTGAGGGGCCCTACAAGCTTCCTCTGTTATTTTTTCGCCCCAATTTTGTGTGGAAAAGATGCGTCATGAAGCGCTGGTTCGTTTGATATGCGAACGACCCATTTTTGAACAAGCTATGACAGTTTTCTGTACTAAAACGTGGATGCCTTTAGAAAATGTGTGTTTACCCTCCTCCGGGGTTTCGTTCACAGCTTACCTTGGCGAAATTTCGCCCAAGCCTCGGTGGCGAAGCGGTTAGCGTGCTGAATCCTCCATCAAAGGGTCACGGGTTCGAGACCCCTTCAAAGACAACTTTTTTTTTCTAAAAAATTCAAACATTTTCTTGATCTTATCCATCATAAACATATTTTGTGTGCACCCTTGAGGTATTATTGTGGGCATATATCACCATCGAGGGTGGGCTTTATACAATTTTCAACCCCCTTCAAAGCCCTTCCCGACCATACAAATGTTTGAGGGGGGCCTACAAGCTTCCGCTGTTATTTTTTCGCCCAATTTTGTGTGGAAAAGATGCATCATGAAGCGCTGGTTCGTTTGATATGCGAACGACCCATTTTTGAACAAGGTATGACAGTTTTCTGTACTAAAACGTGGATGCCTTTAGAAAAAAGGTGTTTACCCCCATCCAAGGTTCGGTTCAAATCTTACCTTGGCGAAACTTCGCCCAAGCCTCGGTGGCGAAGCGGTTAGCGTGCTCAGTCCTCCATCAAAGGTTCACAGGTTCGAGACCCCTCCAAGAAAACTTTTTTTTTTCTCAAAAATTCAAACATTTTCTTGATCTTATCCATCATACACATATTTTGTGTGCACCCTTGACGTATTATTATGGGCATATATCACCATCGAGGGTGGACATTATACAAATTTCAACCCCCTTCAAAGCCCTTCCCGACAATACAAATGTTTGAGGGGCCCTACAAGCTTCTTCTGTTATTTTTTCGCCCCAATTTTGTGTGGAAAAGATGTGTCATGAAGCACTGGTTCGTTTGATATGCGAACGACCCATTTTTGATCAAGCTGTGACAGTTTTCTGTACTAAAACGTGGATGCCTTTAGAAAAAAGGTGTTTACCCCCATCCAAGGTTCGGTTCAAATCTTACCTTGGCGAAACTTCGCCCAAGCCTCGGTGGCGAAGCGGTTAGCTTGCTGAGTCCTCCATCAAAGGTTCACGGGTTCGAGACCCCTCCAAGAAAACTTTTTTTTTCTCAAAAATTCAAACATTTTCTTGATCTTATCCATCATACACATATTTTGTGTGCACCCTTGACGTATTATTGTGGGCATATATCACCATCGAGGGTGGGCATTATACAAATTTCAACCCCCTTCAAAGCCCTTCCCGACAATACAAATGTTTGAGGGGCCCTACAAGCTTCTTCTGTTATTTTTTGCGCCCCAATTTTGTGTGGAAAAGATGTGCCATGAAGCGCTGGTTCGTTTGATATGCGAACGACCCATTTTTGATCAAGCTGTGACAGTTTTCTGTATTAAAATGTGGATGCCTTTAGAAAATGGGTGTTTACCCTCCTCCGGGGTTCCGTTCACAGCTTACCTTGGCGAAATTTCGCCCAAGCCTCGGTGGCGAAGCGGTTAGCGTGCTGAGTCCTCCATCAAAGGTTCAAGGGTTCAAGACCCCTCCAAGAAAACTTTTTTTTTCTCAAAAATTCAAACATTTTCTTGATGTCCATCATACACATATTTTGTGTGCACCCTTGAAGTATTATTGTGGGCATATATCACCATCGAGGGTGGGCTTTATACAAATTTCAACCCCCTTCAAAGCCCTTCCCGACCATACAAATGTTTGAGGGGCCCTACAAGCTTCCTCTGTTATTTTTGCGCCCCAATTTTGAGTGGAAAAGATGTGTCATAAAGCGCCGGTTCGTTTGATATGCGAACGACCCATTTTTGATCAAGCTGTGACAGTTTTCTGTATTAAAACGTGGATGCCTTTAGAAAAAGGGTGTTTACCCCCATCCAGGGTTCGGTTCACATCTTACTTTGGCGAAACATCGCCCAAGCCTCGGTGGCGAAGCGGTTAGCGTGCTGAATCCTCCATCAAAGGGTCACGGGTTCAAGGCCCCTTGAAAGAAAACTTTTTTTTTCTCAAAAATTCAAACATTTTCTTGATCTTATCCATCATACACATATTTTGTGTGCACCCTTGACGTATTATTGTGGGCATATATCACCATCGAGGGTGGGCTTTATACAAATTTCAACCCCCTTCAATGCCCTTCCCGACCTTACAAATGTTTGAGGGGCCCTACAAGCTTCCTCTGTTATTTTTTCGCCCCAATTTTGTGTGGAAAAGATGCGTCATGAAGCGCTGGTTCGTTTGATATGCGAACGACCCATTTTTGATTAAGCTATGACAGTTTTCTGTGCTAAAACGTGGATGCCTTTAGAAAAAGGGTGTTTACCCCTCTCCGGGGTTTGGTTCACAGCTTACCTTGCCGAAACTTCATCCAAGCCTCGGTGGCGAAGCGGTTAGCGTGCTGAATCCTCCACCAAAGGGTCCCGGGATCGAGACCCCTCCAAGAAAACTTTCTCAAGAATTCAAACATTTTCTTGATCTTATCCAAATCATACACATATTTTGTGTGCACCCTTGACGTATTATTGTGGGCATAATATATCACCATCGAGCAGCTAATAAACTTTTATTGATAAGTAAATAGTTTTAACAAAATATCACTTAAATTATATTTTATATGTCTTATGAATACTTTTGTGGAGGATACTTATTACCAATCTTTTTAATTAATCGTTTCACAGTTATAAAATTAATTTGATCTGGTCTGCAATATTCTCGGTGTTAAATGATATCTAATTCATAGAATTTACTAATTCGTTTCCGGAGATTTAGATTTTTTTAGAGAAATATGCGAGGCATTTTCACTAGAAAAAATAAAAAAACGCACATCATAATAGCTGTTTATTCCAGATCACTTATAAATTGAATATCATATGAAGAGAATATTCAGTATAAATTCCCTTATTGCCATCTCAACTTCTCTAGACTTGTAGGAATATTGATCTCAGACTACACGTCACGACTATTTATACCGTTGAGGATACGACTAATGTTTAATAAGCGAGACGATCACGCTATGGTAATAGTTCTGAACTCTTGTTTCATTAGAAAGGAGGGAAGTTGAATGAAAATTTGGAATAAAATGTTTGGAATATGTCCAGCTGTTGTTATTGTAGTTTTATTATGCTTACAGGACAGCAATTGTGACCAAAATATAGGTAGGTGATACTGTCATATATTTATCACTGAATTGTATTGTTTTTGACGATTGAAATTTGAATGGGTTCTCTTCATGCTGAAAGTTCTACCAAGTTTCCGGTAGTGAATCTCGATTTCACGAGTTCTGGTAATGCCAATATAAAACACCTATCCACCTATTTGCAACTTAAAATATCCTAACGTATGATGAAAACTTCTTCAAAAATTTGCACTCTGTTAAGACAGATATTTCCAGATCCAAGTAAAGAAACGATTGAGTTTCAAAAACATATTTTGGGTAAACGTGCGATTTCCATTTTTTTGTCAATGAGATATTTCCAAATCATTTCGTTACTATCGAATCGTTTGAGTTTGTACGTAAAGTGTTTATTGAAATAATCATATGGAAAATACGGTATAAATATTATTACAAACATGATTTATCAATTAACTGCAATGTGTAGATATTATAAATCTTGTGTAAAAATTTATCAGCCTAAGCCTCATTTTTATTCTGACATCTCCACAGTCATATATTATAAAGGTGTACACAGAGTTACGACGTATATTGTATATACATGTATATTCGTCCGAATGGGGGATGGGGAGGGGGGGATATCTGGATTAAGCCAAATCAGAAACGTTGAATGCACCATTGCATCAGTTGTTCTTTTGATATAGAATTTAATTAAAGACATTGATAGGGTAACAAGTATTTGCCTATATCCATTTCCTTCATTAAATGCACCCAATATGAATGCTTATGACCATGAATATTTAATCCGTTTTCATTCGAACGACACAGCGAAAAAACTATAAGTTTAGATTGTGATTATCCTGATGAGTGGGCAAAAAGATTTGTATTCACCGTCAAAATTTTAATTGAATTTGAAGAATATTTGGTGACGTCAAGATATCGAAAATCAAAACTACGCATTTTTTCTTTTTTTTTTTTTTTTTTTTTTTTTTTGCATTTTAATGTAACATTGAGAGACAGTCTCTAAAATGCAAACAACCTTCAATGTTATAACAGTTGTTTTATATATCTGCCTACTTGGTTAAACCACTATAACTTTTTAAATCGTCTTTCTTTGTTCAAGTTGAATTTAGAAAGAGG
Source organism: Lottia scabra (assembly GCA_029955415.1). Taxonomy (NCBI): domain Eukaryota; kingdom Metazoa; phylum Mollusca; class Gastropoda; family Lottiidae; genus Lottia; species Lottia scabra. The sequence goes on along the minus strand of JARJEI010000013.1, from coordinate 3,835,934 downwards.
AGATTTTCATCTTTTAATGACAAATTCTATCAAACAATTAAATTCATTGTTCTTTTATAAAATAAAGTAAACGGAATTAGCTGTAGTTGATGGTTCTTTGTGTGATGATGGCATTTAACAATAAAATTAACAAAGAAAGACAAACAGGTTTGATGATGAACATAACACGTTTTGTACTAAGGAAATATAGATTGGAAGGTCAAATTATTTCCTGTTTCAGTTCAAATATTCCATGAAATATCAATTAAAACAAATTAATTAGTACTGTTGAGAATATACAGTTTTCACTTCATGTATTTTGAAAGCATCTTTTATTAGGATGACGAGCATTCTAATCTATTTTTCTCGATATCAGTTTACTAGAGGCCGTTAAAGTGACATCCACCCGCCAATCTTATCTCTGTCCTCATGTCAGAAATTGTTCTACAGTAAATACAAAAGTAAACGACTAAAAATTTAAATTTCGATTTAAACCGAAATTGGAAAGATTAGGCGAGACATTAATTTGCACTGCCTCTACAAAATAATCTAAATGGTCTGAAATTTGAATTCAACTATCCTTCCATTGCATTTCTAAAATAGTTTTGAACGTCGTGTTGTTTATCTTAAACCAGAAAAAAGCAAACAGAATTGTATGCAACTTGATACGGAATGGCAGACTACAAATTATAAGGTAAACAAATCAAATTAATGTAAATAAATGTAATCAAACATTTTATGTTTACATTTAATAATGATAATTGAATTCAGATTTTTTTATATTTTGGTGTCAGAAATCAAACACTTAATAGATCTGATTCAATTGTCGATTGGATTTCGTATTCTAGTTTTGGAATATCCAAACGATGAATGTGTGATGCCTTATCCTTATCTGCAACCGGCAGAATCAGGGAGCAACTGGATTTGGAACGATTTTTAAGTAGGAGACCATATAAGAGAATCTGATAAATTGATGGGTTTATTCAACCGCAACTAATCACTTAGTGAAAAAATTCTAATTGCCAGCAGTTGCTCCTTGTTTTTAGACAAAACAATTCGTTTTTTTTTAACCGAATCTGTAACCGTGCAGTTTATTGTGTTTTCTGGTAAACGTTGATTTCTTATACACTCATTTCGACTTGATGAGATTCCTTGAATAGTTTGTCGACCTAAAACAGCAACAACGTTCGTATTCGACTTACTTGTTGAGAGTGATTTTAGCCTGATCTGGTAGCCCACTGGCGAGGTTACTGGTTGCTGTCATGGGGCAAAATTCGGCGACAACGTAAAATCAGGAAGACAGATCTGAACAAATGATACAATAGACAATAGTACATAGTAATAAATGTTATCTAACATGTATAGTTCGGTAGATACTTTTTGATATCTACAATATGCATGAAGTAATCAGTACTTTGTATCAAGTAATGAATCACAATTTTTATAAATCCCTATTCTGTACTAACAATTACTATTATATTACTAAACCCACGAGAGAATTATATTCAATATTATACTAATATTCTACCGATTCCAATCTTTTATAAAGAGAATATCGTGGTATTGTTCCATGTTTTACTTCATTACAATATCTGTAACTATACTCCATGTTCCATAATTATTTCTTTCCCTATAACCCAACATTCAGTATGGGTTTCCTATGTTGTTTTAATAATAAACTAGAGCCACATGGTGGCACAGAGTGGGAATTTGCGCATGTGCAAATGTGCAAAAATAATCTGTAAAGAACCTAGACCCTCGACTTAAATAAGAAGTGCCAAATAAGTCGACAACATACGAAATTTCTGTTTTTTAGAAGGTTGTGAAACCGGAAGTAGACACCAGACCTGACATATGAACATACCAGCTGATACCCTATGAGAATGACCTTCAAACTACAGTTCAAAGTCACGAGATACAAGCCTTTCACGCTTATAAACTTTGACCACTTATACCACTGGAAGTTGACAGAAGACATCAAATATGAAAGTATATATGAACACCCAAAGTCAATGACCTTTGATCACAGAAAGGTCAATATCAACAAAGGTCAAGGTCAAAAACGAAAAATAATTTTGTTTTAACCCTGTTTCCTTTTTTGAACTACAAAGCCGAAATCAATGAGCCTTTAACATAAGCTGAATAAAGCAATGATGTAACTGTATGCAAGGTCATTTTTTGAACAAAAATTTAAACTTTACCTTTTTTTTGATAAACAAAATTTTGACAAAAACAAAACGTCAGATTTTTTGATGTGACTTAATTTATATTAATAATATCTAACTATGACTAAATTTTCAAATGGTCATCAAATGACTGCCGTGTAGCTGTCGAAAATGCCGAACATAATGGTTTTAGTTTTAGTTTTTTGCCTTCTGGGCCTCAGTACCGTGATGCTACTGTAGTCGAGGTTTGGCCTGACCTGACATCTAATAAAATATGTGATCCAGGTCACCATCTAGAAACAATCCAGAATCGTTCATTAATATTCTTGGCATTTCAAAAAACATTCCAGTTTTTTTTTGCTGCAGGCCGTTTTTTGCACTGAATTAAGATCAATATAATTTTTTTAAGAATTTCCATCAAAACAGGTAAATGGTCTTTGATGTGAATGAGTTTTTTTATTGAATACAAATCGACTATTTTGTTTGGTCTTTCTTACATGCCAATTTTAAAGTCCCGAGATCAAAGTATATTAATAAAAAAAAACTAGGATAGTGATTATATTAAGTTTTAATGCAGCATTGATGCCTTTGAAATCGTTAAATGGTATTTATAAAATGTGTAACAACAACAGCTCGATTTTCACAGAAAGTACTGATACAAACAAGACAATTAAAAAGGTTGCCTTTCGTTGATGTTTTAGAATTTGAGAGATTCCTCTGTCTAGAAAAAGACTTAAAATATCGATATGTCTTCCGACTCTTAATCTTACATTTATCAAGTTTACTTGGGGAAATTTACTTTAACCCTGGAAGCTTCGAGTTTGTTGACAACGTTTATGTTCTGTTAATATCCCATTAGCTACAACCGTAGTTAGGTCCAGACCGGATGTCTCTACCGAAATACTGTCTTCAGAACCAGAGAAAATATTGTGCTTTAAGGTGATTGAATGAGTAAAAGTGATTTTGATTAAATAAAAGTATTCTATCGATTTACGTTGTCCCTTGTCTCTCTATTGGTCTTTATAGTTATATGGGACGCATTTTGTGAAGATATTGAACTCATTGGAGCTCTTTCCAACCGTGTTAAGTTAAGAATTCGGAAAATATATCATTAGTTTCCAAGATAAATTAACCAACTAGAGAATGAAATGAAAAATACTACGCCATACTTTCTGCAAATGTTTAGGTTGAAGAGGAATGGCAAACTCCATGCATTGTCTAATTGTTATCCTATGTAAGCCCACCAAATTTCACCCGATGCAACTAAAGTTAGCCGCTTTATCAGGAGTTAAGTTAGTGAGGTTAGGCGTGTTCATTAGTCTCCATATTATCATAGGATCATAGGTATGATAATACAGCCCTGTTCAAGCGCTAACTTTAACACCAATGCCTTGATATGGATATACATTGACCAATCAACGACCGAATTGGCAACCTGTAAGGATTATTACGTCCAATCAGATTGTTGTATTTTCGATAAATTTAAAAACAAAAACGATTTTTTTTTACATTCTCCACAATTTTTAGGCTTTTTCGAGAGATTTGCCCTCATATCCCGGCTTGTGGCATATTTTTTTCACTTTTTTGTTCATTTTGGTCAAAACTTTACATGCCTTAGGCCAAGGTCACAGGGCATTTCGGTCCACTGGCATTAGGCCTAGAGCCTTTAGGCTTTACAATCTGGACGTTTAGGCCTAGGACCTATATAATTAAAACTCAAAAAGGCTTTGACAACAAGATCAATATGTGTTTTTAGTTTGTCCCTCATTGGAATTAATATGCCTAGTTCTTGGGTGAGGTTATCGCCATTATCGGAGAAAAAAAATATTGATAAACGCCAGAAATTGCACCCGGATAACGGAGACTACTAGACTGAGTAGAACGAAGGAAGTAGAACTATAGCATGGACATGGTAGAACGAACCATTTATTTGGCGCAGAATTCCAGGGCCAGTGACAGGAGGCTGTATTTTCAGACTGTTTTCTCAGGTATGTTATGTTTTATTTGATCAACCTCAGTTGATTTATTATTTCACAGTGATTGGTAAACAATCTATATCTAAATAGAGCACACAAGAGTCAGTGTATTTTTAGCCACAGGAATGGGGTCAAAGGTTACTTCCAATTCCAATGACCCAACATGTTCAGTTCTCTGTTACTATATGCACCCATCAATCCATGTTATATTAGGCCTAAGTATATTTATAATTATAGTTTTTACTATTTTTTTGTCGACCCCTAGTATATGCTATATGGGCGCAGATCACAGAGGGTGGAAGGGGGGGGGGGGAGGAGGTACACTTCTCCCCACCCTGTCAGAAAACTTTGGGGGGCATGATACCATTTGTGTCTCCAGATAAGCATCTATACATTGAAGTCACATACATAGTTGTTCGCCTACTCCGCACTAGGGGTCTATTGCTACAATTTATGGTGAAGTCAAATGAAAAACTCATTCCTTCCTTTCTTTCGTAAATCATCTTCACTAGTACAAGCATCGTAACTAATGGGTACAAAGCCAATTATATCAGTCACATATATGTGGATCATATGTCAAAAGTATAAATGTCACTACCAATCAGTGAAACAGGTCGTAGTTGCTGACATGGAAAAGCTGGTCTTGTTTACCGCATTACAAACATCATGACGTAAATTAATTCATTATCATTTTTTAGACGTTATACAGGAGCTTTGGTGGCTCAGTGAGCTATACGCTTGCTCGCTAACCTAAAGGTCTGGGGTTCAATCTAGAAATGGGTCGAGAAAATACCTTCGGATTTTTCAAAACGGTTTCCCTTATCATTGATGCAGGTCGAAGGGGCTTACATATGGTAAAAGCATGTAGTCGTTTGGGTGGGACAATAAAACAAGGCCCTGGGTACTATAGACTGTGCACATAGACCCTTGCGCCGATTTATTTTGTAAAAAGTGACTGGCTAGCAGATGAAACTGGTTGGCTAGCCATTTGTTTTCGGTTAGCCGGTTTTGAACTGGCTGAATTGGCTAGCAAAAAAAATCGGCGGTTTTCGGCGGATTTCCTCCATTAAAAATTTGAGTTATAATGAAGGAACATCCATTATACACTGCAGGTATCATAAACAACTGGTGTTTGTTAGCAAGTTATTTATTTCTGAATAATCAACTCACAATTCAAAATCTTAATCAAACTACAATAGTTTTGAATTATCATAGATGAAAATTATCATGTTCAGCATGGTAGGTCTAAGTGACGATCGTCTTGAATTCATTTACAAAGTGGCAGAAATCGGCTGACTTAAATCGGCGGCGCTTTGTTTTCACAACTGGCAGATTATGGCTGTAAAGAAATCGGCGGCGGCGGCGGCTAATGGCGGAGGCGCAAGGGTCTATGTGCACAACCAAAGTTCCCTCGACGTTAGAAATAAAAAATAAGAGTAGGCTAATGCCGCTGTCCGGGCAAAATTTCCCCCATTGCACATTGCAAGATGTAGCCTATTGAGGTGCAGTAAAGCAATATGTAAAACTCTATTCATTTCATGTTGCACAAAGTCTATGCACTTTATTATTTGCTGAAACAGGGTTTGTTTATGTATCAAAGGCAAACAAACAACTTTTTCAGGGTGAATATAAACATCTTTAGAAATATAAATCACTGTACAAAAATTACAAAATGCAATCGCTTGTTTTGATTTTATTATTAAATTGTGAATTATATCCAAACAAACCGAGGGTTTACCATTACTCATGTAATATTGAGATTTTGTGCTTTTGTTAATAATAAAGAAATAAGTGAATTAGCTGGTACTGAAATCATGGCCAAGGCCATGCTATGTGCAATGAAGGACATTTGGACAGCAGCATCAGCCAACTCTTAATTCTGATTTCTAACTGTCTTTAACATGTACCTGGTACCATCTGTAGAAAACAGGGCCAAGGTTTATTGTCCTACTGTCTGTTTAGTAAGATGCTTTTTCCATGTAAGCCACCTGACATCATTGATATTTATCTCCGGAACAATATACAAGGTTTTACTGTTAGAAGGTGACCAGTTAATATATTATAGAGAAGATGGCTTTGTCATGATGTCTATTAGTTATATTAAGTATCTTGTAATATAATTTTTTTACTGCTTACTTTTTTTATTTCAGAGACTGGGAAAAAATTTGGATCTTAGACAAAGTTGTTGAAGATTGTCATAACTTGTTAGTTTTAGAGTCAAAGATTTATTAATGGTAAACTATCTAATAATTTTATGTTTTCGGCATATATTTAACGTTAATATTTACAATACCAGTACTGTACTCTCCAGTTGGTAATATGTATATGTACAAATATTTTTCACTTTTTTTCACCATAAAATCAACTGTCATGGTTTATATTTTCTTGGTGTGGTGAGAGAATATTTTGACAAAATGACAATGCAAAAATTCATCCATTTGGTTTTATTGAAATGACTTATTGATTGTCTATGTATAAATGTTTATATAATAATTATATAATTTGTATATTTTGATTGTTTTTATTAGGCAAAAAGAATGAACAATAAACAGTTTTTGGAGAAAATAAGTTTATTAATGAGAAGGCTAAGTGTGATTGTTTGTTACTTCTAAAAAACACATAGGTAAGTTTTACTTTTACCATCATACACCTGCTGCAGAAAATCTGTCATACAAATTGACATAATATGGGCAAATTTGTCTCAGTTATGCAGGATTGGCACAGGTCATGGAAAACCTTGAAAATCAGGGAATTTTAAAAAAGCTTTTCCAGACATGGCACATCATGATTATTCTAGAAAATTGTCAAAATTACATGGAAAATTGATATTTCATACTATTCTATTTTTTCTGCATTATTAGATAAAAAAAAAATCATGATCTGGAATTCTGATGATTTTTTTAAAAACATTGGTTGTGGAAAATGTCTGAATAATGGAAATATTAGGAAAATTTGCCCAGATAATCTTCATGAACCATGGTTATATTTAAATGTGGATGGTTAGAAAAAAAAATTGTCAAAACATTGTGTTCACATTCACAAGGCAAGTTATAAAGAGTCATTTAGTCATGATTATTCAGTCATGATTATTGTCATCAATGTGTAACAGCGTGATCCAATTTCTTTCACCAATTTTACTTGGTACTATATTACTGTTGATGTCATCTATTTAATTTTGACCGAATGTCATCTGTTGATGTAAATTGTGACAAATGAGTGACCACATTTACCACCTATTTAACTTGTTACCATACTACTTTTACAAATGTATAGTGATACCAAATTTCTGCTACCTTCTTAATACTGTCAGCCATTTACAATCTCACAATTAACTTTTGTCCATACTACTATTACCAATACACTGTTTGTATATGTTTTTGTTTACTATTCTTGTTTACTACATGTGACCATTCTACAAAGTAGTCACCAATATACCGTGATCACATTTCTTAAGCAGTTACGGTCAGCCCAATCTAATTAAAATTAGATTACATTTCGTTTCGGTTATTTTTTGATTGTCAACTCCATGTAATCCAAAGACTTGTATAAGGAGGTCATCTTCTGGTTACGAATAAGCTATTTATAGCACGTGCCACCCCTCTGCCAATCAGAACACCGTTTATATTTGAATATTTTGTATTGCGCCATAATTTTCCCACAATGCATATCAATGCATAGACCCGCGATCTTGAAGGTATTTTTTGATTGGCTGAAATTTTCGTCACTTGAAGATGACCTCCTTATACAAGTCTTTAGATTACATGGAGTCGACAATCAAAAAATAACCGAAACGAAATGTAATATAATTTTAATTAGATTGCGGTCAGCCATGTACAGTGTGAAACCATTTCTGTCACCTATTTGATTTATGAGCATTTGGTCAGAATTATTTGGACATTGGAAAGTATCATCTTAGTCATTCATTTATTGACAATGAGTCAACTCTGTTTAGTAAAATTGTTACTAAATTGTTGTCATCCAAGCCAAATTGCTTTGACACATTTACAATGTAACCAAAATACTATTAACAATTTTATGTGACCCATTACATACAGATGTATTGATTGAGTAAGAAAAAATTTGACTCGTTCTCACTTTGTATTTTTCAGGAGAAAGATGATTAGTAAGTTTTAGTCTAGATAACACCCTTATTAGGTGGAAGACAATTTCCTTTGAAAGAGAAACCTGTAGATTCTCTGAAAACCATGAATCCCAGAAGTATGGAAAGTACAGTACAGTACAGTACAGAAATCTTGTTAAATTTAAATCAACTGTAGATCAGATAAATAAAAATGTTTAAATTTGAAGACATTGTTTCATCAAAGATCATTTAACAAAAATAATGCAGTAAACCAACAATTGTATAGTGCATTATGTCAATATTCCTATCAACTGTATAGTCCTAAGACCCTAAAGCTAAATAGTTAATATAGACCCAGCAACAGTATAGTCCAAATTTTTCTCAACAATATAATCTTAAGACCCAATAACTTAGACAAATACGTGAAGTTAGTACTGTCTGATAATATGAATACTAGGTGTTGAAATGAATGAATTTTAGTGTGGATACCAGTATGTTGTTCAATTCATAACCATAACCTACCGCACAATTTCCTTTAGGATCCCTGTAGCTGAACTGTCTGCAATGTTTCCATTCATATCAACACCTAGTTATGTTTATTTATCACAAATTTAGATCTATTTGCAAGTAGCTGAGTGTGTTGACTTTGACCAATAAGCAGCCATTTTTGTTCATTTGGCTTTTAATTTACATACTTTGGTTTTATTAGCTGTCATTTACTGTCACATTTATTGATTGCTACTAAAATAAAAAAAAATTCAGATCCCAGTTGTGGACTACCAAAACTATATTAGTCAATAGACCCAATATATATAGTCAATAGACCCAACATATAGTCAATAAACCAGCAACCATATAGTCAATATAGTCAATAGACCCAACATATAGTCAATAAACCCAGCATATAGTCAATAGACCCGGCAAGTATACAGTCAATAGACCCAATATATATAGTCAATAGACCCAACATATAGTCAATAAACCAGCAACCATATAGTCAAATGACCAGGCAACCATATAGTCAATATAGTCAATAGACCCAACATAGAGTCAATAAACCCAGCATATAGTCAATAGACCCAGCAAAAGAAAGTCCGTAATCCTATCAACTATTCAGTCAGTAAGTCTAAAAAACTGGATATTCTAAAGGCCCAACATATGCGTAGTGCATATTTCCAAGCAATGTATCACCAATAGATTCAATAACTGTATAATTAAACAGCTCAAAAACTGAATAGTCATGTAGGCAGATTCAGCTGAATAATAAATTGGGTCATCATAGTAGGTATGTCACTATGTCTTTTTACACACTAAAATATTTTCATGACAAAATCATTTTACGTACAATGTAGATATTTGGTTTACAATTGAAATTACATCTATCAGACTGCCACGGACAAGATCTGTCAAATAAATGGAAAATTTTTTAATTAAAGATGCAAATGGTTTGTTCACTTTCTATCAAATCAAGACTAATCCCTCGCCGTGGACAAGATCTGACCGATAAATGGAGATATTTCATTTGCTATGGAAATGTTTTTACGCATTACATCAAATCAAGACCAATACCTCTCCTTCAAGATCTGTCCGACCAATGGAGATATTTTATGAAAAATATAAATGGTTTGTTCACTTTTTTATCAAATCAAGGCAAATCCCTCTCCCTGACCGATAAATTGGGATATTTCATGTACGATGGAAATGTTATACAGTATTCACATTAGGACTACATCAGATAAATACAAATCCTTCGCCTTGGACAGAATAAATGGGAATATTTTATGTACATTGTACGTTGGTTCACATTGCATCAAATCAAGACCAATACCTCGCTTTGCACTAGATCTTTCCGATATATATGATATTTTATGTATTAAGAAAATAGTTTGTTCACATTACATAAAATCAAAACCAATACCTCGCTTTCGATAAGATCTGCCCGATAAATTCAGATATATTATGAAAACGAAAAATAGTTTGTTGACATTATCTGAAATCAAGACCAATACATGCCTTTGGACAAGATCTGTCATGCCAATGGAGATATTTTATGAAATCAAGAAATGATTTTTTCACTTTCTATCAAATCAAGACCGGTTCCAGTGTCAAGATCTGTTAGACCTGTGGAGATATTTAATGTACAATTAAATTATACGTTCACTGTCCATCAATTCAACACTTTTTTTAATGTCGTAGACAAGACGAATGTTTATTGTGTATTAAATGCATGAGACGAATATGACGTCCGAAATTTCTTGGGTGTAACTAATCATATTATAGGATTGAGTCATTAAGTTTCAGACAAACACTAATTTATGCCAGTACCGTATATTTGCATGTACAATGCGCATTTTATTTATTTTTTATTTTCTCCTCTAAAGGTAATTGCTAAACTTTGGGTTGGCACTATTGACAGTGACAAAATATGGTATGTATATTGTTATGCCTTATATAGAGTCAATAATGACCTGCGTCATTAGTTACATATACTATGAGGTATGTGTATTTGTTTTAGAACTTTTCAAGGGCATCCGATTCATCTTCAACTTGGCAGTCTTTGTAGGCCCATAGAAAGCAGTGTGAAGGGGTGGGAGGGGCTAATTGTGCAAAACTCATTCTCAAGGATTGTGGTGCAGATTTCAAGATTTTTCGTTGGCTGTTCCTGCCTACATTATGGTACAGAAAGCAATTTGATTATACTGGCCCTATCAACATACCCATAATTTCTATTAAGTACAAAACGATCATTCTTCAGTAATAAATGCCAACCGCCCCCTGTTCCTACGGCCTGCTTTGGTACAGCCCATACAAATATTTTTTGTGGTGAAAATGTAGTATTAATCAAAGGTTTTGAACAAAATAAAAATCATTTAAGGTTTAATTCTTTATATTCTACAAATTTAATTGATACAATTTAGTATTTATAATATACTATATTTTATTTTAAATCAAATTCTTCTGTCTCTGTAGACTTTGAACAGCTGTCACAATTCATCATCAACTATCTCCAATAGGACGTTTTCTGGAGAAAAAAAAAATCATTGATATTAATCTATTCAGTAGTTTGATCAAATTCAATTGATCACATTTGGTCACAAAATAAATTTATCACAATAATTTGGTCACAAAGTAGATTTATCACAGTAATTTAGTCACAAAGTAGATTTATCACAGTAATTTAGTCACAAAGTAGATTTATCAGTGTAATAATAAAAATCCGTACAAGCAAAACAATTTCGTTAATCAAAAATCTCGTCCAGAGCATGACAAAATCAGGTGCAATAATTATATAGTAGAGGACTTCCTATACAAGAAGTACCATCAGGTGTTTCGAAAAGAGTAAGCATGGTCTTCGCGCGCAACACCCGCCACTACTATAAAGGTCAAAATCATGAGGTGCAACGAGATCAATTCATGCCTGACTAAACAAATCTGGTCACAAAGTAAATTTATCACAATAATGTGGTCACAAAGTAAATCTGTCACAATAATTTGGTTACAAAGTGAATTTATCACAATAATTTGATCACAACATGAATTTATCACAGCAATCACAAAATATTTTTTTTACAGTAATTTGGTCACAGAGTAAGTTTATTTCAATATTTTCGTGACAAAGAAAATCTAGGGAATGCATGGTAATAAGGTCATGAAGGGAATTCATCACAATAATTTGGCCCAAAAGGAAATTGATCATAGTCATTTGGTCACAAGTATATTAAAACATGATAACAGTAATTAGTAATCTAATACAGTAATCACTTATTTGATCCCAAGTATATTGATCACAGTAATTTCGTCATAAATTTATGACAGTAATACATATTGTGATTACAGCAATTTGGTCACAATTTAAATGGTTAGAAGATAAAATTTTGTAAACACATACCAGTTACTTGATTAAAAAAAATTATCATGACAATACAATGGCCAATGAAATAGCAGTTTGACAGAGCAGACCTGACAGAAAATTTTGTTTTGATGAGTTTGTCTTCCTATGACAAGCACTAGGTATAAATATAATTAAATACCTTGCATAAAATTTATAAGAATCACAATGGAATATGTTCTTGTGACCAGCACATACCATCTGGACTGTGATCAAATAATCATGGCCTAATGAATTTCATGATTGTTACTTAAATTTAATCTATGGTCAAAACTATTGATTTTTTAATGTTTTGAGATACTTATATAGAGGTGAACTACCTACCTTTTTTTTTATCACAGAACCAACCAAACTTACCTCTGTACTTTTAAATCTTATCATAATCACATATTTTCTCCAAAAAGACTTTGCCATGTTGTTATTTCTCTTTGCCTGTGATAAAACAAAAATTAATTTGGTTTAAATTGAAAAAAGATTTATTTTATGACAGCATTATACTAATCTGGACAGCTAGTGTGCAAAAATTGTTCAAATATTTGGACTTCAGCAAAAGAGCAATCGAAAAGTAAGAAAATGTAGATTACTGTTAATATAAAACAACAATAACTTTTCGAACATAAAAAAGATACAACAACGTCAATAACTGTACATAGTAATTTTACCTTAATTTAATCTTTTGAAAGCACAAAATGTTTTGATAACATCATATTCTCTCTCTGCCATATCAAAATCTTTTCCTATTCTCTCTAAAATATAAAATTCATTAAATGTTAATTATTTTTTTTTACTACAATCATCTTTGTTTTTTTTGAAGCAACACTTTCATTCTTGACAACACCTGCTTTGTGCTTCTATATTATGCTCATATTTTTCACTTATCTTATTGAGAATTTTAGGACATACCATTATTATCTTGTATTTTATTTCTTCATTTTAAATTGTGTATGTCAGGGTGTTATGTTTTTGCATGTATTCTTCTGTACTAAGAATTGATGCCAATTTCAATTATGCTTTGCTTCATATTTTACTTTAGATAAAATGATGGGATATTTTACCCCTTAATTTTACTCTTACTCAAACACTGTAACACTGATGAATATGTTTAAATTAGAATCACTGACTGTTGAAACAATATTCTGTACAATAGGATTGTTCAGTTCTAGTACTTTTGAGGACTATTTACGTACCAGTAATCAAAATCCAAATCAATCCTGAGAAAATGCATATATACTGACAGCAATACAGCCATATATTAACAAACAGAAAAGTAATAGACCCTATGAACACATTAGTGCAGTGAAATCACCTCCTTCAACTCATTAACAGAAGGGGAAAAGCAGTTTACAAGCTGTTTTTTTTTTCACACTATCCATGAGGTCTTCAGTGATGTCATAAACTATACATATTACAAAGCCACCTTGGTAATGACATAATATTCACTATGAGCAGTACATTTCATGTATTGAAAACAAGACAAAGTAATGTTACCTTTATTTAACTTTTGCAATTCTTTCATGATGAAGTCATGCCATTTGAAGATTTCCCAGTAATATTTTCATTGAGGTATCTTGCTCTAGTCTCTGTAAATATAAAAAAGGGCTATATTTCACTTGCATATGTATTTTCTTTCATTGAATGTTTGTGGTACAAATCAAACTCATTTGAGATTTCATCATACACATAAATTGTCATAAAGCATACCAAGTTTTGTAAAAAATACAAATAAAACTGTTATCTGTCACATTCATAAGACAATTTTTACTTTATTGTTTTAAGTCAGGAAATAAATAAATGCACTGGTTCATTATTATATTAATTAGTGCAAGATCATTGAAATAACAGATAATTCAGAACTCAAGGTGTTCAGAGAGAGTAGTATTACTTGTAATATTTATTTATGAATATCAATAGTATTTAACAAGGGTGTGGATTTGTCAAGAATATTAGGGGGGATTGTTTTTAGAGTCTAAGTATGTTGCGATGTGCCTCAGACACATGCTTTAAACTAGGAAAAAAAAAAAGAAGAATGGCATTGAATTGGTGCATTCCAAATCATATTCAGGTATTGAAGATTTAAATCCGGTTTTCAGACTCTGATTTACATCTGACCGATTTTCAACCTTCAGGATGAATTGGCTGCCACTAGAAAAGTGGGCGTATTATTATTCTGCACAAATTCTTTCTAAACAACAAAATAAATTATTATTGGATCTTCAACTAAGTACCCTAGTGTTGAAACGGTTAGTGATTTTTACGACCCGGGTACCCGTCAGCAATAACCGGTTATTTTCCGGTTAACCCCGAATAATTTCTTAAGCTTTAAAACAAGAATGAAGAACAAACGGGCGGTGTTGACACAATTAGGCTAAAATTATTTGTTCCACTTGTGAAGTACGGTAATTTTAATTCTATAATGACTATAATTACTTGTATAAACGGCAAAAGATCATCTTTTATGTGATATATAATAATAACGAAGTCTAATCACACTTTGATACCTATATTTAAGATATAACGTAAGGATTTGGAACTTTCATATATATACCCCGATGCCGACGATATTGTCAGGCACTAAATTTAATAGACATCGCCCGATGTTTTGAGTAAGAATGTTAAAAGGGAAAGTAGAAAGTTAATGAAAGTCAGAAATTCATTGACTGATATAAATAGACATCTCTTATTGTCCAATAAGATAATGGCATGCTTTGTTGATGGATTTTTACGAGTGTCTGTTCATAAATATTTTCAACAAAATGTTCTATTTTTTACAGCTTTATCGTTCTTTGATAAACATCGGAGATCGTGAAGATGAAAAAACAAGTATTTTAGATGGTTTAGTTGAGAATACGGCGGATTTATATTATAAAATGTCGTTTTTTACACGCATTTCTTTATTAAAATTATCATGTTACAAATTACCGGTTAACCGATCATCTGAAATTAGACCCGGTTACCCGTGAAATCGTACGCGATATCGGTTAACTGATTAACCGTTGCAACACTAAAGTACCCCCCCCCCCCCCTCCATGTTCAGCATTTTAAGGGTTGATTTGGTCCTTATGTAAACAGTCTTCAGAAGCACCTGTACTATATAGATATTAAAACATCCCTTCTGATATAAGCTTACCCATAAATAATCCCTTTTTATTTTCACAGATCTCCATTTTTTCTTAAAATTAGGCTAGCCAGTAATTGTATGTCTTGTTGATAAGGTCTAATATAAAATCATTTTAGTGATTTGATAATCAAACTTAACCCTATCTGAATATAGCGAATATCCCTTAAAATTTTCATATCACTGTTTCCAGAGTTAGTACCAGTGTTTGAAAGTAAAAATTACGACTCGTAAAATAATCTGTCATACCTAGGCCTACAGGGCGGTGAATGAAAGATAAATGTTTCGTGCATTTCTAGTTGACAAATAGACTTAAAGAAATTTTATGGAGTTTATAATATAACAAATCTGCATCTTGACTGATTTGTTAAGTCAGGCATAAATTGATCTGATTTTATATCATAATGTTGACATAGGCCTAGGCCTACAGTAAGTAGGCTAGTGTTACTGTCTGTTTTCGAAACACCTGATGGTAAGTTACTCTTTTACTATTCAACTAATACTCAAAACATAAAACATAATTGTTTTGCCTTTAAAGATTTTTATTCTTCTAGATTTTGTGAAAGCTATAACTATAAGCTTAATAATTTAATAATTTTCCCCTTAAATATTTAAAAACAAACAAAGTTTCATTGGAGAGAAATACAAACAGACAGGGGTGATCACAATGTAGTCCATATTATAACAAGCTTGCCAATAAAATTTTAAAACAAATACAATAGGCCTATCTATGGAGAAACAAACAGAGAACTGAATATGTATGACCAATCCAATGGCAATGGAAGTTTACTGTTATTTTACCTACTGACTACTAAACTAAAAGTACACAGAATCGTGCATGCTTTATCTTCAATTCACAGTGTATTTACAAATAAGTTGAAGTTAATCAAATGAAACATAACGTACCTTAGTCAGGAATCTTCACATCGAATAGGTTACAATCGCCAGAAATCAATGCCATGATCGATGATAATATGGTCATGGATCGCTCAATTTCTAGTCTGCGTTATCCAGGCGCATTTTCTGGGGTTTATCAATTTTTTTCTCCGGTAACCTAGCCCAAGAACTAGGCATATTAATTCCAATGAGGGACAAACTAAAAACACGTATTGATCTTGTTGTCAAAGCCTTTTTGAGTTTTAATTATATAGGCCCTAGTCCTAAACGTCCAGATTGTAAAGCGTAAAGGCTATAGGTCTAATGCCAGTGGACCGAAATGCCCTGTGACCTTGGCCTTCATCCTTCATGTAAAGTTTTGGCCAAAATGAACAATAAAGTGAAAAAAATATGCCACAAGCCGGAATATGAGGGCAAATCTTTTGAAAAAGCCTAAAAATTGTGGAGAATGTAAAAAAAAAATCGTTCGTTTTTTTTAAATTTATCGAAAATACAACAATCTGATTGGGCGTAATAATCCTTACAGGTTGCCAATTCGGTCGTTGATTGGTCAATGTATATCCATATCAAGGCATTGGTGTTAAAGTTAGCGCTTGAACAGGGCTGTATTATCATACCTATGATCCTATGATAATATGGAGACTAATGAACACGCCTAACCTCACTAACTTAACTCCTGATAAAGCGGCTAACTTTGGTTGCATCGGGTGCAAATTTGAGGAAACAGGTCGACAAATCAGAAGGTTTTACAACAACCAATGCCAGAATGAACCCTGGATCTTCAGGTTAGCGAGCAAGCAAATCAAATTAATTTGTATCAAATGTAAAGTACTAGACGAGTTCACAGCCCAATTTGTTTTTGTATGAACATTATATCCACTTTACGGATTATTTCAATCTTCGTTTCGACTATGGGGCTAGAGTTTATTAGTCTCTTTTTCATTGAAAACACAGAGAATTAGCTTCAACACAATCACCTCTCAAAATAACAATTAGAAAGGAATAATTCCTGTACAAATCGATCATTTTTGTTAACTTGAACTCATTTATTCCTTACAGTGGTTGACTACAAGTCTACTTTATTTTCTATATCCTCTTCTTAACACTTGTCAAGCAGACTAGCACTGTGTTATTATACTCTTCTAATAAACTTCACTTCCACTGCATTGATGACTTTATTAGTGATAATTGTATAAGGTGCCATTGACCTCCGATCTATTATAGTCCAGTTGGAAGCAGAAAACTAATTCTGCAATGGTAAAACCATGTTCCTGGAACATGTGAAAAGCCTTGTGATGTTCAATGACTATGGTTATAAGAATATTTTCATGAACCTACAAAAAAAAATCTGGAAGCTGTTATGAAAATGTGAAAGGGTTTTGGTCCTCTTCCATCATTCTTATGACTGTAACAAATGTTTTACTGGATTGAGAAATGACGCCTTTGAGGTTTGGTATACCTAGATAAATCAATTAATATAATTCTGTTGACATTCAATTTCTTCAAAACCAAATCGATCTGATATTTATACTGTAACCTACTACCCTTCTTTTAAACTTTATAGAGGAATGTAAAAAAAATAACAAACATTATATCTTAGTCACGATTCCTTCTTGTCTTCTAGAATCTCAAATCTGTTTTAAAGTTGAAATAACAATTTACTACAAGGAATTCTGTACCATTATTGTCACTGATTGAAAGTCTCGGATAGGTTCTTTTTTTTCACAACTAGCCTGTAGGCTGCCATGACTTGCTTACTGCTCTGTATACTTATAACACAGATTTGAATGCCACTTTTATGACAAATCATAGACCACTTATCATAATTATTGACCACAAAAAACCAGTGTAAGATTATTCCTTTATGATTTCAGATGAACGAATATCATGGAGAGAATGGTGGTCATATGAAGGCCCTTCAGGTAATTTTCACATATTTTCATAACCTTGTCATAGATCATTGAATTTACACATGAATTAATTGTAATATTTTAAACTAAGCTGCTGGTAAAAATCGCAGAAAAAAATGAATCTAAATAATATTCAGTATTGATTTGTATGATTTAACAGTAAAATATTCCATTGTGTTCCCTGATGTAATATAATGTTCTTGACACTTGGTAAAACATGATAACACCTAACTGTTAAAACCATCTAGCT